>JACEEZ010012726.1:190000-365000 GCA_016584305.1 Chionoecetes opilio
CAGTAGACAGGTAGTTAATGCGGAGTCAATAGGGAGTTTTAAAGGGAGGCTAGACTATTTCATGGATGGGGATGAAAGGTGGATGTAGGTAGCGTTAAGAAACAGGAACTACCACGTGTAGGTCTCCCAGCCTCTTGTAGCTTCCTTATTCACTTATGTTTCTTATGCTGTTGTGTTCTGGGTCACAAGGGGTTAATAATACAATTGAACAATCGCATACTCATCTTTTCTTTAAAGTTATTTGCTTCATCAACAAACGCATACACATCTTGTAACGTATTTCCTTTATCTTTATTTATTTCCTTTACTTCCTTGATCGGCAGGTAAGCGTGATGTGCCGCCAGCCCCTGTGGTGAGCGTGACAGTGACGGCTGCAGCGCCTCCTGTACCACCACCACCAGCACCGGCAGCACCACCAGCACCCAAAGCAGCACCACCAGCACCCAAAGCAGCACCTCAGGCACCAGCACCCAAAGCAGCACACCAGGCAGCACCGGCAGCACCAGCAGCACCCATCACAAGACCCGCAGCCGCTACAGCCGCTTCCCCTCCCGCCCCAGCTGCTGTCTCTGTAGGAAGTGTTAAGAAGGAGGCAGTAGTGGAGGAGAAGAGTACAGTGCCCCATACACAGAGTGGCACCGGCCCTCATGTACAGGGTGGCCCAGGCACAGGTGCAGCTGATCCTATGGTCGTTGAGGCGCCCGTCAGTGAGAGTGTGAGTGACCCCACCCCCGCCCAGGCAGCTCACAACCCCCCGCCACCCCAGGCCAACACTAAGGAGGCCAAGAAGAACAGCAATGCAAAGGTAGGCATCAGCACATTGTATTTAGTTCATCTTATCTATATTTTATTTGTTTTTTCATTACTTTTTTCCTCGTTCTATCCAATGCTTCAATCAGATTTCCATTTGCATCTAAACTTTCTTAGAAAATTTATATTTTGTGAAATGGACATTTAGCAAATATCTAAATTATTTGCATTCTGAACTGATATTACTATATACCTTAAGAAAGGTCTATTCAAGCCCTATCTTTATTGTTCTATGCATTTTTTTTCGTAAGCCTCATATTTTTCGAGTTACAGGGAGGTCCCGAAGATACGAGCAGTTAGGTTCCACCTGGCATACTCGTAAAGCGAAATCTCGTATAACGAAACACATAACTAATGGTAAAATATAGGTTTGGTTCCAGGACCCCAACAATTATAAAAAAAAAAATAATAAAAAAAAAAAAATTGTTTTTCAAGCTATCATAAAATTTGGTAATATTTAGTAGGGGTGCGAGAACTCCTTGAGGAATCCTATGATCCCTGGTGATATCCTATGGTGCTATCATATGCGTGGGAGCTGACCTGACTTCTTCAGGAAGGCACATATTATACAGCTGATAACGGGGTGTTGTGTTGTGCGGCGGCAGCCGATGTCCGCCGCCAGCGGAGATCTCCTTCGTAATTATTTAGTAGGAAAGCGAGGACCCTTTGAGGAATCCTATGATCACTGGTGATATCCTATGGTGCTATCATAGGCGTAGGAGCTGACTGTCTTCTTCAGGAAGGCACAGGTGAGGCGGATGACGGCGGTTTTTGAGAGAGGCGGCGGACGGGGCAGGCCACCGCCTCCTCCGCCAAGTGGGTTTGGGCAGGCTTAAACGTCTTATCACTCGTTTTTATACAACTTAGTGATTATGGTGAGATGTTATATACCGTGTCATTATCTAAATCAATGTAGCACCGTGTTTCACCTTAAATAAGGGTGATTTAAAGATGTTATGATGAGGTGACTGCTGGCCGAGCTGGCGGGGCAGAGAGTGACGGAGAAATACTTGCCGTGGAGCCGCCCCATATCACAAATATTCACCATTTTAACACACATACACACCTTCTACCACCAATACACTAGCAACACAGGCTCCTTACTTATATATCTTACTATCTGATACATTAAAACTACTTAAAACGCAAGCATTCAAAATAAAACGAGAATTAGTTTTAGATGACGGGAACAGAAGGCGGACAGAGGCAGTCTGGCATGCCATTCTTCCCCGGAAATATGTATCGCTGGCTTGTTATTGGTCGAGAAGTTTTAAAAACTGTTTGTCGTTGGCTGGTGATGGATGACGCCTTAGCCAGTCACAATCTTCCTACTCGTTTACGACCTATCGAGGGAGCTTTCAATCAGCTTTGTAGCTTCCGTCATTAGGGAAAGTAGTATCTAGGTAGTGCGAGAGCAGGTTGTTGCTGGCTTCTCGCCCAGGGTTGTGAATTTTTGTAGGCCACATTGTCGTACTGAGCCACCAGAATTATCATATTTTCAGATTGATTATTAATTATCGTACAACCTTAGGTAAAATCATATAGTCAGTAAATGACTTTATAATTTTAGTAAATAACTTGTAACTTCTTTAGTAAATAACTTGGTTAATTTTAACCGCCCAGTTGAATGTCGTAACATGATTTTCGTATTATTTTTAAAATAGTACCCTAATTTACACACTCTGAACATCGGTTCTGTCTATATCGAATGCTCGTTATAACGGGACCTCCTTTATTAAAAAAATCATCCCTTGACAAATTGATTCCAATTTGTGGATCCCTGCAGATTTTGGTGTAAAATGGATGCAACTTTCAGGTCCTTGTAACCTTGGTCACAGTGTTTTTGTGGCACGCTGGACAGTGTCTGGATTAGCGTGATTACACATTTCTAATATTGTAAAAAAACAAAAAAAAATTTTGGGGTTTCCAGAGTACTCCAACCAGGGCAATATCCGCAGCGCCGCCCCCGTGGGTGCCGGAAAACGGTTTCTGTATTACTTAAATACTGGTAATTTATCGCCCCAGTGAATGAATTGGATTTTCGTATATTGAAAATAGACCCTAATTTACACATCTCGTATCATCGGATTCTCGTATATCGAATGCTCGTATAACGGGACCTCCCTGTATTAAACAAAATATAATTTTTGACTAAAATTCCAATTGGGACCCTGCAGATTTTGGTGAAAATGTTGACATTTCAGATCCTTGTAAACCTTGGTCCACAGGTGTTTTTGTGCACGCTGGACAGTGTCTGGATTAACTTGCTTTCTCTTTGTCTTATTTTTTGTGTTAACATCAGAATTGTATGGGCTGTTTCGGGCAGGTGGGGCTCGTCAGCCATGGTAGGCAATCCACCCAGGCCCGAGGCCCAAAACTGGGGTTGCCTGTCAGGAAGAGCATCCGGGGCGTAGAACTCATGCTGCAAATTTAAATGATAAACGCCGATGATAGAATTGGAAGCGTGTCATCGACCGTTTAACCTCAAGACATTATAGAAAAATTGGCGTTAAACAGAGAGAAAATGATGATCTTATAAATATTACTGTTACTTTACTTTAACTTTTGTTACTGAATTTAACTTACTTAAGACATTATTGTTTCAGTTTTACTAGATCATTATGGGCCACAAAAGCCAAGTGCAAGCCTTGTGTGTTTCTGTAACAAAAGCAAGCTAAGTGCAAGCCTTGTGTGTTTCTGTAACAAAAGCAAGCTAAGTGCAAGCCTTGTGTGTTTCTGTAACAAAAGCAAGCTAAGTGCAAGCCTTGTGTGTTTCTGTAACAAAAGCAAGCTAAGTGCAAGAGCATTGTGTGTGTGAGTGCCTAGCCATTGAGTGGTTGTGTTGTTTCAGGAGCATGGTATGAAGGACAAGGCTGACTGGCCCACCCTGGTGGAGGTGCAGCAGGCGCAGGAGGCTGTACATCTGCAGCAGGTGGGTCCTCGCCAGGGCTGGTGGAGTTGTTTTTCTTCTTCATATGCAAAATAGGAGTTATATTTAGAATAACAGCAATTGATTAAAGTTACTTATGTCTTAATGTGAAGTTTTTCAAAGCCCACAATTGAAAATAACAACTTTGATGAAACAGATTACTTAAAGTAATCGTCCAGACCCATTTTTGTTTTGCCTAATTATGTTGAATGTAGTACATTCAAAACATCTAATCCACCAAAAATAATTGATTTCCAGGCCTTATTTCCGTAAAAACACGACTTGTGTAAAAAGCGCGCGAAAAAAAAAAGCTTCCCTCCAACAGGGCTACGACTGTTATTGATGACGTCAGAACAGGGACGCCCGCAGACACTGTCTGACACCTGTCGGCAAATGTTATGATGAGCGATTGTACTTCGGTGTCAGACAGTGAATCTGTCGCTGTGACCGACACTCTTCCCACACACACGCCTGCACACACGCCTCCTTCCCACACACACGCCTGCGCACCAACACCCTTCCTGCACACACATACACACACGTGTGTGGAGGGCGTGTGTGTGGGAAGGAGGCGTGTGTGCAGGCGTGTGTGTAAGAAGGGTGTCGGTGTGCAGACGTGTGTGTGGGAAGGAGGCGGTGTGAGGGTGTGTGGGAAGGGTGTCGGTGTGCAGGCGTGTGTGTGGGAAGGAAGCGTGTGTGTGGAAGAGGCGTTGTGTGGGAAGGAGGCGTGTGTGCAGGCGTCTGTGTGGGAAGGTAGCGGTTGCAGGCGTGTGTGTGGGAAGGAGCGTGTTGCAGGCGTGTGTGTGGGAAGGAGGCGTGTATGCAAGCGTGTGTGTGGGAAGGGTGTGTGTGGAAGGGTCGGTGTGCAGGCGTGTGTGTAGGAAGGAAGCGTGTGTGCAGGCGTGTGTGGGAAGAGTGTCGGTGTGCAGGCGTGAGTGTGGGAAGGGTGTCGGTGTGCAGGCGTGTGTGTGGGACGGAGGCGTGTGTGTGGGAAGGAAGCATGCTGCACCCATAAAGGATGCATGCATGTGGCATATAGCAAAAAAAATCTGAAACACCCAAATATCTTCAAGTACTATTATATTTATCTCTGTGTTTACGTGCCTCTGATCAAGCGCGGGAAGAGGATCCTCCCTGATGCTACGTCACGGAGCCTGAGCGTCTGCAAATCTTGAGTGTGTTTTGAGAACTCGGGGAATTTGCAGATTTTGATTGCGGATTATTTAAAAACGGCTGACTGGATACATAAAGTGACGACGTATTGTTGATATACTCGTTAATGGCTATGATTTGATTGCATTAAATCAGGAATGATGAAATGGTCTGGACGATTACTTTAAGCCCGAGGTCTGTGTAGTAGTAGAGCACAATTAATTATATTATTTACTTTTAACTCCTCTAGGCCTCACTTTAGCACCAGCTTCTGTCTTACTCCTGCCACTAACCATATCCTCCCAGGTTATTTCTGCTCCACCCAGGCACTTATTATACCAATCAAATGTACTGTAAATATTTCATGCAGAGAAAATTACCATGAATGCAATTTAAGAAGTACCTCCTGTATTCTAGACTACAAAATGTGAATGGCGGAAGAGTGAAGAAAGAAAGATAAAACCCGACAAAGAAATCGAGAAGTCCGAAGATTCCGGCTCTCACGATGACGACTCGCTCAAGGAAAACCGAGAAGCCTCGGCGCCTCAAGCCCTCAACAACAAGGTGCAGCAGACACAAAATGCTCTGTCAAGTAAAGCAAACAAGAACAAGAAGAATAAACGTAAGTACCATGCCACAGAATATCCCATAGCTTGGAGACTCCTTTCTGAAGGTTTTGAGAAAGTGAGTTTTGACAGAGAGAGAGAGAGAGAGAGACAGACAGACAGACAGACAGACAGACAGACAGACAGACAGACAGACAGACAGACATAGAGAGAGACAGACAGACAGACAGACAGACAGACATAGAGAGACAGACAGAAATAGAAAGACAGACAGACAGACATAGAGAGACAGACAGACAGACATAGAGAGACAGACAGACAGACATAGAGAGAGGACAGACATACACAGACATAGAGAGAGAGACAGACGAGAGACAGACAGACAGACATAGAGAGACAGACAGACAGACATAGAGAGACAGACAGACAGACATAGAGGAGAGACAGAGAAAGACAGTACAGACAGAAAAGAAGAGAGACAGACAGACAGACATAGAGAGAAATCAGGTAAGTACATAGAGGTGAGTGGCGGAATAAGTATTGACATGCATAAAGGGAAGAGCAGACGAAAGGGATCGGACGCATCAAATATACGTTATTAAGCTGAAGAAAAGAAAAGAATACCTGAAGTAAGAGTTGCCAATTAATAGATGTTAACATGCAAAAGTAACCAACACAAAAATATTTTATCAAGGAGATTTCGAAAAGAAAAGAAAATCTGATGAAGTCAATATTATAATGTACTACAAGTAAAAAAACACAAAAAAATCTATAAGAGACATAGAAAAGAAAAATGGAATAATTTTTATAGAACCCGAAGCATACAGGAAAAAAAAAATGAAATATAATTTGTATAACAAGCACAAAAAAAGATAAAGAGAAGAGATGAGCCAATAGAGACGCGTTAGAGTGCGGAATACTAGGAATGGCTTGGTGACTTATGATACTGACTGATTGACTTACGAGCCATAATAAGTGAGCTCTATGGGGCTTGACTGATTGACTTAAGAGCCATAATAAGTGAGCTCTATGGGGCTTGACTGATTGACTTAAGAGCCATAATAAGTGAGCTCTATGGGGCTTGACTGATTGACTTAAGAGCCATAATAAGTGAGCTCTATGGGGCTTGACTGATTGACTTAAGAGCCATAATAAGTGAGCTCTATGGGGCTTGACTGACTGACTTAAGAGCCATAATAAGTGAGCTCTATGGGGCTTGACTGATTGACTTAAGAGCCATAATAAGTGAGCTCTATGGGGCTTGGCTGATTGACTTAAGAGCCATAATAAGTGAGCTCTATGGGGCTTGACTGACTGACTTAAGAGCCATAATAAGTGAGCTCTATGGGGCTTGACTGATTGACTTAAGAGCCATAATAAGTGAGCTCTATGGGGCTTGGCTGATTGACTTAAGAGCCATAATAAGTGAGCTCTATGGGGCTTGACTGATTGACTAAAGAGCCATAATAAGTGAGCTCTATGGGGCTTGACTGATTGACTTAAGAGCCATAATAAGTGAGCTCTATGGGGCTTGACTGATTGACTTAAGAGCCATAATAAGTGAGCTCTATGGGGCTTGGCTGATTGACTTAAGAGCCATAATAAGTGAGCTCTATGGGGCTTGACTGATTGACTTAAGAGCCATAATAAGTGAGCTCTATGGGGCTTGACTGATTGACTTAAGAGCCATAATAAGTGAGCTCTATGTGGCTTGACGGATTGACTTAAGAGCCATAGTAAGTGAGCTCTATGGGGCTTGAATTTTATCATTTTACTTATTTATTTTTTATTTCTGAATTCTGAGAGTTGTTCCAGTGATGTTATAGTATTTACAAAATGTTATGTAACTGTCTTATGGATCACACTTAAGTCAAAAAAGATATACGAGTTGCTTGATGATTTGTATTGATACTTTTATTATTTTTATTATTCCTTATTTCCATATTTTTCTTCCTTGTTTTCTGATGTTCTGATGTTCTGATGTTTACAGTTAAGAAACAGAACTGGAGAAGACTAGACATTCCACCGCCCAGGAGAGAGAAAGGTTTCCGGCGTGAGGGACGAGGCTCCGATTCTGCCGAGTGGCGGGCTGACGCCAGGGCTGCGAGTGCCTTGCGGGGGCGTGGAGGGGGCCGGGGCACGCTGCGGGGGCGAGGCCGGGGCAGGGGGGCCGGGCGGGGAGGCATTGGTGTGGGCCTGAGGGGAAGCTTCCGAAGCCCTTCTACGGAACCCTTTGAAAACTTCTCTGAATATTCTGAGGTAAGTAGATCAGTAAGTAGTACGATGAATTAAGCTGATCACTAAGTAGTAAAATAAAGTAAGATGAATTAAGCTGATCAATAATTATAAGTAGTAAAATAAAGTAAGATGAATTAAGCTGATCAATAATTATAAGTAGTAAAATAAAGTAAGATGAATTAAGCTGATCAATAATTATAAGTAGTAAAATAAAGTACGATGAATTAAGCTGATCACTAAGTAGTAAAATAAAGTAAGATGAATTAAGCTGATCCATAAGCAGAAAGCTAAAGTAAGATTAATTTGATAAGCTGGAATGACAGACTGATGTATGTTTGTTGAATAAGATGGACATTATGTACAGATAGATAGACTGGTGGGTGTACATTTTGTCTTAGTGTTTTTTCTTCCTACAAAATATTTTCACAAGTTGAATCTCATGAAGTCAAGTTTTAGATAAAATTAAAGTCACGTTAAGTTGGCGAAAATGTGGCCCCTTCATTCCCCCTTCCCAATGCACGGGATTGGCTGAGGTGTTGGGTGTTGGGTGAGAATGCCTTACTCCAAGTTCCGCCCTAAAGCCCCAACACCCAAACACCTCGGCCAATCCCGTGCGTTGGGAAGGGGGGAGTGAAGGGGCCACATTTTCGCCAACTTAACGGGCGGCGACTTAGTGTACAGCCAAATTCCAAACATCGACCCCCAAACATCCGACTTGTCCAAACAACCGACTTTTTTCACCACCACATTGTGTCTTGTTTTGGCCATTTATTTTACTTAGTTTTTTTTAGTTAATAGAAAACATTGATTTGTGGCTTTACTTATTCATGCATTTTACTTTCGCGTATACCACTGGATCGGCCTTCAAGAGCTGCATCTTTTATGTTCTATACCATTTTGTCCTTACGTTTAGGGTTACTGTGATATCCGAACATCCGACTATTCCAATTATCCGACCTACCTTCGGTCCCCCCTATCACCCATTCTCTTTGCTTGATACTTAAATTTTCTTTTGTCTCATAATTTTTTTTTATTGTTTTATATAAATAGAACATACCTTTAAAACTTTGTATTTAAAAAAAAAATTGTTCTTACCTTCCAGATTCCAGATTATGTCCTGCAGGACCCCAACCTGATGCAGTTCTTTGTTCCTAATGTTGGGTTCATCTTCCCCGAGTTTGTTCCCCAAGACGAACTGGCAATCAAAGACAAGATCAAGAAACAAGTGTAAGTTGATTTGTTTTGTGTTCATTAGGGACCACCATCATTGTTGTCCTGAGGAGCAGACATGTGCATTGCTGTGGTAGTGTTGTGACCGAGGAACTGTTAACTCCAACGCCACAACGCTGCATGGAAAACACACTCTCCGGAAACATAAAAGCAAATGAGTGTTAGGGGATTGGTTCATTTAGTTCCAGTCTTCCAGAGGTGTCTTGACATTCACTTTGTAAAAGAGTTAAAGTCGTAGGAAGGTAGAAACACGGGATCGGGAAGAGAGTTTAGAGTTTATCCCATTATCACAGATGTTTGATTCTCTAGTGAACATTTTCTTGGCATGAAGGATACGTGCGGCCTTACTCTCAATGCATTACTGTTATTAACCCCTTGAGACCCAGAACGTAATTTCCATTGTAATTTGGGTACCATTAGACGATTTTTAGTGACTAAGCAATATTTTATAGACATGACCTGTTTAGTATCCTTGTCTACTAACTAATCTGGTATATTCAGTTTTTTTTTGTTATTGTATGGCTCCACAACAGACAATTTTTTATAGCAAAGGAAAGATCTGGGTGTGAAGGGGTTAAGACATTACATCAAATATGTGAGAGGCAGCAATGTGAGGCTAGCAATTGTGAATATTGGAATAATTGTATCCATTACCGTGTTTAGTTATAGTAATACCAGTCACCAGTCACCAGTCACTAGCATGGAGCTTGTTACTCTGCCATTGCCTCACACAGCACTTTTTACTCTGGCATGATCTATTTGTATTTATTTATTTATTTTCTTTCCAGAGAATACTATTTCAGTGAGGAAAATTTAGCCAACGATATCTTCATGCGGCGAAAGATGTCCAAAGACGGCTTCATTCCCGTGTCCCTCATTGCTTCCTTCAACCGCATGAAGCAGCTCACCCAGGACGTGAAGCTGATTGTGGACGTGTGCAAGACTTCCGACAGGCTGGACGTCAAGGATGAAGTCTGGGTTAGTATTTTGTTGATGGGTTGATGATTGGATTAGTATTTTGTTGATTGGTTGATGATTGGATTAGTATTTTGTTGATTGGGTTAGTATTTTGATGATTGGTTGATGATTGGGTTGGTATTTTGATGATGGGTTGATGATTGGGTCAGTATTTTATTGATGGGTTGATGATTGGGTTAGTATTTTGTTGATGGGTTGATGATTGGGTTGGTATTTTAATGATGGGTTGATGATTGGGTCAGTATTTTAATGATGGGTTGATGATTGGGTCAGTATTTTAATGATGGGTTGATGATTGGGTTAGTATTTTGATGATGGGTTGATGATTGGGTTAGTATTTTAATGATGGGTTGATGATTGGGTCAGTATTTTAATGATGGGTTGATGATTGGGTCAGTATTTTAATGATGGGTTGATGATTGGGTTAGTATTTTAATGATGGGTTGATGATTGGGTCAGTATTTTAATGATGGGTTGATGATTGGGTTAGTATTTTAATGATGGGTTGATGATTGGGTCAGTATTTTAATGATGGGTTGATGATTGGGTTGGTATTCTGACATCCAAGTTTTCATGTAATTTAACACATGCAGTCAAGTATGCAAGTTTAGGTTTTAACACAAAGTTTCAGCTAGGGAACTGGACTGATATTCATGGATACAATATTTAGATAGGTAATTGACGTATAATAAAGATAACAAAACAGCGATCATCTTGATTAAAGCAAGGGTCACTCTTAAGTTGAAGTGAGATTTTAAATACCAATATATGTAGTGTAAAAAACTGCTACGAATTTGAATTTTTACATTACAAAGGCTTGAATGCTATAGTGAAGAACTAATAACTAGGTCATTGTACGTCTATCAATGTATCTATTAATGTATCAATGTATCATCTATTTATGTATCAACGGTTGTGAATCTGTTTACAGCTGCGCACAAAACACGAGCCAACAAAGTGGCCACTGGAAGACGCAGCTGCCGGAGCCCTACAAGCCCTGCTGGCCACTGCTGCAGCTGCCAATAAGACACACAACACACACCACAACACACACCCCATGGACCCCTCTATGGCAGACACACCCCATAACACACACGCCTCCATGACTACTGAACCTGCCTCTGCCATCCCTCACAATGCTTCAATCACCAACACTCCTTCTAACACTCCTGTCAATGTATCCTCCACTCCCACTGATACTACAACAGACAGCAAGGTTCAGTCCATACCCAATGATGCAACCTCACCCACTGATCTTCCTTCACCCAGTAGTCTTCCCTCGGCCACCACCTCACCCTCACCCATCAACAACAACCCCACAACCACAGCCACAGCCACACAGCAGGATTCTCACAGTGACGACACCGAGTCTTTACCCACCAAACCCTCGACCGTCATGGATCCCGAGGTGGCAGAATTCACGCCTCACCCTAGAAAGCTAGATCCAGCACAGCCTGAGTTCATTCCATCAGGATCACAAATGGAAACTGGAAATACAACTGTACCCTCAAGTAGGTGTTTTATATTTGTTGATTCTAGTTTGAGTTGGGTGAAATATATATGTAATGCTACTATGCAGTGCTGTTTCTAGCCTTTTGGGGCCTATGCGAAATGTTGTTTGGGGGCCCTGATATGTAAAGAACTTGATACTAAGCTAGAAATATGGTGTTTTTTCTGTAGCGCTCTAGTTATAACAGGCACCAGAAACTGTAATTAACTTGATACTAAGCTAGAAATATGGTGTTTTTTCTGTAGCTCTCTAGTTATAACAGGCACCAGAAACTGTAATTAACTTGATACTAAGCTAGAAATATGGTGTTTTTACTTTAGATCTAAAAAATGTTGTATGGTTTTATTTCAGGTGACAAGAAGACTATAGCAAGGAGTGAAGACGACTGGACTGAGGTAAATGTTTGCTTGATTCATGTCTCCATAGCAGTAAATTTAAGGGGCAGATTCTTGGCTGATAGAGGGTTGAACAAATGTTGCCTTTTTTTTTTATAGTGTCACACTTCATGGCAGTAAATTTAAGGGGCAGATTCTTGGCTGATAGAGGGGTTGTAAAAAAAATTGTGCATCTTTTTTATGATAGGTACCTAATATTGCTCCTTTATAACACTGAAGTAGGTTAATATTCACTTTATATCACACTTAATAGCAGTAAATGTAAGTGGCTTATTCTTGGCTAGTAAAGGTTTGAAAAAAAATCATGCCTTCTTTTGATAGTAGGTAATATTGCTGCTTTTCCGACACTGCAATAGGTTGATATTCACTGCTGCACACATCGTCTCAACCTTTTTCTTATTTGTCTTTCTGTTTAACGTCAGATTTTCCCTTAATATTTCATGAGGTTAGACGACGGCCGATGATACACTTCCAACTATCTCTATCCATTGCCTCAACTTCTTCAATGCCCAATGCTGTCAGATCCTCGTCAACACAGTCTCAACCATTCATTAAAATCTGTTATTCAAATACCCCAATTTACATTAATTTCTGCATTGTTATTGTACTGGGGAATGGATCACAACCCTTTATCCTCATCCCTCTTGGCTGCTCTGTAAATTCTTCTGCCATTTAAATACCCCAATTCAAATATATTTCTGCCTTGTTATTGCCTTGGCTGCTCTGTAAATCCTAATAGGAATTTCTTAGCTATGTATCCCAAAACTCATGTATTGTTAAGCATTAAAGCAAACAGCCCATAAATATAATATGCAGCAGGATGACTATATTTCTGCACAAGTAAATTTTAATAGTTGCTCCCAAACTTTAGACAGGAAGCTTCACAGGAAAGGATGCATAACAGATAACACTTGAAGCTTCACAGGAAAGGATGCATAACAGATAACACTTGAAGCTTCACAGGAAAGAAAGCATAACAGATAACACTTCTCGATGGCATTCATGGTTGTTACGGTCTCCAGTCCTTGCATCACTCCCATGGTTTTTTCTCCGTAGGTAAAACGAAAGAGTCGACTGAAGAGGGATTCGGAAAGTCGAGAGAAGGATCCTAAGCAGTCCAGCGAGGGTAAGGAAGGGAAGCGCCGGGCCAGACAAGACTCTCTCGGCTACGGCAAAGACACCAGAGAAGAATTAGACTTCCAGTTTGACGAAGAGCTTGAAGTGTTACCAAAGACAGGAAGACAACATGATTTCAGCGAATGGTAAGAACCTCTTGTTAATTGAGCCAATACAGGAGAGTTAAGGGAAGGATCTGCTTTTTGGTTAATTTGCCTTTATTGTAGGTCCAGCTCTACTTTATTTATGTTTGACAGATTTCCCTTTTTAGCATTTTCTTGGGTTAGATAGATAGCACAGACTTGCATGACTGCTGAAATTCCTAAATTCTTTAAGTTAGATTTGCAGGTGTAAAATAATTATATCTCATTGTAAGATAGTAATTTAAGACTTTTGTATGTTGACAAAAATTTCCTTTCCTTCTTTTTGCATCAAACAAGTCTTCTCTTCCTTCTTATTGCATCAAACAAGTCTTCCCTTCCTTCTTATTGCATCAAACAAGTCTTCCCTTCCTTCTTATTGCATCAAACAAGTCTTCCCTTCCTTCTTATTGCATCAAACAAGTCTTCCCTTCCTTCTTATTGCATCAAACAAGTCTTCCCTTCCTTCTTATTGCATCAAACAAGTCTCCTTCCCTTCTCCACTTCCTTATTGCATCAAAACAAAAAGTCTTCCCTTCCTTCTTATTGCATCAAACAAGTCTTCCCTTCCTTCTTATTGCATCAAACAAGTCTTCCCTTCCTTCTTATTGCATCAAACAAGTCTTCCCTTCCTTCTTATTGCATCAAACAAGTCTTCCCTTCCAAGTTTCCTTCCGTAGACCAATGACAAGTGTAACATTTTTTTAATAATTTACCAACAGGTCCGATGATGATGATGATGAAGAGAGCGACTATGAGATCAGTGACCAGGACGTGTACAAGCTGCTCATCCTGACACAGTCGCCGCCCTCGGCCGCGGGCGCCACGCCAGCCACCACCACGGGCCCTGGGGTTGCCATCACCACTGCTCCGGGGGTAGTCGCCACTGCTGGTCCAGGGGCACCCACCACTACTGTAGCACCAGGGGCAGCCACTACCACCACACCTGGGGCAGCCACCACCACCACCACCACCACCACTACCACAACCCGGCCCCCCAAACACGGCGGCTACGACAGAACAGGTGACTGGGAGACGCGCGCCAAGATCACTCAGGAGCTGGCCAAGGTCATCAACGACGGCCTCTACTACTACGAACAGGACCTGTGGGAAGGCAACGAGTGGGTACGTAAGGTTGTCTCTCATGCATAGTTGTCGTGGCTTTGTTGACTCTTTGTAGTGAAGGAATTCTCCATTTTATGTATTGTTATCACTACTGTTATTGTTGATTGTTGTATTTCATTGTATTCTGTTTAATTTTACTCATTTATTCTTATAAAGGGAAGGGAGGGCAGAGGATGAGACAGTGTGTAATAAACATCCTGCCTGTGAAGAACACATCCACACAGTAAAATGGAGAATCCCTGTGTTGCATTTAATCCCTTCACGCCCAGAACGTAATTTCCATTGTAATTTGGGTATCATTAGACGATTCCTAGTGACTATAAGCAATATTTTAAAGATATGACCTGGTTACTATCCCCGTTCACTAACTAATTTGGTATATTCAGTTACTTGTCGTAATTTTATGGCTAACAACAGACGATTTTATATAGCAAAGGAAAGATCTGGGCGTGAAGGGGTTGAAGTGTTGAGTCTGTATACTAAATATTGATGGTTTGTACTACATGACTGCTTTGTGTGTACAGTTTCCCCAGTCCCGGGAGAAGAGTGGCGGGCTGACGCAGCAGGTGACGGTGATCAGCCAGGAGGTGATGGAGTCCCTGCAACCCAACAAACCACCCGTCCCCGCTAACCAAGAGGTCCCTCCCCCTCCCCCTCCCCTGCACCTCCTCCAGGTAGGCTAATGCTAACACGCCGCTCCCTCGCTTCACCCTCCCGGCTAGAAACATGGGTGAGAGAATAGGGTTTTTTTTCTTTCACCCTGCTAGAAACATTGGCGAGAGATGTTTTTTTGGTTTTTTCGCTTGACCCGGTGGTAAGCCTGGGTGAGGGAAGAGTGCCAGTAGTGCTCTGTTTGTAGCCCTTCCAGGCTTCCTGACATTGGTGTTGCCTCTAACTGTTCATGTAATGCTACAATAATGCTGTTTTGTGTAGTCTTGTAGTCTAAAAATCACGCAATGAATGACTTTGAAGGATAGTTATGTTTGCACTTTCAATGCAAGGTCGACATCATGTTTACAATTGAATGATTTAGACTACAGAAAAGACAAACTTTACCTTAATTCACAAGCTAATGTAAGTTTTCATCGAGGGAGCTATGGACACCTATGAAGACATTTTGTTTACCATTGAAATATTTAGACTACTGTAATTAATACAATGTTTAACTCTATAATTAATATAACTTTTCATTCAGGGAGCCGTGGACACCGTCGAAGAGATT
Organism: Chionoecetes opilio; assembly: GCA_016584305.1. Taxonomy (NCBI): domain Eukaryota; kingdom Metazoa; phylum Arthropoda; class Malacostraca; order Decapoda; family Majidae; genus Chionoecetes; species Chionoecetes opilio. The sequence goes on from JACEEZ010012726.1 coordinate 205,412, forward strand.
GTTCCTCCCACCCCCAAGACTCCAAGGTCGCGCAAGGCAGCTCGCTTCTTCCCCGTGGTCAAGGACAAAGCCAACGTGGACCAACGCACGCCGCGCAAGAAGAAGACGCGTCACTCCCACAACCCGCCCGTGGAGAGTCACGTGGGCTGGGTCATGGACTCCCGGGAACACAAGCCACGCACAAACTCAATCAGGTAATGCGATGATTGCATTGGTAATCAGGTAATTGAAGCTATTAAATATACACTCACTCGAGAGGTGTAGAGTAAGGGGCGATCTGATAGAAGTTTTTAAGTGGTTGAAGGGATACAATAAAGGCGATGTAGGAAAAGTTCTTATGGCTAGCAAGCAGGGTAGAACAAAAAGTAACGGATTCAAGCTGGAAAAACGTAGATTTGAAAAAAAAATTGGGGAAAACTGGTTCACAAATAGGGTGGTAAATGAATGGACTCAAGTCGTCAGGTAGTTAGTGCGGAGTCAATAGGGAGTTTTAAAAGGAGGCTAGACAATTTCATGGATGGGGATGAAAGGTGGATGTAGGTAGTGTTAAGTAACAGGAACTACCACGTGTAGGTCTCATGGCCTCTTGTAGCTTCCTTATTTTCTTGTGTTCTTATGTGTAGCCTTAGCCAGCCTCCTTTGCTCACCTGTACTGATGACAATGATGGATATGATCTGTAATCTCTGCTTTCTCCTCTGCAGTGACCTCAACGCCAGCCCCAATGAGAACCAGCTGTCTAACAGTTTTGGCAGCAACTATGGGTCCTATGGATCTCTGCCTGGCTCCCTGCCCACCTTCCAGCACCCCTCACACTCCCTGCTCAAGGAAAACGGATTCACACAACAGGTTTACCACAAGTACCGAGCCAGATGTTTGAAAGGTAGGCCAATTGGAATGGAAGGAAGAAATATATCAGGGAGGCTTTTTATTTTATATTTTTATTTATATATATATATTTTTTTTTAACATCACAAAGGACTGGCCAAGGGTAAAAAAAAATAGAGGTTAAAGAGGTCACCCAAAGCCCGTTGAGTTGGCAGTCCCTGTAAAGAAGACAGTAAGACAATAAAGAAAGGAAGGGTGGGCCAATTTAGTTAGTTTGTTGCATGACTTGACTTATTAAACTATTCTTGCCATTGCTGAATTCCTATCTAACTTGTGAAGATTCCTACAGAAAGTTAGTGTTGAGTCTTTTCTTTTTTTCTTATAGTTAGAAATAGATTAAAAGGTATGCCAATTTAAATGATGGGAAGGAATATATCGGGGAGGCATTACTTGACCTTTTTAAAACTTTATTCTTTCCATTTCTTCAATTCCCACAGAAAGTTTCTTATAATTCATAGGAATGTAACACCGTATTGTTAATTGAAATGGAAGGAAATAATATATCGGAGCCTTGTCATAGGCTATGTTTTTGATATAGTATAGTGTTTTGATTGGTGTCATGGGAGGTGGGGCACGATAGTTGTCCACTTTTTTTCTCTTATTTTTGTAGGCGAGGACTCAAACCTCAGCCACACATCTCTTTGGACCCAACAACTGATTACTTAGACTTAACCTCTTGAGACCCAGAACGTAATTTCCATCGTAATTTGGGTACCATTAGACAATTTTTAGTGAATATAAGCAACATTTTATAGATATGACCTGTTTAGTATCCTTGTCGACTAGCGTATTTGGTATATTCAGTTAGTTTTCATAATTTTATGGCTAACAACAGACAATTTTTTATAGCAAAGGAAAGATCTGGGTTTGAAGGGGTTAAGACAACTCCATAAGAAGTCTATACCATAATTGTTAAGACTAATCTTATGGGTCATTTGTATTTGTCTGTCATGATTTGCATTTCATTTTTTCATGTCAGATATCCCTGCCTCTGTTCAAGGAAATGAGTGATACTAAAGCAAAAACTATTCTATAATGGTTCTAAGGACAATGACCTATTTATTTCTCCAGAACGCAAAAGACTTGGAATTGGCCAGAGTGCAGAGATGAACACTTTATATCGCTTTTGGTCTTTCTTCCTACGAGACCACTTCAACAGAAAGATGTACGAAGAGTTCAGAAGACTGGCGAACGAGGATGCCAGGGTTGGATACAGGTACAACTATGTCTCTTCTTATCAACTTATATCACTTCTGTCTCTTGTTGAAAGCATTAACACATGAATTTGGAAGCTATCATTATATATTAGTTTATTGTCCAGCTTATAACGAGGATGCCAGGGTTGGATACAGGTACAACTATGTCTCTTATCAACTTATATCACTTCTGTCTCTTGTTGAAAGCATTAACACATGAATTTGGAAGCTATCATTATATATTAGTTTATTGCCCAGCTTATAACGAGGATGCCAGGGTTGGATACAGGTATGTTGTCACTTCTTGTCACCTATGTTATCACTTGGCTTGTATTGGAAGCATTTTACACCTGCACTTGGAAGCTATCATTGTATACCAGTCAACTTATATACCTTTGTAACATTGTATACCATGTTCTATTCTTATCAACTTATATCACTTCTGTCTCTTGTTGAAAGCAGCGCCTGAACATGGAAGCTATCATTATAGAGCAGTTTGTTGTCCAGCTTATAATAATGATGCAATATTTGATAGATAGAAACTTGAGATTATTATTAGTTCATTGTAGTAACTATGGCATCTCTTCTGTCTTATTCTTCTGGTTTATTCTCCCTTTTTTCTTTATTTTGATGGTTTATTCTCCCTTTTTTCTTTATTTTGATGGTTTATTCTCCCTTTTTTCTTTATTTTGATGGTTTATTCTCCCTTTTTTCTTTATTTTGATGGTTTATTCTCCCTTTTTTCTTTATTTTGATGGTTTATTCTCCCTTTTTTTCTTTATCCTTTTTTGAAAGCATTAAGCACCTGAACTTAGATGCTATCATTATATAGTTTATTGTCCAGCTTATAACAATGATGCAATAGTTGACTGATAGAACCTTGAGATGATTGGTGCAGGTTAGTAGATCTCTTGAGTTTTTATATATGATATTAAACCGGATACCAGGTTATGTAAATAGAATTAGGAACTATAGTCTTTTAAGAATTTTTTTTTTTTTTACTCTCTCGCTCTTGCTCTCGCTCTCACACACATGAAACAAAAATTTAATTCCTATGAGAACATTATTTTGATGGTTTATTCTCCCTTTTTTCTTTATTTTGATGGTTTATTCTCCCTTTTTTCTTTATTTTGATGGTTTATTCTCCCTTTTTTCTTTATTTTGATGGTTTATTCTCCCTTTTTTCTTTATTTTGATGGTTTATTCTCCCTTTTTTCTTTATTTTGATGGTTTATTCTCCCTTTTTTCTTTTGATGGTTTATTCTCCCTTTTTTCTTTTCTTTTTATGGTTTATTCTCCCTTTTTTCTTTATTTTGATGGTTTATTCTCCCTTTTTTCTTTATTTTGATGGTTTATTCTCCCTTTTTTCTTTATTTTGATGGTTTATTCTCCCTTTTTTCTTTATTTTGATGGTTTATTCTCCCTTTTTTCTTTATTTTGATGGTTTATTCTCCCTTTTTTCTTTATTTTTATTGTTTAATCTCCCTTTTTTCTTTTGATGGTTTATTCTCCCTTTTTTCTTTTCTTTTGATGGTTTATTCTCCCTTTTTTCTTTATTTTGATGGGTTATTCTCCCTTTTTTCTTTATTTTGATGGTTTATTCTCCCTTTTTTCTTTATTTTGATGGTTTATTCTCCCTTTTTTCTTTATTGATGTTTTTCTCCCTTCTTTATTTTGATGGTTTATTCTCCCTTTTTTCTTTATTTTGATGGTTTATTCTCCCTTTTTTCTTTATTTTGATGGTTTATTCTCCCTTTTATCTTTATTTTGATGGTTTATTCTCCCTTTTTTCTTTATTTTGATGGTTTATTCTCCCTTTTTTCTTTTCTTTTTATGGTTTATTCTCCCTTTTTTCTTTATTTTGATGGGTTATTCTCCATTTTTTCTTTATTTTGATGGTTTATTCTCCCTTTTTTCTTTATTTTGATGTTTTTCTCCCTTCTTTATTTTGATGGTTTATTCTCCCTTTTTTCTTTATTTTGATGGTTTATTCTCCCTTTTTTCTTTATTTTGATGGTTTATTCTCCCTTTTTTCTTTATTTTTATGGTTTATTCTCCTTTTTTTCTTTATTTTGATGGTTTATTCCCTTTTTTCTTTTGATGGTTTATTCTCCCTTTTTTCTTTTCTTTTTATGGTTTATTCTCCCTTTTTTCTTTATTTTGATGGTTTATTCTCCCTTTTATCTTTATTTTGATGGTTTATTCTCCCTTTTTTCTTTATTTTGATGGTTTATTCTCCCTTTTTTCTTTATTTTGATGGTTTATTCTCCCTTTTTTCTTTATTTTGATGGTTTATTCTCCCTTTTTTCTTTCTTTTTATGGTTTATTCTCCCTTTTTTCTTTTTGGTTTATTCTCCCTTTTTTCTTTTTATGGTTTATTCTCCCTTTTTTCTTTTTATGGTTTATTCTCCCTTTTTTCTTTTCTTTTTATGGTTTATTCTCCCTTTTTTCTTTATTTTGATGGGTTATTCTCCCTTTTTTCTTTATTTTGATGTTTTTTCTCCCTTCTTTATTTTGATGGTTTATTCTCCGTTTTCTTTATTTTGATGGTTTATTCTCCCTTTTTTCTTTATTTTGATGGTTTATTCTCCCTTTTTTCTTTATTTTGATGGTTTATTCTCCCTTTTTTCTTTATTTTGATGGTTTATTCTCCCTTTTTTCTTTATTTTGATGGTTTATTCTCCCTTTTTTCTTTATTTTGATGGTTTATTCTCCCTTTTTTCTTTATTTTGATGGTTTATTCTCCCATTTTTCATTATTTGGATGGTTTATTCTCCCTTTTTTCTTTATTTTGTTGGTTTATTCTCCCTTTTTTCTTTATTTTGATGGTTTATTCTCCCTTTTTATCTTTATTTTGATGGTTTATTCTCCCTTTTTTCTTTATTTTGATGGTTTATTCTCCCTTTTTTCTTTATTTTGATGGTTTATTCTCCCTTTTTTCTTTATTTTGATGCTTTTTCTCCCTTTATTTTGATGGTTTATTCTCCCTTCTTTATTTTGATGGTTTATTCTCCCTTCTTTATTTTGATGCTTTTTCTCCCTTCTTTATTTTGATGGTTTATTCTCGCTTCTTTATTTTGATGGTTTATTCTCCCTTTTTTCTTTATTTTGATGGTTTATTCTCCCTTTTTTCTTTATTTTGATGGTTTATTCTCCCTTTTTTCTTTATTTTGATGGGTTATTCTCCCTTTTTCTTTATTTTGATGGTTTATTCTCCCTTTTATCTTTATTTTGATGGGTTATTCTCCCTTTTTTCTTTATTTTGATGGTTTATTCTCCCTTTTTTCTTTATTTTGATGCTTTTTCTCCCTTTATTTTGATGGTTTATTCTCCCTTCTTTATTTTGATGGTTTATTCTCCCTTTTTTCTTTATTTTGATGGTTTATTCTCCCTTTTTTCTTTATTTTGATGGTTTATTCTCCCTTTTTTCTTTATTTTGATGCTTTTTCTCCCTTTATTTTGATGGTTTATTCTCCCTTTTTTCTTTATTTTGATGGTTTATTCTCCCTTTTTTCTTTATTTTGATGCTTTTTCTCCCTTCTTTATTTTGATGGTTTATTCTCCCTTCTTTATTTTGATGGTTTATTCGCCCTTTTTTCTTTATTTTGATGGTTTATTCTCCCTTTTTTCTTTATTTTGATGGTTTATTCTCCCTTTTTTCTTTATTTTGATGGTTTATTCTCCCTTTTTTCTTTATTTTGATGGTTTATTCTCCCTTTTTTCTTTATTTTGATGGTTTATTCGCCCTTTTTTCTTTATTTTGATGGTTTATTCGCCCTTTTTTCTTTATTTTGATGGTTTATTCTCCCTTTTTTCTTTATTTTGATGGTTTATTCGCCCTGTTTTCTTTATTTTGATGGTTTATTCTCCCTTTTTTCTTTATTTTGATGGTTTATTCGCCCTTTTTTCTTTATTTTGATGGTTTATTCTCCCTTTTTTCTTTATTTTGATGGTTTATTCGCCCTTTTTTCTTTATTTTGATGGTTTATTCTCCCTTTTTTCTTTATTTTGATGGTTTATTCTCCCTTTTTTCTTTATTTTGATGGTTTATTCTCCCTTTTTTCTTTATTTTGATGGTTTATTCGCCCTTTTTTCTTTATTTTGATGGTTTATTCTCCCTTTTTTCTTTATTTTGATGGTTTATTCTCCCTTTTTTCTTTATTTTGATGGTTTATTCTCCCTTTTTTCTTTATTTTGATGGTTTATTCTCCCTTTTTTCTTTTCTTTTTATGGTTTATTCTCCCTTTTTTCTTTATTTTGATGGTTTATTCTCCCTTTTTTCTTTATTTTGATGGTTTATTCTCCCTTTTTTCTTTTCTTTTTATGGTTTATTCTCCCTTTTTTCTTTATTTTGATGGTTTATTCTCCCTTTACTGTCCAGATACGGGTTGGAGTGCCTCTTCCGCTTCTTCAGTTACGGTCTTGAGAAACACTACAGAGATGAGATTTACAACGACTTCCAAGAGGAGACAATGCGCGACATGGACTACGGGCAGCTGTATGGACTGGAGAAGTTCTGGGCATTCCTCAAATATTACAGAAACAGCGTGAACCTTGTGGTGCAGGACAAGCTCAAGGAGAGAGTGGCGAAATACAAGAGCATAGAGGACTTCAGGGTGGAAATGGTGAGTATTTTATATATTTTTTATTTCTTTTTAATCGGTAGATATTTTTAACCCCTTGAGACCCAGAGCATAATTTCCATTGTATTTGGGCTACCATTAGACGATTTTTAGTGAATATAAGCAATATTTAATAGATATGACCTGTTTAGTATCCTTGTCGACTAACTAATTTGGCATATCCAGTTACTTTTCGTTATTTTATTGCTCGACAAGATACAATTTTTATAGCAAGGGAAAGATCTGGGTGTGAAGGGGTTAAAAATAGGTTAGACATATTTATGGATGAAGACAACAGATGGCAGGTGTTGGGTGCACAGGAGCTGCCTTGAGGAGGTCAACTGGCCTCTTGCAGTCTCCTTATGTTCTTATGTATTCCTAATGTCTCAAATTGGAAAAAGGTTTTACACTTCAGTCCATTCCCATCGTTTTGAATTATATCTTCCTTTGCTGCAGTAACTTTTTATAGCCGTCAAAGTTATTTCAAACTTTGGATGTTTCAAAAGTAGATTTAAGTTTTTGCTTAATAATTTAATCAAGTTTATTCAAAAATTGTTGATGACATTAAGACACCTATCAGTATGCTACAAAGACTCATAGAGGACCCGAAAACTTTGTGGTTCATGGACTGACCCAATTTCTTTTAAACAAAATTTGCAGCTGGCACACCCAAAACCCAATTTCTTTTAAACTAAATTTGCAGCTGGCACACCCAATTACCCAAAACCCAATTTCTTTTAAACTAAATTTGCAGCTGGCACACCCAATTACCCAAAACCCAATATTCTTTTAAATTAAATTTGCAGCCGGAACACCCAATTACCCAAAACCCAATTTCTTTTAAACTAAATTTGCAGCTGGCACACCCAATTACCCAAAACCCAATTTCTTTTAAACTAAATTTGCAGCTGGCACACCTAATTACCCAAAACCCAATTTCTTTTAAACTAAATTTGCAGCTGGCACACCCAATTACCCAAAACCCAATATTCTTTTTAATAATAGATGAATAGGTGAAAATTTTGTGGTTCATAGATTGACCCAATTTCTTTTACCCTAAATTACCCAAAAACTCATAGTAACATAGTAATAGTAAATAGTAATAGTAATAGATAGTAATATAGCATAGACAGCATAGTAAATAGGTGAACATTTTGTGCTTCATAGACTGACCCAATTTCTATTATCCTAAATTCACAGCCGGAAGAATACGACGCAGCGAAGGAAGCCAGAAAAGCACGATCGCGCACAATCTCCGAGAACGAGAGCGCGGCGCTGGCAGAACACCACCGAAGCAACGGCGGCCGTGTGGGTCGCCGCGAACGCCGGGCCTCCGAGGGCGACGGCGACCCGGGGGCGAGTGACTGCCCTCCCCACGCCCACGCTAGGGTGCGGAACAGCTCGGGGGGACACAACTTCTCTAAGGTTAGTCTTGTCAGCTGTGAGGAGGAATGAAAGGATAAAAAGGGGATGGAGGAATGAATGCAATGAATGAAAAGATAGATGAAATATTTGTAGGATTATTGGTGATAGGGGTGAAGATGGGTTATTCAAATTATCTGTTAACTTCATCTATATAAGAAATTATATATATATATGATTTTTTTTTTCTCTCTCTCTCTCTCTCTCTCTCTCTCTCTCTCTCTCTCTCTTCTCTCTCTCTCCTCCTCTCTCTCTCCTCTCTCTCTCTCTCTCTCTCTCTCTCTCTCTCTCTCTCTCTCTCTCTCTCTCTCTCTCTCTCTCTCTCGCTCCGTCTCGCTCGCTCGCTCTCTCTCTCTCTCTCTCTCTCTCTCTCTGTAAATCTATAATGTAATGAATATATGAGAGAATCAAAGTTTTGGTCTAGATTAGTGCATGTTTAAGAATGAAGTGAATGAATAAGATGTAAAGGACAGGACATTAATATTTTTTGTATACCAATGCTATACCCAAATTTCCATGAAAATTACGTTCTGGGGCTCAAGGGGTTAACAGAGGAATTATAATTTTCAGATCAGTGGATCCAGAAGCAGACAATCCAGTGGACAAACACACTGGCAGAGGAGTGACAGCGGTGTGAACTACAGGAAAGCCAAGACTCTACAGCACAAGGCTAACTTTGCCCCCTCCAACAAGACTCAGGCCCAGGTTAAAGCTTCAGACGGCAGCAGCAAAGCATGTAATCCACCAAAACATAAACAAGAACCTCTCGGGAAGATGGAGGCTTCTAGAAATACAGCTAAGACTAATGCATCGGGTAGCACAGAGTGTGAGGTTGTCCAGACGGAACACACAGTCAAGGCCACGGCATCCACACAGACACAGACGCAGACGCTAGGGATGAGGCCCAAGACCGAGCCCGTTCCTGTTCCTTCATCAAACACATCTAGTTAGAATATACAACACTTTCTTGTTTTTCTTCTCTCACTGTAAGCCAAGTCAGTTTTGCCAAAGTGGATAAAATGTATAGATGAAAGAAGTGTGTAATGGTTTACTGTTCAATTATGCAATTAATTGTCTATTGAGAAATTCTAGGTATGACTGTTTGATTAGACATTTTTATTACTTTGAAGTTAGTATCTTGGTTTTACTAATGTATGACAAATAACAGGAAAATTATTTTTGTATTTCTAGAAGGCATGAAGTGTTATATTCCAGATACCTTTTGAATTCTCCCTGTGAGTGACCTTGAGAATCTGCGCATGACTACTGTTAGGCAATGACAATGACAACACCACCTTGTCTGGGAGGAGGTGCCGTGGCGCTTATCAGGGTTGTATTTATTTATCTTTTTTTATATTTGCTGTGAAGTATTTTAAAGCTTAGAATAGGAAGAGGGTTAGGATTGTAAATATTGAGTAGTAATATGCTCGTTGAGGAGTGAGTGAGCTGTGTACCATATTGACAAGATTTAATGATGAGACTACAGTGGATTTTAAGTGTGTTGCTTGCAGGTGTTTTCAAAGCATGACTGGCAATGGCATCCTACAGTAAGCTGATTTATTTATGAAATATTGTTGTGCTGGAAGTGTGAAATTGACTTTTACCTGGTGGTCAATGCCGCCTTGTGATATCAGAAACCTTAAAAAAGTGTGTACCCTTTTAAGAGCGCGTCAAAACTCATCCACCTTGAGATTCTTCCCCTCCATCCATTGGTGGAATGTACAGTGTTCTCTCTGTTTCATGCAAAAAAAAGTAAATTACCTAATCATTATTTATACATATAAGAATTTTAGCTCCTTGGACATGGGCAGTGGTCTGTGCCTTACTCAGTACCTCAGCCAAGCTCAGTTATGAAAAGCAGCCTTATTCACCAACACTGCGAGGGACATGACCTGCTCCAGTGTAACAATGGATACATGTATATGCCCTGTTATGTTACGCCTTTCAGACTAACCGTGGGGAGGCTTGGTCCACCTTGTTGAGCCGGGCAGGTGTGGTGTGATCAGAGGGGGGGCTCCCTTTGTTCATGGGTGTCCCTTTGTTCATGGGTGTCCCTTTGTTCATGGGTGTCCCTTTGTTCATGGGGCTCCCTTTGTTCATGGGTGTCCCTTTGTTCATGGGGCTCCCTTTGTTCATGGGGCTCCCTTTGTTCATGGGTGTCCCTTTGTTCATGGGTGTCCCTTTGTTCATGGGTGTCCCTTTGTTCATGGGTGTCCCTTTGTTCATGACATTTAAGCAAATGGAATGTTGTTCCATGATGTGTGGAGAGGTTGATTATTTCTTAGTTTTATTTTTCTAATGTGTGTAGGCGTTATATGTCTATATAAATAGCAGGTTTTCAAATAGATTTTATTTGCCTTTTATCTGCTATGACCTTCACTATATTTAAAGCTTTTCATCCCATATTTGTTCTTTTGGCAGTGGTATTTTATTGGGGAATGTGCATATAGTTCTTCCCAAGTGTATATAGCTGTTTGGTAAGCCTAAGATTCAAGGGTAGCAAATGAGGTTGCTATGTAACCTTCAACCATAATGCTTGTGCTGGGGGGAGGGACTCGGGCTTGTATGAATCATCGTGCACCTTTGTTTTCCATAGACCTGGTTTGTATGAGTGTAAATTGTAAACATATATATATTGAATATGTATGTATAAGTGACATATTTGTGTTTGTGATATCCTTATGGTGCCACCATTTAAAATGTTTAAAAAAAAATATTATGGATGTTTGGCTTTGTTCAATTAATTTTGGCAAGTTTCAGAAATAAGATAGAGAATATACGGGGATCATTGTTGCCCTGAACTTTATTGACATTAATCAGACTGACGTTATTAGGGATCTGGTTTTACGAAGTGGTTGGATATTAAAAAAAAAAAAAAATTGCATTTATTCTGTCTTGTGTTTCTGACTTAGATTGGCATACTTAGAAAAGTACAAAAAATCTTAAACATAATTAAGTTGTGCATAAATTTCCAGATGTGTCATGAACTGCATTAGTTACTTTTCATTGTCATAAAAAGCTCACGTATGATAAGGTTTAGGGATAGATAGCGTTTTGTTATGTTTGGGTCGTATTGTTTTCTCACTGATATGCCAGGGTGAGTAGAGAATATTTGCCATGATCACTTGTCTCATAGCTTACTGAAGTAACATAAGTCAATTGTAATTTCTTAAAATATTAAAAAAAAGACTTAAACACTCATGTTTATCATTCATTAACATCATCCGTGTTTGCTCCCAATATGCCAGACACGTGGCAGTGACGGGCCACCCTTCCTGCTCTCCTAAGTGTGTTGTATCTCAAATAGACGTTGGGAGACTGCTCTCGCACGCTTACGCATAGGCCATACCAACCTCACACACTCCTATCTCATGTCACGCTCCTCCCCAACCCTCTGCACACCCTGTCAAGTTCCTCTCCTGTCCAACATGTCCTAATATCCTGCCCCCATCTTACTCCTGCCCATTCCAGTTCCCTCCCTCATTTGTCCTTCCTGTCTTGCGGACATTCTCCCGGAATCCCCCTCCTTCTCCCTGGACAATTTAACCTCCTTCCTCCAACAAATCCACATCCTACATCTGATCTAACCATCCTGCTGTAACATTCCGTTCTTTCCCCTTCCCTCACCGTTTTGCTATTTTCTATAACCCCTCCCCTTTATATGCTTTGCCATAGTGCCATATGACCTCTGATGTCTGGCACATTCACCTTTTTAGGCATTAGATCAATCAATCTCCAAAGTGTGTGTGTGTGTGTGAGCCTCAGGAAGCAGAAACCAAACTTCTCCTGTACGAGTAATTTAATCTCCTTCCTCCGACAAATACACATCCTACATCTGGTCTAACCATCCTGCTGTAACATTCCATTCCTCTCCCCTTCCCTCACCGTTTCATTTTTTCTTTAACCACTCCCTTTTTTATGCTTAGCCATAGTGCCATATGACCTCTGATGTCTGGCACATTTTCCCCTTTTTGGTATTAAATCAATCAATCAATCCAAAGTGTGTGTGTGTGTGTGTGTGTGAACCTCAGGAAGCATAAGAAAAGGAGGAAGCAACAAGAGGCCATGAGACCTACACGTGGTAGTTCCTGTTACTTAACACTACCTACATCCACCTTTCATCCCCGTCCATGAAATTGTCTAGCCTCCTTTTAAAACTCGATTGACTCCGCACTAACTACCTGACGACTGAGTCCATTCCAATCATTTACCACCCTATTTGTGAACCAGTTTCTCCCTGTTTCTTTTTTAACCCCTTCACGCCCAGATCTTTCCTCCTTTGCTATATAAAATCGTTGCTGTTATCCATAAGATTACAAAAAGCAACTTAATATACCACATTAGTTAGTGGACAAGGATACTAAACAGGTCATATCTATAAACTTGCTTATGTTCACTAAAATTGTCTAATGGTAGCCAAATTACAATGGAAATTACGTTATGGGCCTCAAGGAATTCAATCTGTTTTTACAAATTTTCCTGAACATTCACAAGCCAGCAGCCGTCAAAGAAGATACATACAGTCCTAAATCATACGTATATGCTAGGAAAGAGAGATAAATTCGATGAAGTTGTCTATATATAAATCAAAGGAGTGGTACGGTCATTTTAAAAAGCGCGGGAAGGTCTTGGTCCGAGTCTGGGTTCCCATCAGCATGGCGGCTTGTCCGTGTGTTTGTAATCCGTGTAAATGTTGTCGTGTATTTTCTTTAATTTTTACCTCAGTTTACGGATTACATCGATGTCCGAGGCTAAGGATGGGTAAGTAAGGGGTGTGTGGCTATTGTGTGTAATAGAAATGTACTGGAAATGGTTTTAAAGAGGTGAAATGAGCCTTGTTGTTGGTAGATGGGCAGGGCACAGTCAGGGCCTTAGCCAAGGCCTTCTTTATACAAGGCTGAGCGATGGGCCGTGACGTCATCAGCCTCAGTTAACTCCCTCGCACTGTCGGCTACGTATATTATACAGTCATTTATAAATGCTATTTATAAATGTTATCTTCGTAAATGTTTGTTCTATAATATTATCAAATAAAAAACAGTAAAACACGTTAAAGAAATGCCATTACGAGACTGAAGAAATATGCATGAACTTATTATTCACTTCAACTCTTCGCCATTTAAAACTTTGCGAGTCAACATTTACCATGAAATATATCAATAGAAGCGCAATTTTATTAGCTTTCCATTGATATATTTCGTTTTCTGATAAATGAATTAGAACCATGCATAAATTAGCGTTAACTAAATAAATAAAATCATCAATCGGGTAATTTTCCCGATTGATGTTTTTAGTCCTTTGGAAATCGGTGGTAATGAATATCACTTCCATTGACACGATTAGTCCTACATCCATGCACTGCACAATGCGACGGCATTCTAATGAATTTGATCTTGATATTACTCCTTTACATCAGCTGTTCCTGTAGAAAGAAGAAAGAAAAAAAAAGGGGGGGAAAAACACACCACAAAACCGTGAACGCATACAGAACGGAGCACCGGAGGTGAGTTGCGCCCGCGCGCCCGCTTGTCAAAGACTGGCGACCTTTTTTTTGAGGGAGGCTGACCTCCGCACTGCATCTGACGTCACGCGCACAAGAGGAAAATTTCAGTCTAGCCGTGGAGAGACCCGATAGTCTCTTGATCCTGTCTCTTGATCCTGCTCCGAATAATGTGAGCTGAGACGCACGTCTCTCAAGATCAGTGACGTCATCACTGCTCCAGCAATGTGGTGGTCGCGGGGAGCCTGTGTTCACATAACACCGGCAGGAAGTGACGTCACTGTGACGTACTGTGAGTCACTGATGACAAGATGCACGTAGACTACGTCCAGCAAAAACGTCAAGTGTGAACCGGGCCTAAGTTAGGTAAAAAATAACTAAGTTTTGGCCTCGAAATCGGTGGTTGCCCAATAACGAAAATTTACCCGCGCAACTAAATCAATCGTGGGAGCTATAGTAGCTGCTATACATCAGCAGAGTGACTATGAAGTGTGGAGCAGCAGTCGTGTGTGCGGGGAGGGTCACGTGGGCATGCGAGGCAGGCGTCTTGTCAGGTATTTACTACAGGCAAGAAACGGTTACAGGCAAGGCCGAGGGAATTAAGATAAGGATTAAGGAAGTAATTTAGATTACGGTTCTCTATTCCCTTTGGCTTTGCTTACAGGGGTGTTGTGTAATTAGGAAATGAAATGGACGGAAGCGCGTAGTTCAGTATGTAATACAGCGAGGAGCGTACGTACGACCTTGGATGATTTTTTTTTTCTTTTCTTTTTTCCAATCTTGGCCTATAGCGCGTGTAGGCAGTGACCCCGCACGCTATAGTAGCACCGGATTGTTATAGTGACGCCTGTGATTAGAGGCTAGTGCCGCCCTCTGTGTCCTCCGATGCACTCGCAATCGAAGGTATAGAGTTAATGGGCAGGGCATGTGGGTGTTCTTAGGCCACTCGACGGTGCAGAAAGGTTTTAAGTGGATTTATGGGTCTCACTCGGGATCGAACTCGGGTCTTCGAGAACGCCACCCGGTGACGAACTCAGCTACCGCCTCCCCAAATGTTTGTGTGTGTGCACGTTAAGGCATTCATACAGACGTGATCTAGTCACTAGTTAGTCCTAAGGTTGTAACAGGTAATGCCAGCAGGTGTGCTGGTCCGCTATACATGTACTGGAATATACGTTTTGGTGGCATATTCAAATATATTATATCATGTCCTTGCATTACGCAGTATAGGTGTCTTGTACGTGACGTCACAGCCCTTGTTGTGGCTGCGACAGGCGCGGGAGATGCGAGCTGGAGGACCAACAAAATCCACTTGCCGCCCGTGTTTGCCAGCTTATGGTACTTTTCCCCTACCAAATATATGTTTATCGGTATAAAAGATATACTGCTGTCTTCGGAAATGTTTGTTCTATAATATTATCAAATAAAAAACCGTAAAACACACTATAGAAAGGCCATTATGAGACTCAAGAAATATGCATGAACCAACTCCAGCTCCCATTTAATATTTTGCTCGAAAACTTTTTACATGGAGAATATCAATAGAAGCGGATTTTCATTAGCTTTCCATTGATATATTTCGTTTTCTGATAAATGAATTAGAACCATGTATAAATGAGCGTTAACTAAATAAATAACATCATGAAATCGGGTAATTTTACCCGATTGATGGTGTTATTTATTTACTTAACGCTAATTTATACATGGTTTTAATTCATTTATCAGAAAACGAAATATACCAATGGAAAGCTAATGAAATTCCGCTTCTATTGATATTCTCCATGTAAAATGTTTTCGAGTAAAATATTAAATGGGAGCTGGAGTTGGTTCATGCATATTTCTTGAGAGTCTCATAATGGCCTTTCTTTAGTGTGTTTTACGATTTTTTATTTGATAATATTATAGAACAAACATTTCCGAAGACAACAGTATATCTTTTATACTGATAAACATATATTTGGTAGGGGAAAATTACCATAAGCTGGCAAACACGGGCGGCAAGTGGAGTTTGTTGGTCCTCCAGCTCGCTCCGACGGGCGGCATTTGGCTTGAAGACGGCGGCATTTGGCTTAAAGACGCTAGATCGTGACGTCAGTGCAAGACACCTATACTCTCCCCGCTAAAAATAAAAAAGTAACAGAGTCAGTTAGAGTTATGAATGTTTAAAATTGAAAACGGAAGTTACACGAAAACACTTACAGCTAAACATCTATTATAATAATATAAGCGAAAGTGTGTCTGTCTGTCTGTCTGTCTCTCTGTCTGTCTGTGTGTGTGTGTGTGTGTGTGGTATAGGTTCCGCCCCCCGTGGCGCAATCACCTCATATGGCACATTTTTGGAACCGGGTTGACCAGGGGAAGGTCATAAGCCCACTTATGAGATGATTCGATCACTTTTTTTTTTTTTTTTTTTTTTAGCAGCCTATTAGCGATAATTGTGAAAAAAAAGTGGGTTGCGAGAATTGAGGAAACCTTGATGTAGGGTGATGGGTAATGGGTGAGTGAATGGGTGGGGTGATGGGTAATGGGTGTGGGGTGATGGGTGAGTGAATGGGTGGGGGGTGATGGGTTGGGGGTGATGGGTGATGGGTGAGGGAATAGGTGGGGGGTGATGGGTAATGGTAAATATAAGCGAAAGTGTGTCTGTCTGTCTGTCTGTCTGTGTGTGTGTGTGTGTGTGTGTGTGTGTGTCTGGTATAGGTTCCGCTCCCTGTGGCGCAATCACCTCATATGAAACATTTTTGGAACCGGGTTGACCAGGGGAAGGTTTTAAGCCCATTTATGAGATGATCCGATCACTTTTTTTCTCTTTTTTTTAGCAGCCTATTAGCGATAATTGTGAACAAAAAGTGGGTTGCGAGAATTGAGGAAACCTTGATGTAGGGTGATGGGTAATGGGTGAGTGAATGGGTGGGGTGATGGGTAATGGGTGTGGGGTGATGGGTGAGTGAATGGGTGGGGGGTGATGGGTTGGGGGTGATGGGTGATGGGTGAGGGAATAGGTGGGGGGTGATGGGTAATGGTAAATATAAGCGAAAGTGTGTCTGTCTGTGTGTGTGTGTGTGCGTGTGTGTGTGTGTGTGTGTGTGTCTGGTATAGGTTCCGCCCCCCGTGGCGCAATCACCTCATATGAAACATTTTTGGAACCGGGTTGACCAGGGGAAGGTTTTAAGCCCAATTATGAGATGATCCGATCACTTTTTTTTTTTTTTTTTTAGCAGCCTATTAGCGATAATTGTGAAAAAAAAGTGGGTTGCGAGAATTGAGGAAACCTTGATGTAGGGTGATGGGTAATGGGTGAGTGAATGGGTGGGGTGATGGGTAATGGGTGTGGGGTGATGGGTGAGTGAATGGGTGGGGGGTGATGGGTTGGGGGTGATGGGTGATGGGTGAGGGAATAGGTGGGGGGTGATGGGTAATGGGTGAGTGAATGGGTGTGTGGTGATGGGTAATGGGTGAGTGAATGGGTGGGGGGTGATGGGTAATGGGTGAGTGAATGGGTGGGGGGTGATGGGTAATGGGTGAGTGAATGGGTGGGGGTAATACATACATTTCTACATCCATGATTTCAGGAAAGTTAGAAGGGGCTATCTGGAGAGTCCGTGTTTGGTGGGCCGAAGGCCCACCAAACACAGGTGGTGGGCCGAAGGCCCACAACCAATAGCCCTCCGCAGGAGCTAGCCAAAAAGTCCGCCCGGAGGGCGGCTTTGCGGCTAGTATAACATAAAGTTCCAAAGAGGAAATAGGTGTTCCACAGACGAAAGTTTATATTCTGAAGACAAAAGTTGAGTGGTCTAAAGATGAAGATAGGTAGGCTACATATTACATTCATGTGATTTCTATGAACGTTATCTTCCACGTAAAAGCTTCCATCCATCAATATTAGTATTCAATAATAATGATAGTAATGATGATGATAATAATAATAATACCAATATATGGCACTATTAATATTGATTAGGTATGATTCCTAACATTAACATAAACATTATTTCTATATTCATAGGTTTTATTCATCTACTTTATTACAGTTTCTACTTTAAGCAAACACACACACTAACTTCTTATACTACTACTACTACCACTACTACTACTTCTACTACTGCTACTACAGTACACATTTATAACTACTTAACAACATGTATACAGGTTTATCAACATTGTCCAAACTATACATTATTTACAGTCATTGAAATATTATGCATATCCTTTATTGATTCTTCACTAAAATAAAGAGAAAGGATGGGCAGAAAAACAAAGAAAAAAAAGGAAAGAATGGACTAGAAGAAGTTTTGACACATATAAGCTTAGACAGTAATAATGTAAATAATGATAATAATAATGATAGCAATTAGGGTAATAGTGATAACAATATTAATAATGATATGCATGATATTTTACTTTTTTTTTCTATTTGCTTAAAAAAAATTGCTTGTGACAATAAGAAAAGTCTATAAATTAATTATTTACATCTAAAGTTGAAAAAATGGAGCAGTAATTGAGCATATCTCTCTCTCTCTCTCTCTCTCTCTCGCTCTCGCTCTCGCTCTCTCTCTCTCTCCCTCTCTCTCTCTCTCTCTCTCTCTCTCTCTCTCTCTCTCTCTCTCTCTCTCTCTCTCTCTCTCTCTCTCTCTCTCTCTCTCTCTCTCTCTCTCTCTCTCTTATATACATACACACACTGCTCGACGCTTGTCAGGTCAAACTAGGCGAGGTCAGAGCCATAGAGAGGGGCGAGGTCAAGGTGGAGGTGGCGGGTCATGTGCTGGAGAGAGCCAATCACGCCCTGGCATGCGTGTGACCTGACCAAGGCAAAAGGTCAAGAGTTAAAAATACATGAAAATACAAAGAAAGATCATCTTAGAAATGTATCACTATAATATCACCTTTTTTCATGTTTTTGACCAGTTTTTTTTATAGTTCTGCTTTTCGACTAAATGAGAATTGATAAGCAGTTATAAGATGTTGTTTTATACTACTACTACTACTACTACCTACTAGGCTACTACTACTACTACTACTACTACTACTACTACTACTACTACTTTTACTTTTACTCCTCCTCCTACTACCACTACTACTACTTCTCTACTCCTCCTCCTCCTACTACCACTACTACTACTTCTCTACTCCTCCTCCTACTACCACTACTACTACTATTACTATTTTAATAATAACTATAACTAACCTTCCATTATGGCTTCCACACCTCCACATCCTCTTCCTCTTCCTCGTCTTCCTTCACGTGTCTTCCATCTTGTTCCTCCTCCTTCTCTCTTCCTTCCTTCCTTCCTTCCTCTTCAATACCTTCCAGCCTTCCCTCCTTCCCTCCATCTCTCCTTCCGGGGGGGCCAGCGTACCCTCCATTGCCTATGAAGGATGTGGAGGGGTTTTCTTCCTCCTCCACCTCTTCCTCCTCCTCCTCCTCCTCTTCCTCTCCTCCTCCTCTCCTCCTATTCCTCCTTCACTAAATGTTACGTTGCCTTCTTCTATATTTTCTTCTATTTCTTGTTTTGTCTGAGTTTCTGCTTGTTGTTCTGCTTGTTGTGTTTGTTCTACTCCTGCTGTTGCTTGTCCTACTCCTGCTTGTTCTACTCCTCCTACTCCTGCTTGTTCTACTCCTGCTGCTGCTTGTTCTACTCCTACTCCTGCTTGTTCTACTCCTGCTGCTGCTTGTTCTACTCCTGCTGCTGCTTGTTCTACTCCTGCTGCTGCTTGTTCTACTCCTGCTGCTGCTTGTTCTGCTCCTGCTGCTGCTTGTTCTACTCCTACTCCTGCTTGTTCTACTCCTCCTGTTGCTGCTTGTTCTACTCCTACTACTCCGACTTGTTCTACTCCTACTTGTTCTACTCCTGCTGCTGCTTGTTCTACTCCTACTACTCCTGCTTGTTCTACTCCTCCTACTCCTGCTTGTTCTACTCCTGCTGCTGCTTGTTCTACTCTTCCTACTCCTGCTTGTTCTACTCCTGCTGCTGCTTGTTCTACTCCTCCTACTCCTGCTTGTTCTACTCCTGCTGCTGCTTGTTCTACTCCTGCTCCTGTTTGTTCTACTCCTGCTGCTGCTTGTTCTACTCCTGCTGCTGCTTGTTCTACTCCTCCTACTTCTGCTTGTTCTACTCCTGCTGCTGCTTGTTCTACTTCTGCTGTTGCTTGTTCTACTCCTCCTACTCCTGCTTGTTCTACTCCTACTCCTGCTTGTTCTACTCCTGCTGCTGCTTGTTCTACTCCTGCTGCTGCTTGTTCTACTCCTACTCCTGCTTGTTCTACTCCTGCTGCTGCTTGTTCTACTCCTCCTACTCCTGCTTGTTCTACTCCTGCTGCTGCTTGTTCTACTCCTACTCCTGCTTGTTCTACTCCTCCTACTCCTGCTGCTGGTTGTTCTACTCCTGCTGCTGGTTGTTCTACTCCTGCTGCTGGTTGTTCTACTCCTGCTGCTGCTTGTTCTACTCCTCCTACTCCTGCTTGTTCTACTCCTGCTGCTGCTTGTTCTACTCCTGCTGCTTGTTGTTCTACTCCTCCTACTCCTGCTTGTTCTACTCCAGCTGCTGCTTGTTCTACTCTTCCTACTGCTGGTTGTTCTACTCCTGCTGCTGCTTGTTCTACTCCTGCTGCTGCTTGTTCTACTCCTACTCCTGCTTGTTCTACTCCTGCTGCTGCTTGTTCTACTCCTGCTGCTGCTTGTTCTACTCCTACTGCTGCTTGTTCTACTCCTGCTGCTGCTTGTTCTACTCCTCCTACTGCTTGTTCTACTCCTGCTGCTGCTTGTTCTACTCCTCCTACTGCTGCTTGTTCTACTCCTGCTGCTGCTTGTTCTACTCTTCCTACTGCTTGTTCTACTCCTGCTGCTGCTTGTTCTACTCCTCCTACTGCTTGTTCTACTCCTGCTGCTGCTTGTTCTACTCCTCCTACTGCTTGTTCTACTCCTCCTACTGCTGCTTGTTCTACTCCTCCTACTGCTTGTTCTACTCCTACTGCTGCTTGTTCTACTCCTCCTACTGCTTGTTCTACTCCTGCTGCTGCTTGTTCTACTCCTCTTACTGCTGCTTGTTCTACTCCTGCTGCTGCTTGTTCTACTCCTCCTACTGCTTGTTCTACTCCTACTGCTGCTTGTTCTACTCCTCCTACTGCTTGTTCTACTCCTGCTGCTGCTTGTTCTACTCCTCCTACTGCTTGTTCTACTCCTGCTGCTGCTTGTTCTACTCCTCCTGCTGCTGCTTGTTCTACTCCTCCTACTGCTGCTTGTCCTACTCCTGCTGCTGCTTGTTCTGCTCCTCCTACTCCTGCTGCTGCTTGTTCTACTCCTCCTGCTGCTTGTTCTGCTCCTCCTACTCCTGCTGCTGCTTGTTCTGCTCCTCCTACTCCTGCTGCTGCTTGTCCTACTCCTGCTGCTGCTTGTCCTACTCCTGCTGCTGCTTGTCCTACTCCTGCTGCTGCTTGTTCTGCTCCTCCTACTCCTGCTGCTGCTTGTCCTACTCCTGCTGCTGCTTGTCCTACTCCTGCTGCTGCTCCTCCTACTCCTGCTGCTGCTTGTTCTGCTCCTCCTACTCCTGCTGCTGCTTGTTCTGCTCCCCTACTCCTGCTGCTGCTTGTCCTACTCTGCTGCTGCTTGTTCTGCTCCTCCTACTCCTGCTGCTGCTTGTCCTACTCCTGCTGCTGCTTGTTCTGCTCCTCCTACTCCTGCTGCTGCTTGTCCTACTCCTGCTGCTGCTTGTTCTGCTCCTCCTACTCCTGCTGCTGCTTGTCCTACTCCTGCTGCTGCTTGTCCTGCTCCTCCTACTCCTGCTGCTGCTTGTTCTGCTCCTCCTACTCCTGCTGCTGCTTGTCCTACTCCTGCTGCTGCTTGTCCTACTCCTGCTGCTGCTTGTCCTACTCCTGCTGCTGCTTGTTCTGCTCCTCCTACTCCTGCTGCTGCTTGTTCTGCTCCTCCTACTCCTGCTGCTGCTTGTCCTACTCCTGCTGCTGCTTGTTCTGCTCCTCCTACTCCTGCTGCTGCTTGTCCTACTCCTGCGTGCTTGTCCTATCTGCTTGCTTGTCCTACTCCTGCTGCTGCTTGTCTTCGTCCTGCTCCTCCTACCTGCTGTGCTTGTCTACTCCTGCTGCTGCTTTCTGCTCCTCCTACTCCTGCTGCTGCTGTCCTACTCCTGCTGTTTGCTTTTCCTGCTCCTCCTACCTGCTGCTGCTTGTCTACCTGCTTGTCCTGCTCCTCCTACTCCTGCTGCTGCTTGTCCTACTTCTCCTACTCCTGCTTCTTCTACTCCTGCTGCTGCTTGTTCTACTCCTGCTTCTGCTTGTTCCACTCCTACTTGTTCTACTCCTGCTTGTTCTACTCCTGCTTGATCTACTGCTGCTTTCTTCATATGTTCTCCTCTTCCTTCAGTTTCCTTCTTTCTCTCTTCTTTTCTTCCTTTCTTCACTGCTTTCATCGTTTCTTCAGTTATTGTCTCTTCCTCTCTTCTTCCTTCTCCTCTTCCTTCACTTCCTCCTTCTGTCTGTGTTTCCTCTCCTCCTCCTCCTCTTCTTTGCTTCTTCGTGCTCTTCTCTTTTAGTTTTCTTCCTGTTTCATTATCTTCTTTCTTATTCTTTTCTTCTTTATTTCTTCCATTTTGATGTGATCTTCTTTTCTTCCTTGTTTATCCGTTTTTCTCTTATTCTTCTTGTTCTTCTTGTTCTCTTTTTCTTGTTTGATTTCTGTTATTTTTTTGCCTCGCTTCCCTTTCTCGCTCTTGTCATAATTTCTGCCTTGGTTCTTCCTTTTGTCTTCCTTGCTGCTTCCTTTCTTTAGCCCCTCCTCCTCCTTCTCCTCTTCATCATCATCATCATCATCTTCATCACTGTCATCATCATCATCATCATTATCTTTGTGTCTTATTTTCTTTTCCTCTTCTTCGTCATCGTCATCTTCTCTTCCTCTCTTCCTTCTTCCCTTGCTTGTACTTTCCTGCCAGTAGTATCCGCCACTCCTGATGATGAGAGAGAGAGAGAGAGAGAGAGAGAGAGAGAGAGAGAGAGAGAGAGAGAGAGAGAGAGAGGAGGGGGGAGTGGGAGAGAGATAGAGGAGGGGGAGTGAGAGAGAAAGAAAGAGGGAGAGAGAGATAGAGAGGAGGGGGGAGTGAGAGAGAAAGAGAGAGAGAAAGGAGGGGGGAGTGAGAGAGAAAGGAAGAGAGAGGAGGAGGAGAGAGAGAGGAAGAGAGAGGAGGAGAGAGAGAGAGAGAGAGAGAGAGAGAGAGAGAGAGAGAGAGAGAGAGAGAGAGAGAGAGAGAGAGAGAGAGCACCATTATTTCAACAGATGACTACATTTTGTATTTAATTTAATTTTTTTTTTTTTACTTCAGAATTTACACAATACGAAAAAGTTGATAAAGAAAGGTGAGAAAAATCACGAATTGATATATTGCAAGTATCAGTGAATCGAACCCCAAAGAATTTTTCAGTTTCATGCGTTAGAAGAAAGTTATCACAGCAAACATAGACATACGTAAATATTGTGTATATATTCTGATATAATATAAGACATAACCAGCCACTATCTTAAGCTTTCTGAACACTTACTGCCTTAACTTATCCACCTTTTAAGTCCATCGGTGTAATTATGGCTGTTTAAATATAAAAAAAAAAAAAAATAGGTCCACATTGCCTTGAAAACTCATAAAACATACTCATTAAACTCATTAAGCACTCATTAAACTCATTAAACTCATTCGAACTCATCAAACATACTCATTAAACTCTTTAAGCACTCATTAAACTCATTAAACACTCATTAAACTCATTCGAACTCATCAAACATACTCATTAAACTCATCAAACATACTTATTAACTCATCAAACACTCATTAAACTCATTCGAACTCATCAAACATACTCATTAAACTCACCAAACATACTCATTAAACTCATCAAACATACTTATTAACTCATCAAACATACTCATTAAACTCATCAAACATATTTATTAACTCATCAAACATACTCATTAAACTCATCAAACATACTCATTAAACTCATCAAACATACTCATTAACTCATCAAACATACTCATTAAACTCATTCGAACTCATCAAACATACTCATTAAACTCATCAAACATACTCATTAAACTCATCAAACATACTCATTAAACTCATAAACAACTCATTAAACTCATTCAACAACTCATTAAACCATCAACATACTCATTAAACTCATCAAACATACTCATTAAACTCATCAAACATACTCATTAAACTCATCAAACATACTATTAAACTCATCAAACATACTCATTAAACTCATCAAACATACTCATTAAACTCATCAAACATACTCATTAAACTCATCAAACATACTCATTAAACTCATCAAACATACTCATTAAACTCATCAAACATACTCATTAACTCATCAAACATACTCATTAAACTCATTCGAACTCATCAAACATACTCATTAAACTCATCAAACATACTCATTAAACTCATCAAACATACTCATTAAACTCATCAAACATACTCATTAAACTCATCAAACATACTCATTAAACTCATCAAACATACTCATTAAACTCATTAAACATACTCATTAAACTCATCAAGCATACTCATTAAACTCATCAAACATACTTATTAGAACTCATTAAAGATACTCATTAAACTCATTAGAACTCGTTAAACATACTCATTAAACTCATTAAACATACTCATTAAACTCATCAAACATACTCATTAAACTCATTAAACATACTCATTAAACTCATTAAACATACTCATTAAACTCATTAAACATACTCATTAAACTCATTAAACATACTTATTAGAACTCATTAAATATACTCATTAAACTCATTAGAACTCGTTAAACATACTCATTAAACTCATTAGAACTCGTTAAACATACTCATTAAACTCATTAGAACTCATTAAAGATACTCATTAAACTCATTAGAACTCGTTAAACATACTCATTAAACTCATTAGAACTCAATACGCATATTAATAATGAAATTGAGATAGCTGAAGTATTAAATGATTAGTCGACTTTGCTTCCGTTTTTACAATTGAGGACACAAGTGGAATAGAAAAATGGATGTGCTTAGTAATGTAATTCTATTTAGCGAATTTCTTGAGGACACATTAATTAAAGCAATAGATAAATTACTCAAAAAATATATTGGCGCTCTAACCGTGACCACCGAGATGACAAGGCCTGCTACATCGCCCGTGACGTCACACCATGCGGATCCCACCGTGGCCACCGAGATGACAAGTAGCGTATTTTCGCGACCGCTCTGGCCCGGTCTGGACTGGGCTAGTCCCGGGCGGTCACTGTTTTTGCGAGGCAGTCTAGAACGGGCTAGCCCAGTCCAGTCCGGTCCGACCCACATACCAGGACCACCTTGGACCAGTGTGGGGAGAACTGGCGCATGCGCACTACAGTCAGCGGGGAAGGCGACCAGGAGCTTCTCGTGCTGCTGATAAGACATGAAACACCATGATGGCCGACCATAAGACTAAAGTATCACAGGCGTGGTAGTTGTAAAGTCTTCAGCACAGGTTAAAAGGCGGACGACAAAAAGGATATTGACAAGATGGACGCCTGCCGCCTCCACAGTTCAGTTCAGTACCGCCCACTCGATCCCCCAGCCAATAGGAACGACGAATGGGACGGGGCCAGTCTCGATGTATTTTCGCGACCATCAGTCCACCCTGACCCGGTCCGGACTGGATTGAACCAGGGCGGTGAACATCAAGAAAATGCGCTAAAGGCCTGATAGGTCGCCCGTGACGTCACACCATGAGGATCCCGCGCGCTCGACCCGTACAGGTTTACTTTCTCAGTTCACGCTCTTATTTATGTCGTTAATCTGAATCCCTGTCATTATCATCAAATGGTGGTGGTGGGGGTGGTGGTGGTGGTGGTATTGTTGTTGTTGTTGTGGTAGTGGTGGGGGTGGTGGTGGTGATGGTGGTGGTGGTGGTGGGTGTGGTGGTGGTGGTATTGTTGTGGTGGTGGTGTGGTGGTGGTGGTGGTATTGTTGTGGTGGTGGTGGTGATTGTGGTGGTGGTGGTGGTGGTGGTGTTGTTGTTGTGGTGGTGGTGGTGGTGGTGGTGGTGGTTGTGGTGGTGGTGGTGGTGGTGGTGTGTGGTAGAGGTGGTGGTGGTGGTGGTGGTCTTTCAAGATGAAGAGACCATTAATAATCATCGCTATAGATTTCAAGAAAGCCTTTGACAGTGTGAAAAGAAAGCCCCTAATTGAATGCCTAAAAAAGTTCAGGATACATCCACACATAATTGACGTCATAAGTGACATATATACAGGCTTGCGCGGATGATCTTTGCGCCAGAATCCGTTCATGGAGATTTACCGCGCAGATTTAAAGTTGCTTCCCAAGCTATAAAAAAAAGCAGAAGGCATGAATCGTATGTCTGACAGTGACGTACATCATCTTGCACACTCACCGGTGTGTGGGAGGGAGGGTTTTCCTCCCTCTCCTCCCTCCATAGGCGGTTGACAGTTTGCATGATTTTGAACTTATAGCCTGCAGCGTTCCAACTACATCCCGTGTTTTTGCCTGTTTTTGCTGGATTACATAATGGGTGGAAAACATACGGATGGCACAACGATTCAAGCAATCATTGATCTTTACAAGGCTGGGATCAATAATAAGGAAATTAGCAAGCTTAAAGGACTAAAGCTTAGAACAGTGCAAAAGTTGATCCGCCGATTTAAGTTCTGGCGGAGAGGTGAATCTCCCGCTCCCAAAAAAACAACCTGGGAAACAAACAAAAACTTGTAACAGAACCAGGAGCGTGTTAAGGCGACAGCTTGATGTCAATCCTAGCCTTACAGCCAGAGAACTGAAGGAGGAACATCATACTCTTCTTGGTAATGTGTCGCTTCGTACTGTACAGGAAACTTTGAAACTTGACCTTGGCTACAAGTGTTACCGGGCGCGGAATAAGCCACTGATAAATGACCGCTAAAGGAAGAAAAGGCTTCACTTTGCAAAGAAATAGAGATTGGCCTCTCGACAAGTGGCGGGCTGTGCTGTGGAGTGACGAAAGCACATTTTGTGTGAGTGGAGGAGGACCAGCAAAAGTGTACCGTCGCGCCGGCTCAGACCCCACCGAGCCTCGCTACACACCAAAGACCACAAAACACCCTCCCAGTTTAATGGTGTGGGGTTGCTTTACTTTTCAAGGTATTGGGAACTTAGTTATCTTCCCAAAGAACACAACTGTTAACAAAGTGGTGTATTTTGATCTTTTAAATGACCACCTGGAGGACTGCTTTGAAAAGACACAGGCACAGATTTTTCAACAGGATGGAGCATCCTGCCACACAGCTCGACATGTGATACAGTGGCTTGATGACTGCAAGATTGGGAGAATAGATGACTGGCCAGGTAATTCTTCCGATATATCACCCATAGAAAATCTTTAGGCCATCATTAAAGGCAAACTCCGCTCACATGACACCTCTACACTCCCCAAGCTTGAAATGGAGCTCCGAAAGTGCTGGGAAGAATTTAAGCCTGAGTTCCTTCAAAATCTTGCTGACAGCGTACCACGTCGCCTTCAAAGGGTCATCAAGAGGAAGGGCTACGCAACGAAATACTAACTACAATTGTAAGTGTTGATATTCTACATTATTTTGTTATAAACATGGTGCATCATACGTGTAAACATTCCCTTTTCGGAGGCGCGCACTGATTATCCGCGCAAACTGTACCTAAATGACAAGACCATCCTGTATCTAAACAATGAGATCATAACAAACATGGATGTCACCAGCGGAATAAGGCACGGCTGCAATGGTTCAACATCACTGTTCTTAATGTAAAGTATGCACCATACAATGAACCAATCACTGGATTTAACAGACGATGCTCATCCTCCCTGTAAATGATGATCCTAATCTTTACACAAAGTTAATGGTCCTAGGCATGCATTGAATTCATATTGCGAACAAGTAACATTCAAAGTATACAAAGGCTAAACAAATATACATTTATTAGTCAAACGAATACTGAACTTAAAAGAACAAAAGGAACAGATTTCAACGAAAAGGAGACACGACTTGCCACACATCAAAACAGTCGTGGGCGTTGGATAAGTAAGCGTGAATAGATGAAGCAATAGCTAACCAGTAAATTTCCGCTTATCTTTCACCAAGAAAAAACTTTCCTTATTTATCGCTAATCAATTCCCGCATAATCGACGACTAGTAACAGCCGAAAACTTAATGGAGCGGAGTGCGGTCAATTGTTACGCTGCAAACAGTCCTTCCAAGGTCCTGCGCGCGTCCTCGTTCGTCTTGAACCAAAGGGCATCAGAGAGTTCAGCTCGACATTCTAACTACAACTTTATTTGTGTTTAACTTATTTATTAAATTATATCATGGTGCATCTAATGTAAACAATTACCCTTTTGGAGTCTGCATATTTATGTTGAGGCGCAACGCGCGTGTACCGTAACGAACAGACGATCCTGTATCTTTTTAACATTTTCCATTCAGAAACGTGGTTGTTGACGCATCGTATTAAGGCAGGCGCAAGGTGCGCCTTATTTAGATGAATAATGATTAGTCGAGTTCAAGCGTCAACAAGAGCAAAGTTGGATTTTTACGGTGGCAGCTTAGCCGCCTGTTTTACTGGAAGGAGCGAACATTTCAGCCAAAGTGGAATCGGGACTCCTAACCATGACTTGAAGTCCAGCCCTGGGCATAGCCTAAGCAGCGCCAGAGGCCAGGAACCAGTAGAACGTTTGATTGAAGGAGGCTGAATATCAAAAAAGTGTAAAAGAGGTTTTACAATAGCATAAATAGCAAAATAAAGTATTTGGATTTATCGCAGATTACATCGAGTATGCTTAAGGTATTTGGAAAAACGCTTTATCGTAATAGCTTAGAACTTAGCGAAAAATTTATCACATTCAAAGATATAGCTTTTAATAAATTATACATGCCACTAAAACACATAAAGATGACTTTAGATAAATGAATCCACTAAACTAAAATGCAGAACTACATGAACTAAACACACTACAGGGAACAACACCCTGGAGAACACATGACACGATAACCTGGACTGCAGGAAACTTTAGAACCTTCCTATTACAGTGCGAGGAATATAAAGACATAAGGAAACACTTAAACTTTCTACAAGACAACACACTGACAAATGCTTAAAAACTTGCAACATTTTTACTCCTAGCAGATGAACAGGATGCAGATGTGAAGAAACACACTTTGTTACTGATGTGGAAAATAAGGAAACAGCAAGAACATTGATTAGCAAGCAAGAAAGCCAAGACATTTCACAAGAGCATTCACAAGTATAAGCACAAAACGGGGTGATCAAGCAACAAACACCACAACACTTCAAGAATAAAAAAAAAATCACCGATACTAAGGTGTTACCCCCACACTTCATCGACATCTCTAGTATGGATACCAATGGATAATTATGTAAAGTGTAATTACTTTTATATCACCATTCTTTCAGAGGCTGCTGGGCACTCGTGGAGAATGTGGGTCCTGATTTTGTGCGGAATGTTGTCAATGCGCGAAATCCTGTAGACCCCTCCATATTTCACTGGTTTTACAGCATAACTGCTGCCCTAAAGCATGTTACAGAGTACTCTGAGATACATATTATTTTATGAGAGTAGTTAGATGCACTGGTATTCAGACAAAAGATATTTGAACCTGAAACCTACACCTGAAAAGGCTTTACTTTTGACGTGAATATTTTAGTCTTATGAGTAACTATTATTACTTGTAAGTGTTCTCATGGAAAGCTAGTGCCTCTATGTGGCTTGTAACATGTATCAGGGCAGCAGTTGAGTCGTAAAACCAGTGAAATAAGAGAGATGAATGGAGGGGTCTACAGGATTTCGCGCTGACAATATTTCGCGAAACACCCACATTCGTGAACCACATTCTCCACGAGTGACCATACTCACTCTAGGGCCTTTTCTGTAGTTCCCATTGCAATTGGGCACACAGCACAAGGATGGCATCTTGCTGGTAACTTGGAAAAATAGCTCCTGCCGTAACAAAAGCAAAAATGATACAAGTACGCCACATACACACGCCCTGACCGCCTTGGTATGTAGACACAATAGACTGAGCCATGGGTACCGGTGGCGCGCGCGGGATCCTCATGCTGTGACGTCACAGCCTTTCACCAGGCGATGTAACAGGCCTTGTCTCTCGGTGGTCTCGATCCCACCCGCTCCGCTCCCCGTGCAAGTTTACCTACCTAATATAATGTTTGTCAGTATAAAAGATATACTCTTATCTTCGGAAATGTTTGTTCTATAATATTATCAAATAAAAAATCGTAAAACACACAAAAGAAATGCCATTATGAGACTTTCAAGAAATATGCATTAACTTAAACTCTTCGCCATTTAATATTTTGCTCGAAAACTTTATACATGGAGAATATCAATAGAAGCGGAATTTAATTAGCTTTCCATTGATATATTTCGTTTAGTCATAAATGAATTAGCAGCATGCATAAATTAGCGTTAACTAAATATTAAAAATCATGATATTGGGTAATTTCCTACCTAATATATGTTTATCACTATAAAAGATATACTGTTATCTTTGTAAATGTTTGTTCTATAATATTATCAAATAAAAAACCGTAAAACACAAAGAAATGCCATTATGAGACTTTCAAGAAATATGCATGAACTTAAACTCTTCGCCATTTAATATTTTGCGAAATCACTTTTTACATGGAGAATGTCAATAGAAGCGGAATTTAATTAGCTTTCCATTGATATATTTCCTTTTCTGATAAATGAATTAGCAGCATGCATAAATTAGCGTTAACTAAGTAAATAAAATTATGAAATCTAGTAATTTTTCCCGATTGATGAGATTATTTATTTAGTTAACGCTAGTTTATGTATAGTTCTAATTCATTTATCAGAAAAGGAAATATAACAATGGAAAGCTAATGCGATTCCGCTTCTATTGATGTTCTCCATGTAAAACGTTTTCACGCAAAATATTAAATGGCGAAGAGTTTAAGTTAATGCATATTTCTTGAAAGTCTCATAATGGCATTTCTTTTGTGTGTTTTACGGTTTTTTATTTGATAATATTATAGAACAAACATTTTCAAAGATAACAGTATATCTTTTATACTGATAAACATATATTAGGTAGGAAATTACCCGAGTTCATGATTTTTAATATTTAGTTAACGCTAATTTATGCATACTGCTAATTCATTTATGACTAAACGAAATATATCAATGGAAAGCTAATTAAATTCCGCTTTTATTGATATTCTCCATGTAAAAAAGTTTTCGAGCACTATATTAAATGGCGAAGAGTTTAAGTTAATGCATATTTCTTGAAAGTCTCATAATGGCATTTCTTTTGTGTGTTTTACGATTTTTTATTTGATAATATTATAGAACAAATATTTCCGAAGATAAGAGTATATCTTTTATACTGACAAACATTATATTAGGTAGGTAAACTTGTACGGGGAGCGGAGCGGGTGGGATCTACATGGTGTGACGTCACGGGCGATGCATCGGGCCTTGTCATCTCGGTGGCCACGCTTGACCACGCAGGCTATATATATATATATATATATGTATGTGTGTGTGTGTGTGTGTGTGTGTGTGTGTGTGTGTGTGTGTGTGTGTGTGTTATCATCTTTTTTGACATTTCGATCCTCTCTCTCTCTCTCTCTCTATCTTCTTCCTCTCTCTCTCTCTCTCTCTCCTCTCTCTCTCTCTCTCTCTCTCTCTCTCTCTCTCTCTCTCTCTCTCTCTCTCTCTCTCTCTCTCTCTCTCTCTCTCTCTCTCTCTCTCTCTCTCTCTCTCTCTCTCTCTCTCTTACCTTCAATACACGCTGAGCCATCACCTTCTTCCTTTAAACAATTATGTGCCTGAAACAACAAAACAATAATAATAATAATAATAATAATAATAATAATAATAATAATAATATCATCAACATTTATATAAACAATAATAAATTCGACCCTACTTCTATTATTTCTACAACTACCACTACTACTACTTCTACTTCTACTTCTACTACTACTACCACCACCACTATCACAAACAACAACTACTGCTACAACCACCACCACTATCACACACTACAACTAACTACCACCACCACTATCACAAACTACTACTACTACCACTACTACTACCACCACAACTTACCTCGGTATAAACAGTAGACAGCACAGCAAACAGGGCAAACAAAACAAACCATTTCACCACCACACCACCACCACCACCACTCTTCATCACCATCTTCACCACAATCACCACCAATAAAGAGAGAGAGACGACGAGTGTGTGAGAGTGAGTGACAGACTAAGCCTCTCTCTACCTCCCTCACTATATATCTCTCTAGCTTCCTCTCTAGATAAGTATACACACCGCTTGACGTCACTAGCACACTTATAATACGTGCTTCTTAAGTATTGGTGAAGATGGAGAGGAGAAGGGGGAAGAGGAGGAGGAGGAGGGGGAAGAGGAGGAGGGAAGGGGTAAGAGGAGGGGGGAAGAAGGAAGAGATTGTGGAATGCTTGAAAGAGGGCAATGGATTATGGAGAGAGAGAGAGAGAGAGAGAGAGGAGAGAGGTACGTAATTTCCTTAGTTTCTACAAATTTGACCGTACCTATTTAGTTAGGGGTTAGGGTGGTGGTATTATTATTA
Source organism: Chionoecetes opilio (assembly GCA_016584305.1). Lineage (NCBI taxonomy): Eukaryota > Metazoa > Arthropoda > Malacostraca > Decapoda > Majidae > Chionoecetes > Chionoecetes opilio. The sequence goes on from JACEEZ010012726.1 coordinate 237,722, forward strand.
TTATTATTATTATTATTATTTTTTTTTTTTTTTTTTTTTTTTTACATTCATGCCTATAGCGCGTGTAGGCAGTGACCTCCAGGGGTGGGATGGTAGGCCCTGGAGGCTCACTGAGGGCTGTGATGGTTGGCCCTCACCCGTGGTGGCGCAGGCAGGATTTTTATAGTGACGCCTGTGATTAGAGGCTCATGCCACCCCCCTGTGTCCTCCGATGATCTCGCAATCGAAGGTAGAGTTAATGGGCAGCATGTGGGTGTTCTTAGGCCACTCGACGGTGCAGAAAGGTTTTAAGTTGATTTTGGTCCTCGTCGGGGATCGAACTCGGGTCACTGAGAAAACCGCCTCCCCAAAGTAGTAGTAGAAGTACTAGTAAAAGTAGTAGTTGACGTAATAATGATAGTAATGATGGTAGGGATAGTTCTTATACTAATTATAATATCAGTGGTAATTATGATGATAATGATTATATTGTTAATAATAATAACAATAATACCCATGATGATAGTAGCAGAAATAGTGATAATGTTAATAACAATTTTGATGATGATAATATAAATAACACGTATAATATTGGTAATGATGTCGATGATAATGTCAATAAAAATTATGATAACAATAGCGCCACTGACCTCAAAACTGATAATGTGCGTCATAATAAAAACAATAACTTGATAACAGATGGAAAAGATGGGGTCAAATACAGAAAAAAACGTATAGTGGCAGTCGCTGATAGTACTATAGTAGTCGTAGTGGTTATTGTTGTAGTAGTAGTAGTAGTGGTGGTGGTGGTTATTGTTGTAGTAGAAGTAGAGGTTGTAGTAGTGATGATTATTGTAGTGTAGGCCTAGTACCGTAGATAACACTAAAGTCGCCAGGACAACGTTTTTTTCGATGTACAGACGTCTGGTGGCGTTAATACTTACATTTCTACATCCATGATTTCAGGAAAGTTAGAAGGGGCTATCTGGAAAGTTTGTCATTTTATGTCTTCATCTGTGTCATAGTATGGCTATAAATGAACAAATGACAAAAATATCAACCGAGTGGCGACCTATACTAAAGGCGTTTTCTGGGGGGATCCTGATTGCAACCGAAAATTTTTCGGTTGCTCAAATTTCGATCCCTGTTCAACCATCCAGGGAAGATGATTGGCCCGACCCGCAATAATTTGTTGTTGTTGTTTTGACCGTTTGCAACCGAAAATTTTCCGATTGTAACCAAAAAATCCCCCGCAGAAAACGCCTTAAAGGCGTTTTCTGCGGGGGATTTTTGGTTGCAATCGGAAAAATTTCGGTTGCAATCAGGATCCCCGCAGAAAACGCTTTAATATTTTAGGCGTTTTCTGCGGGGGATTTTTGGTTGCAACCGGAAAATTTTCGGTTGCAAACGGTCACAACAACAACAACAAATGTTTGCGGGTCGGGCCAATCATCTTCCCTGAATGGTTGAACAGGGATCGAAATTTGAGCAACCGAAAAATTTTCGGTTGCAATCAGGATCCCCGCAGAAAACGTCTTAATAAGATCGCCAGCTAGTGTTTATGTTATGAGTGTCATCCCGCCGTCGTAGTCGCCCGAAAAAAAACAGAGTAGCGAAATTTGAAACCGTAAATACTTGCAGATACAAAGCATAAAACAACGCTAAAACAGGGTAGATTGGTAGAACAGGGTAGTATTACAGGGTAGTAGTACAGGGTAGAACAGTCATGATATAAACTACCGTGTATCATCTTCAGTGGCACATAAAAATCAGCAGTGATGCTAAAATTCGTAATATATGATTTGGCGCCTGGCGACATTAGTGCACCGTGGCGACTATAGTGTTATCTACGGTAGTAGTGGTGATGATGGTGGTTGTTGTAGTAGTAGAAGTAGTAGTACTGCTAGTAGTAGTTATAGTAGTAGCAGTAGTAGTAGTAGTGATGGTTATTGTAGTATAGTAGTGGTATAATAATCATGATAACAACAACAACAACAACAACAACACAGTATCGCAATCTTGAGTGGTGACCTGTGTAGTGCTTTGGCCCAATAACCACCTAATCACCTGACCTGGCCTGGTTAATCTGGCACAGTTGCATTGTCACTTTTTTTCTCACCTGCTTGTTAAGTATTTTTTATATATTTTTTTCTTTTCACTTTTCCCTTATTTTCTTTGTATTTTTACCTTATACTCATTTTTTTTTGTCTATACAATTCTTGTTTAATTTTCTTGTTCTATTTCATCAATTTATTTTTTCAATTCATCATTTGTTTAAATATTTTTCATATATTCATCTTTACTTATTTATATTCATGAATCCTATTAACTTATTAATTATTCTGTTTGTTTTTATTCATCTTAATTTAGTTATTTCTTTGCATCTTTATACTACGTCTTCCTTGACAGGCGCGAAAAATGAGAGAGAGAGAGTGTGTGTACGTGTCAATCGTTCAACAAGATAGTCAAAGATATAGCTTATCAAGACCCACTTAATTGATAACGACAAGATTATGCAGCTACGACACACTTTATTGGAATAGGTCGTTAGCTCGGCAAAATATTCGGAATGAGGAAGTAGTAGTAGTACGATAGTACCTAGTACGGTAGTAGTAGTATATAATTATATAATTATAGTAGTAGGTGTGTAAAAGTAGTAGTAGTAGACGAGCACTTTATATGTCGAAAGTTCAGCTAAATGTAAAGTAAAGATGGAGGTATAGCCTGGCATACGCTATATGCTGCGCGTGGCCTCGGTGCTCATCTCCGTCGCATTAGCCCTTGAACCTGTGGTTGGTGACAACCCGCTACCCCGGGACACAGGGCTAGTATGACATCCGGGTTACCACAGTTACCTTCCCCAGGTTTCCCCAGGTACCCATTTATCAACCCCGAAACCCCGATGAACAGCTGAATGGGCTGGCCGCCGATTGCCCTGGCCTGGATTCGAACCATGGCCCGCGGATTCGTAGCTAGGCACGCTTGCCATTACACCACGGAGGCGGGCTCAGCTAAAGCCAACATTCAATATTTTTGTTTTCTTGTTTCCTTTTCTTGGTTTTTCTCTTTATTCTTGGTTTTGTTGTATTTTCGTTGTTTTCTTGTTTTCTGAAGGTTTCTCGTGTTTCTAAAAATGTTGTAAACGCGTTTTCTATATTAAAGTGTATGCAATATTTTGGGTTTTTGAGGATTTTATATTGTATGAAGTTTCTCCTTTCTGATACTTCATTTTCTTTTCTCTTGGCCAGTCCTTAGTACTGTGCAAAAATAATGAAAATCGGTCGGTATGGCGTAAAAACTAAAGAAAATCGGTCGGTATGGCGTAAAAACTAAAGAAAATCGGTCGGTATGGCGTAAAAAATATAGGAAATAGGTCGGTACGGCGTAAAAAATATAGAAAATAGGTCGGTACGGCGTAAAAAATATAGAAAATAGGTCGGTACGGCGTAAAAAATAAAGAAAATCAGTCGGTATGGCGTAAAAAATATAGAAAATAGGTCGGTACGGCGTAAAAAATATTAAGAAAATCGGTCGGTATGGCGTAAAAAAGATAGAAAATCGGTCGGTATGGCGTAAAAAAAAAGAAATTGGTCGGTATGGTGTAAAAAGTAAAAAAAATAAAGAAAATCGGTCGGTATAGCGTAAAAAATTAAGAAAATCGGTCGCTATGGCGTAAAAAATAAAGAAACTCAGTTGGTATGGCGTAAAAAATATAGAAAATCGGTCGCTATGGCGTAGAAAATAAAGAAAATCAGTCGGTATGGCGTAAAAAATATAGAAAATCGGTCGCTATGGCGTAGAAAATAAAGAAAATTGGTCGGTATGGCGTAAAAGTAAAAAAAATAAGAAAATCGGTCGGTATGGCAACACTGTCTTAAGAAAATGCCACGAGGCGGAGGTGTGACGTCATGGGCGGTGACGCGAGGAAGTAAACAAACCCTGCTGGTGGGTGTGACGGCGACGGGTGACAGGCGTTAGGGGTGACGAACCTTTAAATCGTGTCCACAAGTACTATACATGTAGACTAACTGCATAATTAACAAGGTAAGGTTATCATTAAATCCCAGTTACCTTATATTGAAACACTTGATAATGCATTCATATTCTAAACACTTAGGTTAATTAACAAGATATTTCAGGTGGTGTAGGTTGTGTATTTGGTCTTGATGCTTTGAGGAGGTTAAAGGGAACGTGGTGACAACAGTGTGTGTGTCTATTAAAGGCCAGGGGATGCAGGCACACCAGACAGCTGGCGACCCACTAAGGTACTACGGGGTGGAAATAAAGTAGGAGAAAGTCAGACACAAAATGGTAAAACTGCATTAGCACTGCTCCAACAAGCTGATATGAATGACATTACAGCAGCATACAGTACACTTACTGTAGTACTACTTCATATCTGCAAAGGTTCCAGTGTGAGGTCAGGCCTGTTTAAACCACACTGCCTCCACTAAGTCTGAGGTGCCTGAAAAATCTTAAGGTATTATTTTACACTAGGACCAGAATTCCCTACACAATTGGGAGTGTGGTTTCTGTTCACCTCATAGGATTCTAAGAAACATTCGTTCTATGAGCTTCCGTCGCAACTCATTACTTTTGGAGATAATGACGTTGTTCATAGGGAGGCGAGAGACAAGTGATTACGTGCGCCTCACTCTTCTTCCTTTTGTGACCTGCATTGCCTCTGTTCTTCCCTTGCCGCGGACACTTTTTAATGAGGATTTTGCTTTATTTAGGAGGTTAAAACGTGGGGTTAGGTTAGTGAGTCTAAAGGTAGGGTTAGGTTAGTGAGTCTAAAGGTGGGGTTAGGTTAGTGAGTCAAAAAGTGGAGTTAGGTTAGTTCATTTTCATATGTCCTATACACACTCCTTCCTATTAAAAACATCTTATATCGTCAAAAGTAGTGATTTGCGACGGAAACTCATTAAGAGAATGTTTCTCAGAATCCATGGTATTATTCTAGTGTTTGCCATACTCCCCCTCTCCCACAAAACAAGCTTGGGGACCTGGGGGAATGCAGGATATTTGGCTGGGGTACAAAATATGCGTCGCAACCACATAGTTTTTGAGTTAGGGGTGTTGAAAAAATTCCCTAGATCTAGGGAAAATTCATTGGATTTCTTCCGAGTCCAGAGACGTGTGAACCTGACGATCCTCACAGAATGATGACCGAAGTGTCGAGAACCCCCCCAACCCCCCGCCAGGAGGTTAGGTTAGATTTGTTTAGGTTAGGGTATGTTATATTTGGTTAGGTTAGGTTAGATTTGGTTAGCTTTGGTTAGGTTAGGTTATCGGTGGGTCAAGTCCCCCGCTAGGATAGTTTAATTTTGGTTAGGCAAATTTCTCTAGATACAAGGAAATGACCTTAGATCTAGGGAATTTTATTCCCCCTACACAACTCCTAAATGACGTGTTTCCGATGCATAATTTGTTCCCCACCCGAAAACCCCGCATTTCCACAGGTCCCCAAACTGGTTTGGGGACCTGTGGGAGAGTATGGGCAAACACTATTCTAGAATTTTACCGAATCCATTAAGGTAAACAGAAACCATACTCCCAAATGTGTAGGGAATTCTGGTCCTAGTGTAAAAATGTACCAAATCTAAACTAAACTAAACCTAACCTAACCTGGCGTATTAACCTCCCTCCTAGCCTTTGTTTTTGGACTTAGAATTTTTCAGGCACCTCAGACTTTGTAGAGGCAGTGTGGTTTAAACAGGCCTGACCGCACACTGGAACCTTTGCAGATATGAAGTACAGTAAGTGTGCTATATGCTGCTGTAATGTCATTCAAATCAGCTTGGAGCAGTGCTTATGCAGGTTTACCCCAAAGATCATGATTTCCCACTAATTCCTCAAGTTTAGTGACTTCAGGGCAAGACAAAAAGGAGAATGAGAGTACTGTCCAAAGCTGCAGCATCACCCAAGAGAACTAACTCTTGGTTCATAAGAAGCACAATTGTACAGAAAGAGAGAGAAGTGTTTAGTATTCTAATGGCCTCCCTTTTCAATATTTTTTTTGACACTCGAGAATGTAGAGACATGCTTTGTAAAGTGCTTTTGTTCTTGGAGTAACTAAGTGTTGTGCTTATGATGTATGCTTTACTTACAGACTTGACAGGGTGTGATGCAAGAGAACAGCTGTGGAGACTTTGAGATTGTTAACAAGATGACCACTTCATTAGGTGAGATGACTTTTTCAGATTTTTATTTTGATTCAGCATTAATTAGTACGTCGTATTTTTTTCAATTGTGCATTTATCTGTCATCACCTAGACGGTTTTGTCCTTCATTGTATAATTATGCTCTCACTTTTTCTTATATAATTCTGCTTGTATATTACTACAATGATCATAGGATTTAATTGTGAATTTTATAGGGTAAAGTTTGTCATATTATTTTATAAAGCTGGAAACTGTATAAGGTGCATAAGAAGTCTTTGTTTATGGCATTTATTGGAAAATATGGAAGTAAGAGAGACAGATGGGATGGAATTAAAGGCATTTGTTAGTAGGTCAGCGTGTTTCACTTGTAGGGTTTCTTGCCTCCCAGACAGCCCCGCCTGTACTTGTTTCTCAGTCACCGCTCACCACCCACTGGTAGTGTGCACGGCTCTCACAAACACTGATACATAGTTGTATATATATATATATATATACACACACACACGCACAATAGTATATACCTTTGCACAAGTGGAGCCTACCATAAAAATGTATTTTGTGCTTTCAGCTTTCTAAGTTGTTGTGACAAGTGTGCTATAAGGTGTGCGTCACACATAACTGGACGGGGTTGAATATGTAGTTTATGCACTCAAGCCGAAGAAAAGTGCATGGAAAGTTTATATGAACATACATGTCCTGGAAAATGAGATATGTACATGTGTGCAGGTTATGATGACCGGCAGCAGAGGTAGACAGTGAACAAGCAGCCAATGTGTGGATCAATGTTTAGTGAACTGCAGACATTTATTTGCATTTCTTAGTTATGTGAGCCAGCTACAGATAGTGTTGGAAATTTCTATTATAATTTTCTATTTGTTCACTTGACTAATCACAACAGTCATAAGGGTGACTGAAAGACAATTGTGCCATAGTTCAGAGGGACGTGATAAATGTTACTCTCACGGACTGAAGACATTACAAATGATCTGGGAGTAAAGATTTCATGAAGAGGCACAGACACATTAAGGACAATCGATCCCACACAGCAAGATGAACACACAAGACATCCTTCACCAAGCACAGGATGTTTTTGACAGAGTTACCCATCGCTCCTCGCCGCTCCTCCCAGTCCTCATCGAAGACACACAGGGTACAGGCTTATGTGATGTATTTGTGTTTATTTTTGGTGATGCCCGACATCTACTTTGCTCCAAAGCAGTGTGGATGTTGGGCCCCATCAAGCACCTCACCTATATTGTGTGTCATTAGGTTATGCATGAGTAAGGGTTGCAATTAGTTGTCCTCTCCGTGGTGTAGTGGCTAGCGTGCCTGGCTATGAATCTGCGGGTCCTGGTTCGAATCCGGGCCAGGGTAAGTCGGCGGCCAGCCTAGCCAGCTGTTCTTCCTCCCTTTCGGGGTCGATAAATGGGTACCTGGAGAAACCTGGGGAAGGTAACTGTGGTAACCCAGATGTCACACTAGCCCTGTGTCCCGGGGTAGCGGTTTGTCACCCACCACAGGCCCAAAGGCTTATGTGATGGAGATGAGCACCGAGGCCACGCGCAGCATAGCGTATGCCCCCATCTTTACCTTACTAAGGGTTGCAGGCTGTGATGGTGTAGGCAGCCAGTGTTATGGTGATTGAGATCATCCCCACTTTTCAGTGTGGCCAATGACAAGATATCTCGCGCATTATATGTCCCACACTCAATTATTTTGATATCATTACTCATCATGAGATTCATGTATCTGATTAGAGTGGAGTTCTGAAGCGGGATATTTATGATGTTCACAGATCCGTCTGCGTCCAGCCGATCGGTTCTGACCAATGTGGCGCCTCCGTCGGCACTCCCCTCCTTCCTGGCCTCTGTCCCATCACCGGCCCCCTCCATGATTCCCCCGCCCGGCCCATCAATCCCTAACCCATCCATCCCTCCTGGCTCATATCCTCCTGCTCCATCCCTTCCTTCATTCACCTCTACCACCACTCCCACTACTAACCCATCCATTCCCACACCAATAACACATGTCAGTTCGCCCCTTCCTCCTTCAAGTGTTGCCGGTCCTGAAATGACGTACCCTTCATCTAGAGGAGTTCCGTACACGGTCAGTCCTGGAGCCGGCATTCCCTCTGCCTTCCCTCCTCCCCCTTCATCCATGCACCCTCCACCACCCTCACAAAGCCACTCGGCAGAAATGGCTGTGGATCCACGGGCACCGCAGCCGTCCGATGTCTTGGGTCCAGTAACCAGCCAGCCACAACCCCCAAGCAGGTAGGCAAATCATGTAGTCATTATCATGTAATACTGTACCTGTTTCTATATTAACCCCTTGAGGCCCAGAACGTAATTTCCATTGTAATTTGGGTGCGCTTAGACAATTTTTTGTGAATATAAGCAATATTTTATAAATATGATTTGTTTAGTATCCTTGTCGACTAACTAATTTAGTATATTTAGTTACTTTTTGTAATTTTATGGCTAACAACAGAATTTTATATAGCAAAGGAAAGATCTGGGCGTGAAGGGGTTAAGATGACATTTTTTAGCCTTACGTGGTGGCGCTGGCTAGGAATGGACTGTAACCTTCTTCAAGCAAATCTTCAGTATTAGTATCAATGGGCAGTATGTTGAGACATTCAGGCTACACTTACACCATCCCTTTAACTGTGACTTCTCAGCATAATACCAATCTTACCATTTTCTCCAATGATATAACCTTATAAGCAGGAACTACCACGTGTAGGTATCTCGGCCTCTTGTAGCTTCCTTATTTTCTTATGTTCTTATAAATTACAACTTTGAGTCAGTACATATATCTATGATTAATGCAATAGATCAAATGTAATTATCTGGTTGTATTATAGTGTTGTATCAAGTGCATAATCTCAGTAACCAATTTAAAGGAGATATTGGGTATCCTCAGCCTGACTTCAAGGTTTATTGCACTACCTGTACCCTAGTGTGTGAGATGATGAGGTAGCATAAGATGAAAGGATGCCACAATAGTAACAGTTAACCCTGTGAGACCCAGAGCGTAATTTCCATTGTAATTTGACTACCGTAAGACAATTTTTTGTGACTATAAGCAATATTTTATAGATATGACCTTTTAGTATCCTTGTCGACTAACTTATTTGGTATATTCAGTTACTTTTTGTAATTTTATGGCTCGACTAGTACATACAATTTTTTTTATAGCAAAAGAAAGATCTGGGCTCGAAGGAGTTAAGGTTGATTGAAGGTAAAAAGGCAGCTTCGGGTCATAGAAAGACTATTGTGGTATTTTTATTAGTAGTAAACACAGATAAACATATCTCTTATACTCTTCTTTCTATTATTTATTTATTTTATCTCTTATACTCTTCTTTTCTCTCATCTCTTATACAAACTAATATTACTGTTTTCTCTCCTTTTACCTTAGGCTAAAAACACACTCCCGCCACCACAGTTACCCCTTGTATGTGCCAGGCAGTCCCCTCCACTGTCCCCCCGCCCCCCCAACACCCCCCTGCTTAGTAGTGCAGCAGGAACACGCTAATGTCTCACTCAGCAGATCCCAAAGCCTCCTCCACACCTACCCTGCTATGCATCCTGAAGTGCACATGTACTGCAGTGATCCCTATGCTAGTAGTAGTAATAGCTATGGCCATGCTTATTTCTCAACCAGCCACGGTAGCACAGATGCCTCGGCTTCTGTGGATATTGGCACGCCTGGATCGCCTGGGGTGGGTGGTCCTGGGGGTGCCAAGAGACAGGACGGGCACGGGTGGTTCGGCTGGATCCGCGGCACTGTGTCTAACGTGGGGCATCGCGTGGCCGAGCGAGCCAAGACATCAATGGATTCCATGATCACAACGCTGGACCCGCAGATGAAGGAGTTTATATGTAAGTATATAATTTGGTATTATTCCAGTTTGACACCGATTTCACTTTGGTGGACGAAACAATTTTTTTCTGGTGAGTTTTGATGTGTTTTGAATTGATCTGCTAACCGTTTCTGTCGCAAATAACTTTTTTTTCACGTTAGGGAAAGGTTAGGTTCTAGTATTTGTTTTTCAATAATTTTTGTCAGAAATAAAAAAATAAAAAAACAAACAGTTAGCAGATTAATTCAAAACACTTCAAAACTCACCAGAAAAAATAATTTCGTCCACCAAAGTGAATTCGGTGTCAAACTGGAAATTTACCAATCACTTTGTTGCATTGTGGAGATAGCATGACACAGATTAGTATTGTTATCATTTCACTGATACAGTATGATTATAGACTATTTGTGAAATGGACTAGTTTTTCTTTATCATGAGTGAGTATAGTACTTGTAAGCTGTATAGTGGATATGTATAAGGGCTTCTTAATAACACTTCTAATATTCTGTAATACTTTTGGCAGCTTGATACCAGAGACCAAAACACTGGGATGAAACCTTGAAAATGGTTCACTTTTATTGTGTTGAGTTAAAAGGTTACATTGACCAATCCCATACATTGATTTACTCTACAGGTTGAAGTTCCCAAACTCGGCAACCTTGGGACCAGCGCCGAGCCGAGTAATGGAATTTTCCGACTTTTAGAACGTAGATATATTAAGGGGAAAAAAAGTTCCTGGACGTTTGGGAGCCATAATACCAATAACAGACCTGTAGAAGTACACAAAATAACAGTGTACACAACTCTACAGTCACAACACCACTGAACAATAACAACAAACAAATCGGCGGGAGAAACCAAGCGGCCTAGTGTGGTGGCACCTAGCGGCCGACCCGGCAACTACGCGCCGGGTTTTGGGTGTTCTGCCGTGTTTTGGAAAATCCGGAACCATAGCCGAGTTTTGGGTGTTGCCGAGTCTTGGGATGCCGAGTTTGGGAACTTCAACCTGTAATACATGATTTTTTGTTTTTGTTTTGTTTTTGTACCTGCATAAATGTCATTATGTTCACAGATTCTGGCGGCGACATGGACATCATTGTTGCCTCGGACAAGGAAGTCAAAGTGGGTGCCATCCGAGAGGCCTTCCAGATGAGCTTTGGAAAGGCCACAGTCTGGTAAGGAAAATCACCGACTCACGACCATTCTCAAGTACTAAACTGCAATGACTTAAATATACTATAACTTATCTCATGGATTTTACTACATATATACAGATGCATTTTAAAAAAAAGTCACTCATTAATTAATAACAGAAAAATAGTTACTGTTATTGATGGTGCATTTACAGCCTTGTCAATATTTATTTAAAAAAGAAATAGGGAAAAAATGGTTCACAAATAGGATGGTAAATGATGGGAATGGACTCCCTTGTCAGGTAGTCAGTGCGGAGTCAATAGGGAGCTTTAAAATGAGGCTAGACAATTTCATGGATGGGGATGAAAGGTGGATGTAGGTAGTGTTAAGTAATAGGAACTACCACGTGTAGGTCTCACGGCCTCTTGTAGCTTCCTTATTTTCTTATGTTCTTATGTTCTTATTTCAGTGGCATGAAGGCTGAGGCTCATGGAGTAGCAGCTCAGCCTGTTGGCTTTGAGGCAGCACTCGCCTCCGCCGAGGAGCGGATCAACGTGCTGAGATCCACCGGGCAGATCCACCCCCAGCAGCCCATCGTGGCCGTGGAAAACTTCATTGTGGAATTTCAGACGGATTGGTACGTTCACAAAACCTTCAAGTAGAGCTGTAACTGTCTGTTATTCTTGTTATCCTATAGACTATTGAGGTATTTTTTCCAATTACCATATTTTACGGCTTATAAGACGCATCTTGGAAGACGCACCCTGATTTTGGAAAGAAATTTCTAATATTTTTTTTTTTAAACAGATTTTCTACCGGTAGGCAATGGTCCGAATTGTTTTTCTGCGGCTCTGTTCCCATGTTCTTTGGCGTATCGTACAACTTATAGCTTGTATGCGATAGTATAAGTAAATAGTTTTGAAGAATTCGCCATGGGTAATAATTTCCTGGACTGAAAAGAGCTTGTGATACGTGTGACAGCCTGGTGGTAAATGATACATCAACACTAACAGACAATAGTTGGCGCTGTTGGCGCCAATCTGCCGAGGCGGAACGGCTCCCGCCAGTACCTTAGTAAACATCACAGCGTGAGGAAGGATTAGTTGATTTGAATGTCTTATGGTATTCAAAATACTTGTAACAGGTAAGTACTGAGGTTACATCATATAAGAGGCTGAACTGAATAGCTACCTAAGGTAACCTCCTACAACATTCGTCTTGGAAGACACATGAGTATTTTTCATGGTATTTTTTAGGGGAAAAAGTGCATCTTATAATAAGTCGTAAAATACGGTAATTCTCATTTATCGCAAGTCCAACCCCAGCATGAAGTTGTTGGGAAAAGAAGGGCGTTGAACGAAGATGATAATGATGATATCAGTGTTGGTGGTACAAAGCTGATCATTGGGATCTCATGGCAGAATTGTTATGTAAATGCAGACTTAAGTATTAATTCTATGTTCATTTATTCTTACAGCTGGTTTGACCTTGGCCTCCTGCTTCTGGACGATCCTGGGGAAGACATTCTGCTACAGACCTACACACAGGTACGTCATGCCATGTAGTATTCCTTATCTTTTTAGTGTTGTGCTATTTCCATCACTATTAAGAGAGAGAAAAAAACCGAGTACTCTTATAAACCTTGTAAGTCTTTATTCACTCTTACATCCTTACACAGCATGCCATGTTCATCATCTTTCATCATCATTTCATTCTCATCTTTTTAGTGTTGTGCTATGCCTATTTCCCTCACAATTAATTAGGAGAGAAAAAGACCGAGTACTCTTATAAACCTTGTCAGTCTCTCTCTTTTTCTCTTCCATTCTCTCTCTCTCTCTCTCTCTCTTACATCCTCACACAGCATGGCATTACAGTATAGTCTTCTGTGTTTATGGCAGCATTTATATAGTTGTTTTGCTGTCTTAGTATTGATAGATTATTTGCATGGGAGTATGATGTATTTTATTATTCATTAGGGTTGGGTTAGTCATGTATCAAACAGTTGAGCAGTGTTGGAATTAAGGTATTGCACTGGGGTATGGTATCTCTCTCGGTTATTTTCATAGTAAGAGTGTATTTTCATAGTAAGAGTGTATTTTCATAGTAAGAGTGTATTTTCATAGTAAGAGTGTATTTTCATAGTAAGAGTGTATTTTCATAGTAAGAGTGTATTTTCATAGTAAGAGTGTATTTTCATAGTAAGAGTGTATTTTCATAGTAAGAGTGTATTTTCATAGTAAGAGTGTATTTTCATAGTAAGAGTGTATTTTCATAGTAAGAGTGTATTTTCATAGTAAGAGTGTATTTTCATAGTAAGAGTGTATTTTCATAGTAAGAGTGTATTTTCATAGTAAGAGTGTATTTTCATAGTAAGAGTGTATTTTCATAGTAAGAGCGTATTTTCATAGTAAGAGCGTATTTTCATAGTAAGAGCGTATTTTCATAGTAAGAGTGTATTTTCATAGTAAGAGTGTATTTTCATAGTAAGAGTGTATTTTCATAGTAAGAGTGTATTTTCATAGTAAGAGTGTATTTTCATAGTAAGAGTGTATTTTCATAGTAAGAGTGTATTTTCATAGTAAGAGTGTATTTTCATAGTTAGTGTATTTTCATAGTAAGAGTGTATTTTCATAGTTAGTGTATTTTCATAGTAAGAGTGTATTTTCATAGTTAGAGTGTATTTTCATAGTAAGAGTGTATTTTCATAGTAAGAGTGTATTTTCATAGTAAGAGTGTATTTTCATAGTTAGAGTGTATTTTCATAGTAAGAGTGTATTTTCATAGTTAGAGTGTATTTTCATAGTAAGAGTGTATTTTCATAGTAAGAGCGTCTACATTAGCATTTTATGGGATGGAATGTCATGGAACTGTATTGAAGGCTTTGTTTATGTCTGGCTATAGGTGTGACTGGAGGTACTTATTGCTTCAAGATACTTATTACATGCACTTCGTTGATATAGACGGGGTTTTAGCTACACTAGTCTTGTCATAATTATTCTAACTGGATAAGCATAGATAAAAAAAAAAAAATAGGGAGAAACTGGTTCACAAATAGGATGGTAAATGATTGGAATGGACTCAGTAGACAGGTAGTTAATGCGGAGTCAATAGGGTTTTAAAAGGAGGCTAGATAATTTCATGGATGGGGATGAAAGGTAGATGTAGGTAGTGTTAAGTAACACGAACTACCACATGTAGGTCTCCCAGCTTCTTGTAGCTTCCATATTTTCTTATGTTCTTATATCTACTTTTGTCCAGTTTGAATATTAACCTTAATGAAAATGCTTTTGCCCATATACTTATGATCCCCAACCATTTATAGTAATATATCCTGTTTAGATTTTAACTGTATGAAGGTTATTTATTCCAAAAGTTCCTAAATCCAAACCCTTTTAAGTATCAATAGTTCTTTGTAGGGAGTAGAATCTCTTCCATGATTTAAACTTACAGGCTTCCTTCTTCTTCCTTCATTCCTTCGCTTCCTTCTGCCTTCCTTCTCTTCATGTTTTTGTAGGAGTAATCTCTTTCATGATAACTTCAGCTTCCTTCTTCTTCTTCATCCTTCGCTTCCCTTCCTTTCCTTCCCTTCTTCCTTCCTTCCTTCCCTTCTTCCTTCCTTCCTTCCCTTCTTCCTTCCTTCCTTCTTTCTTTCCTTCCTTCTTTTCTTTCTTTTCCTTCTGAATCCCTACCTCCTCGACACACTGCAATTCTTCAATATAACCCCAGTTCTTCATTGCCAACCCTTCTACAGGTCACCCCAATACCACCAGACTTTGTTAACCAGGCCCGCACCGCCACCCCTGAGGATTACCCGCTCAAGGAGTCCGGGTTCGCTGTCACCGTGGGTCAGATCGCCAGCCAAAACCTTCAGGTAATCACACTCATATCCCTATGTCTGTCTTGTGCACGCAACATTTACTCTAATACCTTTTGACGTCCTATGTTATGTATATTGTTGTTCTGTCATGTAGGCCGTAGTTTGTGAAGTTTGATTGTCCTTTGCTTCATTACCTGTGTTTTTAATGTTCATACTTAACATTTACCCTGACACCTTTTGACGTCCCATGTTATATTGTTGTTCTGTCATGTAGGCCGTAGTTTGGGAAGTTTAAGTTTGATCGTCCTTTGCTTCAATATAGGGCAGAGTGAATTAGTACCATGTTTGTAATGTTGTTTTACGCTCAGGTGCATCACAGTGTGTGGCAGGAGGCCCTCACCGGGGTGTCGCGGAGGGAGGGGCTGGTGCTGGCCGGACGCACGCTGGCGGGTCTTTACAGATCCCGCCTGCCCAATTACCACTAGCATACGGAAACTGTATGAGTACGAAATATGATGAAGGGATCCCACAGGGTTATTTCGTTAATATAAAACCTGTGGGGTCCCTAAAGAAGAACTAGAAAATAAGCAGTTCATAACTTTGTGTGGTTAGAATAGGCTTTTATTTAAGAATTCTCATTTTAATATCTCATGATCTGAAATTTTATACATTTCTTTACAGCTTTAAGATAAAGTAAATGATAAGTAAAGTAAAGGTAAATATGTTTAAAAATATCTTATACAGACCAGCTACTTCAGATGTTTAATTTCTAGAGAAAGTTTGGCTGTGGTTCAAGGGCAATGTGTAATAGACAGCCACAACGGAACTTATAGGTTAGTGTCATGATTTTCCTTCACCTCAAAGTTTGTGAACCAGAGGTAACATTTCTTAAGCAGCCTTTGTTTCTGTTCACAGCTTGTTGTAGATCATGTACCTGTCACAGCTAAGTGGTGGAGGGTGTGCTATGTATATGCAGCTGAGTGGTAGTGCTTCCCATAAGTGACCAGCAGTTGTCACCTACAGGAACCACACACACACACACTGCTATAGTCTATTTTTTCACGAGGCGAAAATTCCATTCTATTTTAAGGTCTTATGCTTAAAATTATGCTATGTTTACCTGATAATATGGTTAACTATGATAAAATACAACTGAAATTTAGAAGAAGCGTAGTATTCTCTTCTCCTGGCATCAAATATCAGTCAGTAAGCAGCAAAGGGTCAGGATTTTTCACCTCGTTAAAAATAAAAACATATTTATTGATATGCAATGATTTATTCACATAAATAAAAAAAGATTTCTGACTGTTATCTGAGAAAAGCATGTACGTACTGTAATACAAGACTGGAGAAGACACAAAGCATACCATTAATGCAATATGTTGTTATGCTTGAATAGGAGCGGAGTGATACTGAAAAACAACACTTGAATGTTTGGGAAGGAAGGGTTTAGCTAAGAAAATAATAAATCTACTCCAGATGGACAGATGAAGCAAGTTTTGAACGGAGATCCTCCCATAGTTTATTATAAGAAAGGTTTGATTGATTGATTTAATGCCAAAAAGGGGGAAAGTGCCAGACATCAGGGGTCATATGGCACTAGGGCAAGGCATACAAAGGGGGGGTTAGAGAGAAAGAGTGGAGGGGAGGGGAGAGGGACGGATTGTTACAAGTTTTAAGAAATTACTCCACCTTTCTGTCCTCTAACCTAACCTAACCTAACCTTTCTGTCCTCTAACCTAACCTAACCTAACCTTTCTGTCCTCTAACCTAACCTAACCTTTCTGTCCTCTAACCTAACCTAACCTAACCTTTCTGTCCTCTAACCTAACCTAACCTTTCTGTCCTCTAACCTAACCTAACCTAACCTAACCTTTCTGTCCTCTAACCTAACCTAACCTAACCTAACCTTTCTGTCCTCTAACCTAACCTAACCTAACCTTTCTGTCCTCTAACCTAACCTTTCTGTCCTCTAACCTAACCTAACCTAACCTTTCTGTCCTCTAACCTAACCTAACCTAACCTAACCTTTCTGTCCCCTAACCTAACCTAACCTAACCTTTCTGTCCTCTAATTTGAATACAATAAACCTTATAAGAAAGGTTTAATCACAGGTTGTGTAGGCCAGCACGCCAGCATGTCGGGAGCCTTCAATGATTATAAAGGTGGTGGGGAGGATAAACATGTTGCAGGATTATAATAAAAACTGGAATATTCTGCAGCGGTTTCATGAATTTATGAAAGATATTTAGTTTATGAAAGGGATGAATGGTTACATATAGTGTTTTAGGCATTATATATCCATTTTGTTATAGATTAACATTGTAGCTCATGAATCAAATAAATATTATTACATGTTAGTTACAACTATTACATCATCATCATCATCTTCATTCTGTTTAACGTCAGATTTTCCCGTAATGTCTTATGAAGTTAGACGGTCGATGATACGCTTCCAATTCAATTGTGGGCGTTCATCATTTAAATTTGCAGCACGAATTTTACGCCCCGGATGCTCTTCCTGACAGGTTACATAACAAATGGTTTCAGGTATGTGCAGCAGACAAGTCGGTGTGGAGCAGCTGTCCTGACGTGCAGCTGCAGCTCTCACGCCACTGCACAGTAACGCTGGTACTCAAGATTCACGGCTTGATATCCAGCTGGTAACATGCACTGATTGGTACATTGGTTAGTGATTTTTTTACATTATGTATAGTAGTTATCAACTTGTACGTAGTTCATTTTCCTATTAAAAAACAGATGATGCGGTATGGTGCGATTCACTGAGCTACTTCAAGGAAAATTTAACGTTTAGTGAACTATTCAACAAGACAGTACTTACTTGTTATGTTTTTATATACTATTGAAACTAAAAGTGTCAAGGTGTGCAGTGTTTTGGCTTGTGATCTTACGGAATGACTAATATATATTTTTGTATCATTGTAACACGATCAGCAGTGCCGTTTCTAGCCTTTTGGTGGCCCTATGCGAAATGTTGTTTGGGGCCCTATTTTGTAAAACTATGGTGGGGGTATTCCAAGCCCTCTAAGGTGGTCCGGGGGTATGCCTTTAATATTTAAATGCATGAATCTGGTGCACTTTAAGACGAAAAGAGACTATAGAGACTAGTTTATAAAAAAAGTCAAATAATGGCAGCCCCTTGGTGGCTTCGGGGGCCCTGTGCAACCGTGTAACTCGCATATAGTACGAAACGGCCCTGGCGATTAGTATAATTTATATGTGTATAAATCTCCAGCACGTTTACCTTGCCAAATCACAAGCTTCTGCAAAAATATGGCGATGGGAATTATAATTTTGCTTTACTGTGCAGTGTTGTGCATTTTTTTAAGATTTAAGGGACAGTATATTGGAATTTTATCCCTCTAGTAGGGAGGCAAAGTGTGCTCAGGACGTGTACAAGATGACTGTCACAGTGTCACACGGTGGAGCCACTCGTCCTGTCTGAAGTGCTAGGCTAGGCATGCACTTATTTTTTTCTAGATATACATTAGATATTTTTGGAATGAGTCTTGACTACATATGCTTAGTCACGTTGAGTTGAATACCAGAAAGGCCTGATTAGAAGACAATAAAAGGTCACAAGTATGTACAGGGAGGTCCCGTTATACCAGCATTCGATATACGAGAATCCGATGATACGAGATGTGTAAATTAGGGTCTATTTTCAATATACGAGATTAAAAATCCAATGCTACGACATTCAACTGGGGTGAGTAAAATTACAAAGTTATTTACTAAAATTATAAAGTCATTTACTGACTATGATTTTACCAAAGGTTGTACGATAATCAATCTGAAAATATGATAATTCTGGTGGCTCGGTACGACAATGTGGCCTACAAAAATTCACAACACTGGACGATGTACAATGATTCAGATGCGCAGAGACGAGTTTGTGGGCAGTGGAAGAGGTCTGCGCACCCCTCCCTTGTCCCTTACCTACCCTACCCTCTCGAGTCTAGTGTATCACACGGCGTCCCCAAGAGTACATACAACGTCTTTGTTGCTTGTATGTATTGTGCCTTGTGAGTCAATTTTAGTGATGCTGGTTTACTTAATGTGCTTATTGTGACTTATTTGTGCTCTGTCCTACTGTGCTGTCACACTCTTAATTCACTGTGTTTTGTGTGGTGGTGTGGTGGTGCGGTGGTGTGGTATATAGAGCCCTATATTTGAGAGTTTGTTGTGTTTGCTATAGTTTATTTTAGCTTGAAAACATGTCTTATTTTTTTATTTTTTTTTTTTATTGATGGGGTCCTGGAACCAAACCTATATTTTACCATTAGTTATGTGTTTCATTATACGAGATTTCGCTTTACGAGTATGCCAGGTGGAACCTAACTGCTCGTATCTTCGAGACCTCCCTGTACAATGTTTTTGGATATCATTGTGATGTTGCACGTGCCCTGCACACGTGTCCGGATACCCACCTTATATCTGGGTTTATGTCCAATTTATAAACAGGTGTCCCCGGAGCCCTGAAAAAGTTTGATTTATCCGATATCCGGAATAAAGAGGTCCGATTTAGAGAAGGTTAACTGTACAGTAAACCCTCTTTGATTCAGAACCCTCTGAGAACCCAGGTCTCCCCCAACTAATTGGGGGAGACGTGGGTCAAATTAGCCAAAAGACCAAATCACCCCATCGCGCGAAAGACTTGAGGCAGCTGTGGCCCACATGGCAGAGGTGGAACTCTAACTAGTCAGGCCCGGATAATTTGAACTTCTGTGTGAATTATGGCAAGTTGTTGAAAAATTTGGACTGGCAAGTTGTTGAATTACGAATTATACAGGTTCAAATTAGAGAGGGTTTACTGTTCTTCAAATTCTGAAAGATTGGTTTTTACAAGTTTGTTAATCATAGACATTTAGCAAAACTTGAAGAAAATTTTACAGCATTAAAAAAAACATTCCACACACTCTTTATGCCCTTTTCACCCTCTTACTGCAATTTTCAGCCCAACCCCCACTGCCAATACTACTGACTTTGATCATTCACATACTGCAAATCTTACACACCTTTTATCAATTGTATTAGTTGTCTGTATCTGTCTTGGGTACATCATACTGATGTCAGCGGGTAGATTTTTACCCTTCTAAGGTTTTTAGTCTTAAAATGTAGAAAACTCAGGAATAGTTTGCTGTTAATTTGCACTTTAATATTCAAAGTGATACAATACTAAGTGGCAAACCGAACATTGTGTCCTGAGCAGCAGGGGTCTTGAGGGGACCCCTGATAGCCATGGGGGCCCAAAGCAGCCTTAGTTTGCTTATGCCTTGGGCTGGCTATGTCACATTGCCACACAGGACACACTTCCACAGACACGGGTACAACCACACTTGTCCACACAACACACCACTTCAAAAGTGGATCTTCATGTGCCGGACAATATCACCCTTTGTCTTGAAACACTTGCTGCAAACATCACACTTGAACTCCCTCAATCCAGTGTGTCTGAAGATGTGCACATTGAGAGAAGAACTGGTAGTAAACTTTTTCCCACACTCTAGACATTCATAATTTCTAGCCCCGCTGTGCATCAGGGACCTCAGGGTGTGTGCGTTAAGGTCACTCTTTGTTGTGAATCTTTTCCCACACTGCAGACATTCATGATTTTTAACACCACTGTGTGTCAGGGGTGTTGGCGAGTAACTTGTCAAGAATCTTTCAACTCAGACTTTGATTTAACACACTTGATTCGGGTGTGTATTCAGATACTCTTGAAGAATTTTTCCCACTCTAAACATTCATATTTTTTTTCACTACTGTGTGTCTGGGTATGTATGGTGAGGTAACTCTTTCTAGAGAATCTTTTCTCACACCTAGACATTCATAATTTTTAACACCACTGTGTTTCAGGGTGTGTGCGTTGAGGTCACCTTTTCGGGTGAATGTTTTCCCACACTCTAGGCATTCATGATTTTTAACACCACTGTGTCTCAGGGTGTGTACGGTAAGGCCAGTTTTTCGGGTGAATCTTTTCCACACTCTAGACATTCATGATTTTTTACACCACTGTGTGTCAGGGTGTGTGCGGTGAGGTCTGCCTTTCTAGTAAACGTTTTCCCACACTCAAGAAATTCATGATTTTTAACACCACTGTGTGTCAGGGTGTGTTTTGTAAGGTTTCCCTGTAGACTGAATCTTTTCCCACACTCAAGGCATTCATAATTCCCAACACCACTGTGTGTTACTGAATGTCTCGTAAGATTACTCTTGCATGTAAAACTTTTGCCACACTGCTGGCAATCCGCTTCATTCTCCTTCGTTGACTGAGCTGCCTGCCTCCAGGTCATTCTTGCCATCACACTTGTGCCTCCTCACACCTAAAGCAGACTGATCCTGCTGCTTCCGGCCACTCATACTGCTTCCCGGCCCCACAGCCTCCACCGCAGCAATACTCTGCAGCATATGTGATGGCCAGTCCTGCAAGAACCTTCGGGGATGCTGGAATAGGCCGGGTTAGTGCTGAGCAGAGCATCCGACTAAGACTGATCTCAGCACCTGCAACAGTAGTGACAGTCAGGACACAGAAAGCCACACGCTGCCTTGACACTGCTCCTGCCTGCCGGGCCAACACCTTGCTTCGTGCCTCACTCACACCACACTTGGCAAGGCTTCCAAGGCTCCCTCCTCCTTTCCAATTCAGAAACTAGCAGCATGTCTGTCTGCTCTTTGCATAAATAACCCCTCAGATGGCACATCAAGCAAACATGTTCACTCCTACTTTTCCTACTTAAGGTTCTCTGGTCCCCATCTGTGAATCCTGGTGCTGTCTTTTGTCCGGCCCCTGGTGGTTATATTATAGTGTCTATTCTGGCCTCTATTGGGATGAGAAGAGGGGACCCTTGCAGGGCACTGGCTCAACTGGGCCACATTCAGTTCATACCTGTTTCCCATGTGATCAGAAGGCGTTTGGTTTCTCAAACAACTAGTACATCATATATGGTACTAAGTTAAATAATGTACAATGGATGGAGCATCAGTGGTTGTGTGTGGTACTTGTAACCATGTAGTTAAGTGTTGATGGAACAGGATGTGATAAATGTGACCACTGGACATTGTTCGGGTTAAGGCTGAAGGTATCATGTTTGTGAGCCTAAAATGTACGGTTTAACCTATGGTTAGAAATACAGTAAACCCTCACTTTAACGAACCAATTGAGGGGAAGGGGCTGACGTTATATCCTAAAATCTGTTAGTTATATCAGAGATCCTAACTTTTCGCATATAACGGAACTTTATTCGTTATATGAGGTGAAAGTTCGCTATTTCTGTATATACGTAATGAACTTTGTTACATTAGATGTAAGTTCGCATAGCTACTTACGTACATACAGCCATCACAAATACCACATGCATACATGGAAATTAAAACAATAATGTGGTGAGGCACGGGTGGACGTGAGAGGTGGTGTTTTCAATTGGGCGGACAAAGCTAGACTGATCGGCGCGCAGCCGCGCACTGCCCGGTCAGATTTGTTTTCGCTGCCACTGACCGACCTGCGTGTACATGTTTGGCCACCACCGAACCAAACCCCGCATTTACCGAACTTATTTGTTAAATCCCCGCATATAGGAATGGCAGAAAAGAAAATGTTAAAAGCCAAAATTCGTTATATAGAGGTCCGTCCAAGGGTTTACTGTATATCTGAGCACACACCCATATATTGTGGATTGGTTCAAGAAGGTGCTAATTCCCAAGTGTGTGGAATAATGGGAATAACCCCATTTCCCAATGAAAATTGACTTTCAAATTACTCATAATGAAGAAATATACACGATGTATGTAGATTAGAATCCTACGGTAGAACTTTTGAAAGCCCACTACCGAATTAATACCCTCAAGTTACCTGATAGATAAGGTTAACTATAAAAATGTTGCATTTATTAACTGGGATAAAGGCGACAACAGCAGGCTGGAGAGAACAAGAAAAAGTAGTTGGTGTCTCTGAAAACGAACGTGAAACTCTCCTCCATTAATTACCGAAGAATGTTACGAGTCAGCAGTTCAGTTGTGGGTCGGGAGTCTGGCCTTTTTTATCGGCACTCCCTGATGTGTATCTTCTTGCTGCTGGTCTTGTCTTATCTTATTCTGTCTTTATTTATTTCAACTTTCTTTCCTATTCCTTTCCGTGGTGGTCCAAAAACTGCTGTTGATTGCTGTACGGTGGTCTTGGTCGTGGTGTGAGAGAGCACTGTGCCGTCTGCTCAGGGTTGTGAATTGTACGATAATTATCCTATTTGTACGATAATTTGACTATCCGTACGATGTACGATGCATGGTTGAGAATCTTACACGAAAATACGATAATTGACTCACAAATAAAATACATTATAATGTACACAAATTGTCATCGCAAAAAAACAAAAACTAAATCTGTCGCTGTCAACTTCCGCGAGAGAGAGAGAGAGAGAGAGAGAGAGAGAGTTTGACTTTTAAGGTAAGAAACTGACTTCTAACGGGAACCCTACCGTACCTGGTTCTCTTCCAGCTGGGCAGTGTGTAAGGAAAAGGCAGATTGTGTTACTTTCATCCCTACACATGATATGATATGTCCATGACAGCTGACACAGTCATAAGCTGCCAGCTGACAGGGGATAAAAGAATAGAGGAGGAACAGGAATTCCTCTTTTCTTTTGAGGATGATAGCTATGTAGAGTTCTCGACTTCACCTTCTTTTGAGTCATTATGTGTTACTAAATATATTTTTGTTATATTTAATTTCATTTATTTTGGAAAAAATAAATTAACATGGAATTTTGTGTCATGATTGGATATATTATATATTTTGGTGAAAAGAGGAAATATTTTTATATGTGGAATGCTGAATTCAATGAAGTATATAGTTATCTACTGACTATTATTTTAGCTAAGGTTGTACGATAATTATCTATCTGAAAATACGATAATTGTGGTGGCTCGGTACGATAATGTGGGCTACAAAAGTTCACAACCCTACGTCGGCTGCTGCTGTGATGTAAACAAACCCTTCCTTCTTCGTCAGGCGGCAGAAGAAGGTGGAAGAAGCAAAAAGAGCCAGATTTTTGGACGACGAGGGAAAGGAAGAGGAAAGAAAGTGAAAGACAGAATAATAGAAGATAACTAACTAAATATCCCAGACAGCAAGAAGAGACACATCAGGGAGTGCCGATAATTAAGGCCAGACTCCCGACCCACAACTGACCAGGTGGTGATGGCCCTCCCGTGGTGTGCCTCTGCTCGGCGGCTGCAGCACCTTCGCTATCTCACGGTCAGGCAAGTTTAATGAATCGTCTAGCCATGGTATAGAAGCTGTAGTAACGTGAATCACTTGATACTATGATGGTAATTACGAAAGGGAACTGGGCTTTATCTCTCTTAATACTCACATTATCTGTATTATTTATGCTCCGTACTATATAGTGGATCATTCCCCCTCGAATGTCAAAAGAGAAGAGAAAGGAGCAATAGCCATGGAGTGATGACCAGACAGAGATACAGCAGTAGTTAGAGATACGGCAGGGGCACGACATTATTTACTTCAGGAAACCAAAAATGCAATGCTCATTTTCACCAGAAACCAGTAGAAAAGTGTCGTATTTCCATGAAACGTGATGTGGCGAGCAGTGCGCCGCCCCGACACGGTCACCCGAAATATACCAAAAACCGGTTTTTGGTATACCTGATACCAAAAACCTTTTTGGTCCATACCAAAAACCTTTTTAGTGGGTGATATCCAGTTTTAAAATATATATTTGCATATTCGATCTTCAGGTTTTGTCTAGGCGAATCATTATTACCGATGAATTTGAAGGGAAAGGATATTGTATGGAGTTTTGGTAGCACAGCCAGGTTTTTGGCAGGCGATCACTAAATAACGGCAATATTATGAACGACGCATATGCTGCACGAGTCACGTGCATGTCCAAAATTAATTTACGATCATCAACTGTGTTCTATAGTTTGGTAGCAATTCCTGATTCAAATATAGTGTGCAACATTCTGTTGCACTTTGTATTGTATTACAACAATATTCATAATTAATTAATTAACTCATATCTTCATGAACATAAAATAACAGATACATAATTATAATGTACAGTATTAATATTATATTCAGATTGCATGGAGATGCACTCTTTTTTTTATACCAAAAACCCACACAAGTCATGCCAAAAACCTCCCTACACTAATAATATACGTGTAGTTTTGATTCACGCTTTATATATAAACAGATCTACAGGGGGGGGGGGGGGGTACACTAGATTGATACATGCGACGATTATGAAATAAAAATCTTTGCTCATTCAACAATTAATTGGTTTTTGGTATCAGGTATACCAAAAACCGGTTTTTGGTACATTTCGGTTGACCCCCCCGACACACCAAAAGATTAGCTGATTTTACCTATTAAACCTAACAAAACCTTCCCAGATGTGATGGTGAATGTAGAGGCCTGGTTTTATTCGACCCATGAAGGATAAACTAGAGTCTTAAGAAGTAGGTTAATATTTAAGAATGTTCTATCCATATTATTTCCATGCTACAAATTAAGGTATTTTGTATGAATTTGGCTGAGAAAGTATGAAAATTGAGGTACCTGGTATTCTCGTCTACCAAAATTCTCTTCTTGACAAACCGGGAACCCTCGCTGACGGCAACGGTTAGGTTAGGTATACAGGTAAAAGCTTATTGGATGTATATGTATTGAGTTCTAGAAAATAGGAACACTCGACGAAGTGAAAAGTTGGAACTCTCACTGACGGGGACGAGAGTACCATAAACCAAAATTGAGGCATCTAGTTAATATGTGGTTGAGTTTGATTATATAATTATCAGCCTCAATTTTTCAAGTGAATTATCCGTTCTGAGACCCCAAAAATACCCATTTCAAATTTTTTTTTTACCACAAATGCAACTAATTTAATGTAAAATAACACCAGTAAATGCCCTAAATGATAAATATAAACAATGAAAACAATAAAAAAATGTAATAAAATGAAAATATAACTGCATTTAATTACAGAATACCAATCGATGACCTTTTTCTTCCAGCTGTGCGTCTGTTTGTGGCAGAAAATATCATGGATGTAATAACAGTAGTGGTGCAAAGAAGCAATGCTTTTCCAAGGCACCCCTGCTGGCCGCCAGAAAACAGTCCCCCCTAGTGCCGGCACGCTCCATGTTCGTTAAGGTGCAGGAGACGCCCAACCCTAACTCACTCAAGTTTATACCAGGTGTCCAGGTGAGCTTCTCCCGGCATTGTGTTGTGGAAAATACCTATCTTACTTACTTAAAATATACTTACCTAACTTAATAGTGGAAAATACCCATCTTACTTAAAATATACTTACTTTACTTAATTTAATAGTGGAAAATACCCATCTTACTTACTTAAAATATACTTAGGCTACTTTACTTAATAGTGGAAAATACCCATCTTACTTACTTAAAATATACTGACCTTACTTAATAGTGGAAAATACCCATCTTACTTACTTAAAATATACTTACTTTACTTAATAGTGGAAAATACCCATCATACTTACTTAATATATACTACTTACTTTACTTAATATATTCATCTTACCCATCTTACGTTTGATATTTATGATGTTAATAAATTTATTCTTGCTTTAGTATCAGTTGTTAACCCTTGTTACAGTTCTTACCCAGTATGGCAACAGATCCAGTATTACTACTTATTCATCACTACTCTTTCATCCCCTTCACTGTTAAACTCTGGAACTCTCTTTCTGTTTCTATTTTTCCACCTTTCTAAGACTTAAATCTTTTCAAGAGAGGAGTAACAAGACACCTCCCTAACTAAATTGGCCCACCGCCTCTTTTTATATTCTCTTACTCTCTTCTTTATAGGGACTGGCAACTAAGCGAGCTTTTTGTTACTTCTATTTTTTTTCTTTTTTTTCTTTCTTGGCCAGTCCTTTGTGTAAAAAGAAAAATTCATTGTGAAATCAGGCCTTACTTTGTCGTTGTCAGTCGCGGTCATCTCAAGGAGAGAACTTATGAATGAGTTGAATGATGATAAAGGGTACTGAAGGACTAGCTGTGGGTACAATGTTCTAGTATTTATGTAACATTTATAGTTTAGAGTCTTTAGACAGTCATAAGAACATAAGGAAGCTACAAGAGACTGTGAGACTTACACGTGGTAGTTTCTGTTACAGTTTAGTTTACTGTTATAAGAAATAGGAAATGGGCTCATCTGACATGCTCTTGTCTTGGTCCACTGTACCCGTGATGCTGCCGGTCCACTGTACCCGTGATGCTGCCGGGGATTGGTAAGAGTAAGACCATTGCTGGTTCTGTCACACTCACTCAAAGCTCTCACTATAGTCTTTTTTTTTTTTCGAGGTGAAAAATCCTGACGCCTTGCTGCTTATTGACTGATATTTGATGCCAGGATAAGGGAATACTACAGTTCTTAATTTCAGCTGTATTTTATCATAGTTAACCATATTATCAGGTAAACATAGGCATCATTTTAAGCTTGAGACCTTAAGATAGAATGGAATTATCGCCTTGTTAGGAAAAATAATTGTAGATAGTATAAGGAGGAGGGAATGCATGAGAATTCAAGGATAGTTAGTGAGTTAGTTGTCCATTCTATATCTCTGTCCATTAGTATGCCTCTATATCTCTTCCTTCTATTATTTATCACTGCCTATCTATCTCTATATCTCTTCTATTATATTATTTATTTCTGTGTCTATCTATATCTATGCCTCTATATACCTCTTCTATTATATTTTTTATCTTAATGCCTCTTCTTTCATTTACAGGAACTACCTCGTGTAGGTCTCGCGGCCTCTTGTAGCTTCCTTGTTTTCTTATGTTCTTATGTTCTTATAGCATACTACATTCTAATGAGACTGTTTGATTATTCTCTCTTCAGATACTTGAAACCGGAACAGTTGACTTTCCTAACCTCACTGCAGCTCAGAAATCTCCTTTGGCCAAGCTGCTGTTCCAGATTGAAGGAGTTCGCGGAGTGTTCTTGACCACAGAGTTCATTACCATTACCAAAGTTAGTGCTTATTTCATGCCATTATTATTGTTATTATTATTTATTGTTTATTGTTTATTGTCATTATTATTATTGTTCTTGACCACAGAGTTCCTTACCATTACCAAGGTTAGTGCTTATTTCATGCCATTATTATTGTTATTATTATTATTTATTGTTTATTGTCATTATTATTATTGTTCTTGACCACAGAGTTCCTTACCATTAGGCTACCAAGGTTAGTGCTTATTTCATGCCATTATTATTGTTATTGTTATTATTATTTATTGTTTATTGTTTATTGTCATTATTATTATTGTTCTTGACCACAGAGTTCATTACCATTACCAAGGTTAGTGCTTATTTCATGCCATTATTATTGTTATTATTATTTATTGTTTATTGTCATTATTATTATTGTTCTTGACCACAGAGTTCATTACCATTACCAAAGTTAGTGCTTATTTCATGCCATTATTATTGTTATTGTTATTATTATTTATTGTCATTATTATTATTGTTCTTGACCACAGAGTTCATTACCATTACCAAGGTTAGTGCTTATTTCATGCCATTATTATTGTTATTATTATTATTATTTATTGTTTATTGTCATTATTATTATTGTTCTTGACCACAGAGTTCATTACCATTACCAAGGTTACTGCTTATTTCATGCCATTATTATTGTTATTGTTATTATTATTTATTGTTTATTGTCATTATTATTATTGTTCTTGACCACAGAGTTCATTACCATTACCAAGGTTAGTGCTTATTTCATGCCATTATTATTGTTATTATTATTTATTGTTTATTGTCATTATTATTATTGTTCTTGACCACAGAGTTCATTACCATTACCAAGGTTACTGCTTATTTCATGCCATTATTATTGTTATTATTATTATTATTTATTGTCATTATTATTATTGTTCTTGACCACAGAGTTCCTTACCATTACCAAGGTTAGTGCTTATTTCATGCCATTATTATTGTTATTATTATTATTATTTATTGTCATTATTATTATTGTTCTTGACCACAGAGTTCATTACCATTACCAAGGTTACTGCTTATTTCATGCCATTGTTATTGTTATTTATTATTATTTATTGTTTATTGTCATTATTATTATTGTTCTTGACCACAGAGTTCATTACCATTAGGCTACCAAGGTTAGTGCTTATTTCATGCCATTGTTATTGTTATTTATTAGTTATTTATTGTTTATTGTCATTATTATTATTATTGTTAGTGCCATTTCAAGGTTAGTGAAGAAGAAGTGTTGCACCGTTATAGTCAGGTAACAAGAATGCCATATCACTGTTCGTAGTCATTATATTGAATTAGAGGTCTATAAGATCATTTCTGCTTAGGACAATAGTTCTGACATGCAAATAAGGCCAAACATAGATCTAAGTTAAAGGTTAAAGATGCAAGCGAAGAAATAAGCTAATATTTAAGAGGAGAGTAGATGATGAGATTACTGAAAATATGCATGAAAAGCAGAATGATTGAGTTGGGGAAGAGTGAAAGTAAGTGTCATGCAGCATCCAGAAACTGTTTGGCCACCTGGGGAAATGAGTGAGTGAGATGATGAAAGATGTGCAGGAGTCCCACACACGAGGATGTCCCTGAAGTGGCAGGATAAGAGTTCTGAAGTAAGAGAGAAACTGATTTATGCTCGTATTTAATTAACTCATTTTGTAATTTTGTCAGGAAGATGAAGAAGCAGAATGGCGAACAATCAAGCCTGAAGCTTTTGCAATCATCATGGACTTTTTTGCCTCCGGTCTGCCAGTGATCCACGCCGACGGCCTGAGTGAACACGGTAGGCGGGCTTCACTGTGGGAGGGGGATAACCTACACTTCCTTCAAGGCATTATAGGAGAGAATAATTGTCTGTTGGTGGCAGTGCTGGGCTTCCTAAGGCGTTTTCTGCGGGGATCCTGATTGCAACCAAATTTTTTCGGTTGTTCAAATTTCGATCCCTGTTCAACCATCCAGGGAAGATGATTGGCCCGACCTGCAATCATTTGTTGTTGTTGTTGTGACCGTTTGCAACAGAAAATTTTCCGATTGCAACCAAAAATCCCCCGCAGAAAACGCCTCTAGTGTGGTGTTCTGCTCAAGGCTTGTTATGTCCCAATCATTATCATTATCATCATCTTACATTATCATCTTTCAGGCCAGGTCCCATATTTACACAGGTCAACCTTTGTCATGTGGTGACTGCTAGCCAAGCAACACAATTATGCATTGGTTGTCTGTTGAATTCTTTGTTTTGTAGATCCTGCCGAACCTTATCCCCTTGTGTTCTCTGGTCAGCCTATCGCCAAGCAGCCGGCTACTTCAGAAACTATAACATACTTCCCCCAGTCATTCCTATCCTTATCTTTGACGTAGGCAAACCTGTGCACTCTATCCATT
This sequence comes from Chionoecetes opilio, assembly GCA_016584305.1. Taxonomy (NCBI): domain Eukaryota; kingdom Metazoa; phylum Arthropoda; class Malacostraca; order Decapoda; family Majidae; genus Chionoecetes; species Chionoecetes opilio. The sequence goes on from JACEEZ010012726.1 coordinate 268,147, forward strand.
ATTACTTAACTCAGGTGCTCTGTTCTAGACCATCTTCTGAACCAGTCACTGGATAGGTCATCCCTCACCTTGCATACTCGTCTTGCCCTCTACAGTTTGCTCCAACCTCCTCAAGGACCTCAAGAACAATGCCGAGTCTACAATTGGAATTCTCATTTTCTTAGTGGAGTGGCACATGCTGGGCATTTTCTTCACTGAATAATTATTATAATCACCTAGCCTGTCCTCTTTAGTGTACATGAAACATTACAAAAGGTCTCTCTTGTTAAGAAAGAAAATCTTGTGCCTTAGAATATGTGCAATGATTTAGTGCTTAAAAGAAACAATAAGAAACATTGATTTACAGCCACGTGCGAGGATGAGGAGAAAAACTTGTGCCTTAGAATATGTGCAATGATTTATTTTTAGTACTTGAAAGAAACAATAAGAAGCCTTGATTTACAGCCACGTGCGATGACGAGGATGACGAGACGGTGGCCATGATCAAGGAGCTGCTGGACACGCGCATCAGACCCACCGTGCAGGAGGACGGAGGCGACATTCTGTTCCGAGGCTTTGACGACGGCGTTGTCTACCTTAAGGTGACTGCACTGTTTTAGCACTATAACTACTACTACTACTATTACTATTATGGCTTACTACATACTACTTATACATACATAGGGCTGGATTATAGTAGATTGAATATGTAGGCAATGTTGTAGTCGGAGGATTCAGTGATGGAGGAGTCTTATACACATAGCATGAACATATTTTCCTTGTTTATATATTGTCATTCCATAGATATTTTTAATCTAAATAAATCCAAATAAAATGTATTTACTGTTTAATACAATTCTTTTTGTAGATGACAGTTCTGATTACAGATAATGAGAATAACCGACGTACACTAGTAATACATGTTTGATAGTGTGCAAAAGGCATTAACTGAGGGTAAATGTTCACAAAAGTAAGGTGATGGCATTTGTAAGGAGTAAAAGTGAAATGGTAGATTATATGAAAGCCCCTATATAGAAAGTGTTGAACTCATCACCATCATAACTGTTAATTAGCGCCTATAATATTATATGTAAAGTGTTGAACCCATCACCATCATAACTGTTAATTATCTGTTTATAGAAGCTTATACGAGTCCTTAGTATGACAATTAGTTTTGATTTTGTTTTTTATTTCAGATGATGGAAAGTGTTGAATATGAAGTTATAGAAAGTGTTGAATATGAAGTTATAGAAAGTGTTGAATAGGAAGTTATAGAAAGTGTTGAATATGAAGTTATAGAAAGTGTTGAATATGAAGTTATAGAAAGTGTTGAATATGAAGTTATAGAAAGTGTTGAATAGGAAGTTATAGAAAGTGTTGAATAGGAAGTTATAGAAAGTGTTGAATAGGAAGTTATAGAAAGTGTTGAATATGAAGTTATAGAAAGTGTTGAATATGAAGTTATAGAAAGTGTTGAATATGAAGTTATAGAAAGTGTTGAATATGAAGTTATAGAAAGTGTTGAATAGGAAGTTATAGAAAGTGTTGAATAGGAAGTTATAGAAAGTGTTGAATCATAACTGTGAGGATCTGTTTATAGAAGCTTATGTGGGTCCTCAGTATGACAATGAGTTTTGATTTTCTTGATCCTTTCAGATGATGGGTTCGTGCACCAACTGTCCTTCCTCTGTGGTGACCTTGAAAAGTGGTGTTCAGAATATGCTGCAGTTTTACATCCCAGAGGTCAGTTCAGTCAAACAGCAAAATTATTTCTTTGTGTGTGTATGGTTTGAATTTCCATCATAGGTTTTATTGCATTAAACTGCATTATTAGATGGCCATTTGAAAGCCTGTACACTCATAAAAAGGTCTTTGTTACATTTGATTAGCTTAATGAGTCAATGAATGGGATTTGGACAAGATTATGATCGACAAGAGAAGACAAATTTGGACAAGGAATAAATTGTTGTGAGGTAATTGTGTCTTAGTAATGGCATGTATTGAAATTTAATGTATGTATTGAAAGCATGTAAATCAATTCCTTGCAGGTTGTAGAAGTGGTGGAGGTTAAGGATGAGGCGGACCATCTAGTAGAGGCAGAATTCAAGAAGACCGAGAAGGCACTTAATTCGGAGCAAAGCAAAACAAAGTGAAGGATTGACATGTAAGTAACGTTGTTCTTATTGTTGTATAATTGATGTGTTCCTTCCCTTCAACATACTTGATAGTCTCTCTTTTCATAGGAACACACACATGGTCTTAAAATATTACTCACGTACTTATTGCTCTGTACAAAATTTGGCGTGAGGTGTTTGGTTGGTGGGAGGGTTGTGGACGGGGAGCTGAGTGTGCGCCGTCACTCCCTCCCTCCATTCCTTCCTCCTTCCCTCTCTTCCACGTAGTATATTTATGGAAGGGAAAGTTTACGTTTTTAAGAGATATTTGTATGTGGTCAATATTGTCCATGATGTCACATACTCATATTGTATACAATATGAAAATCAAATTAATATTTTTTTCATTACGAAATACGATTTCTGTTCATCTGCAATCCTCATATGATTCATGATTAAATCATCCCCTATGCATGAGCTTGTTAAGCAGTGAATAGTGAACAAGTACAGACGTTGCAATGAGGTTCATCACGTAATGTGTTGTAAAGGGGAAGTAAAGGAAATGGAGTGTATAAGAATGAGGTGCACGGAGAGATGCAAGCACAGACTCTTCTGGTGTGGTCACCCCTTCTGTAGTTTCCAGGATCAGGCTTCAGTGTACACGAACTGACTAACTTTCCTAAAAAGTTATAAGCTCTTACCATGGACATTTTCCCCCCAAAGTTAATTGCTGTTAATTTTGTTAGAGTAAATTTATTAAGCAAACTTATAATTACATAAAGTAAGTAATCTCTCAGTAATCTAAAAAAAATCCATTAGTATAATATAAGCATAACTTTATAAGCATAACGCATAACTTCAGTCATCGTCAGAGTTCAAACTTTCGTTATTAGCGCCATAATTGTTAAGGATATCTTGTAGGCCTTCGGTCGTCGCCGCCCAGCTGTCCTTGTCGGCGCCTTCCTCCAGCAGGGACGGCACCTTCATCACATCAAACTTCTTTGCAGACGTCAGCAGCTGCTGCAGTAAGTCAGCCACGCCCTGGCTCTGGTGCAGCCCGGCCATGCACGGCACACTCCTCACCGCTGCAACACAACCAGTGGTAGTTGTAGGTGACTCAAAGCTGCTTGTATATATATAATACACATAGTATTTATAATGATGTGTAAATAATTATAATCTGTACGTTTATTCAATAATGATACTTTTTTATATATTTTTTTTAAAGACTACGGGCTATCAAACCACTTAGGAAAAAACAGTAATAATTGCATAATTAGTTAAAGAAAGGGAGTTGAATCTTTCTAAAGGTTTCTGTATTCAGGCAACGGTACAGTCTGTGAAATAAAATAAAAAATCATATTAATTTAAAGCAGACCTAAAGCCCAGAAACAAGAACTCGGAAATAAATATAAACTTATTATATTGTTATAAGCAAAAAGAAAATTAAAAATCAGTCTCTGCATCAAAGCAAAGAAAGTGGGCCAGATGAGCCCTAAGCCCTAGTGCTGTAATATGTAGTGGCGCCAGATAAACGTTTATATAAACCCATGTCAATTTTTTACCTGTGCAACTTGGTCCACCCTTAGAAAATGTACAAAGTACATGCTTAGTTTTAGTACACATCAGACGCCTCAGTGACGTCACCAGAGTTAAGCTTACAGCTGGTAAGTGTAGGTTGAGGCAGTTGAAGGATCATATGTCGCCTGTTTTTTTTGTAACGTTACATCAAAATACAACTGGGCGTGTATCTTAACAAGCCATTTCAAGATTACATTTGGAAACAGGAACGAACAGGTCAGCGGGAAAAAAATAATTGCAGCTAATGGGCTAGTGAAAACAGCGGTGCCTTCACTGAGGAGGTGTAGCAGGTCTTACTTGACAGTGTCTCCCTACCGTTGTCTTGAAAAGAAAAAGAAACTTATAGTGTTACCTTGACTGATTTACGTGTTAATTTGTTTTACAACCATTAAGTCAGGACCTATGTCAGTCATGACTCAACCAGTTTCTGTACATGATATTTAATGAATTCATAAAACAATGAAAATGACCAGAAAGCGGCGAAAGAGCGAATGTAAAACAAATCTGCTCACCTTAGCAAGCAACCCATTCCAAGACTCCTCACCTGCAGCGGAAGTGTTGGGATGTTTGTCGATGTATCCGTCGTCCGTCACTGAAGGAGCAAAGATGTTGGGGAAGGGTGCGTGCAGCTTGAGGGGATCCTCCACGCCGGCCACAAGGCGCTGGCTCGGCGGCTTGCGGGCAGCTTGTAGAAATTCATAGTAAAGTTGAGCAGCATTTGTGGAGAATCTTTTACGTGGTAGCTTCGTGTCAGACCTGAAATTCAATGGGAAACTTCCATCAATTTCTCTCCAAAACCTTTCTACAGTTTTCCCCTAAGGCCTATACTGTCACTTTACATCTGAATTAGCAATGTAAAATATGCTGATGTTGAAAAATACCAACAGCAGGAACAACCAAAAGAGTGAACCCTTTGTTGCATGAATAGGAGGTCATCTCCTATGAAATTCGGGGAGGCGGTAGCAGAGTGGTTAGCGTCTCCGACTGGCATTCTCGGTGACCCGAGTTCGATCCCCGACGAAAACCAAAACCTCTCTGCACCGTCGAGTGGTCTAAGAACACCCACATGCTGCCCATTAACTCTACCTTCGATTGCGAGTGCATCGGAGGACACAGGGGGGCGGCATGAGCCTCTAATCACAGGTGTCACTATAATAATCCTGCCTGCGCCACCATGGGCGAGGACCAACCATCACAGCCCTCAAGTGAACCTCCAGAGCCTACCATCCTGGGTCACCACTGCCTACAGGCGCTAGAGGCACAAATGTAAAAACAAAAACAAAAATCTTCCTCCTAAATCAGGTATACAAATTTTCAAATAAGTTAAAATACAATTTCTACGAGACTTAAAAGACAAAGCTCTCTTTTCCTCATCACTTCTGCCGCCACCATGCCTGTGACCTTTCTCTTGTTTCCTATTAATAAATAATTCACTCCTGCAGACGGGAGGATAAAGATGAAGACATGCTCTTGTAACAGCAGAGTTTATGTTCTTTCATCCACAAGACACTTTATCCCTCCACCCACTATGGGCCTCCCTCACCACACCACCACCAAGCGGCCTCACCACATCACCATTTACTCTTTAATATAAGAAATCACAGAATCCCTGACCTGTTCAGTCCGGACGCTGGTATGCCTCTGATGGTGAGCAGTTCGCTGATGGGTTCGTTAATGTGGGTGCATCCGGCACTCACAGACACGGGGTAAGAATCTTGTTGGTGCAGCCAGTCTACAAAACTCTGACTTGATTTTATGCCCAGGGGCAACGATAAGCTTCCTCCTGCAACCTGCAGATGTAATGCAAAGATTAAGGAAATACAAACGTTACAATAATGCAAGTCTTTATCATCGAACTACATTGAACCGATTTGATGATTAAAGTTTTCATTTTACTATATTTTATTCTTACTTTTCTTCCTGCTGGTGTTAATAAGTCCACCACACTTGTGAATGGGAGCGGTGAGGAGCGGCTGCGATAGGCCAGACTAATAGTGTCCAGGAAGGCAGCCATGATACTGCTTGTGGTGTATGCATTGTGGTCCTGAAAGGTAAATAAATGGCTGTCATATGCACGGCTTTACTCATTCGTCACCTTCTGAGTCTATGTATCACATTACTCATTCATTTTATTGGTAATTCCATCAGTTACCTTCAAAGCCAAATGTGGGTATGTGCAGTACGGAGCCTCAAAATCCAACGCACTCTTGCGCATGTTGAGAGGGATCAGCATACTGGACAGCTGGTACATCTCTGTGTAAGACTGTAAAGAGATAATAATAAAGGAAACTTGTGAATGGTTTCCAGAACAAGCTCAAAATATCACGTCTTCCTCAATACTATAATATGATACACAGGCATGAGAAATAGTTAACCCCTTCACGCCCAGATCTTTCCTTTGCTATAAAAGATGGTCTGTTGTCGAGCCATAAAATTACAAAAAGTAACACAATATACCAAATTAGTTAGTCGGCAAGGATACTAAACAGGTCATATCTATAAAATATTGCTTATATTCACTAAAAATTGTTTAATGGTACCCAAATTACAATGGAAATTATGCTCTGGGCCTCAAGGGGTTAAGCAGTACATCTATTATTACCTGAATGATGGAGGCTTGCATTAACATCCTGGCTGGCCCTGTGGTGGGGATGAGGTGTGGAGGCGATGTGGCAAATGTTATGGAGTCCTTGGAAGTGTATTCATCAGCCAGGTGTTCTAGGATCCCACAACCGATTCCTCCCATCCCGTCATGAATGTCACTCAGTATCTGAAAACCCTGCGTCCATGTTTAAGGTTAGCTGTATGCATTCAAGTAGTCTCCATATTAAAAGACAGTAAGAGAATAAAATAAAAAAGAGGGGTGAGCCAATTTAGTTCGGTATTAGTATACTCCAACTATAGTCGCCGCACGTTAAGATGGAGAAAATGGGGCCCCTTCACTCCTCCCTTCCCAACGCACGGGATTGGCTGAGGTGTTGGGTGAGAATGCCTTACTCCCAAGTTCCGCCCTGAAGCCCCAACACCTCAGCCAATCCCGTGCGTTCGGAAGGGGGGAGTGAAAGGGCCCAATTTTCTCCAGCTTAACGTGCGGCGACTAGTCCTTCATCTGAGTAAAATCTGTGGATGAACTTGGATGGAATGTAAATGGAAATAAATTGGAATCCTTTCATAAGTATAAAAAGTTCCCGTTCACACAAAAGCATAAATCTTGTATATTTTCAATCAAATGGGTTGATTTGCTCATCCAAAGTGGCATTAAAAAAATCATTTATCAAGTCAAGTTTCTGAGGAATGTACTCCCTGAACGTATACATTAAATTGTACTCTTTGTCCTGTGCCATCCCAGGTTTTAGGGAGACCTAATTGTACCTAACCTAAAACCTGGGATGTTATGCTAAGTATGGGATCTGTGGCTAATTGTACAAAAAAAAAATAATGTAGACTAGTAGTTAAAAATGTCAAGAGACCGGTGAGTGCTACTCTCAGAATGTTAGAAAGGATGTGCAATGCTTAGAGTGAATACTTTATAACATTATGATTACGTCAATACGATAATATATATTGACTTCACACGATATATAGGTACTCGTCACGAGTGTTACCAAAACACCGTACCCCACGGTATTAGACATCTTTTGTTATGCGATGAAAAAAAGAATGCTATAGTCACTCACCTGTAAGCTGTTGCAAGACTCCGCCAAACACCTGATTCTGTCTGTGATTTCTTCCTCTATTTCTTCTCTGTGAAATGCCGAGTAGCCGGAGGAAAATCCCCAAACGTGCTCGCTGGCATTTGCCGAGGCTCTCCCGACATTGACCTTTAGGTTATCCAAGAGGTATATTGTTTTTGGATGTAGATGTGGACATAGGTAGTCAGACCAAACCTTGACGGACTTGGTGAGGTCATATATTCTTTTTGACGAAGTAGCCTCGCTCTCAGAAGGTTTGGTGTCATCTGAGAGAAAAACAGTTTGGAGTGCGTCAATTAGCGAAAATTATAAAATCTTATACCTATTGTTTTTGGCATTATGAAAATATAGGTTTGGTGTATTAGAACTGTTGAAAAGTGTCAAATTTTGTTGTATTTACAGATATTTTAATGTTTTTAGCATCATGGAAATATTTGGTGTATTTTAACTGTTGAAAAGCATAAGGTATTGTTATTGACGTAGTTTTTCAGCATCAACACAAATAATGCTATGAATGCCAGAATGAGGATATGAGCTTTGAAGGCCATCTTGACTCGTAGCCATTCAAGATCAAGATGCTATTCATCGACGTAGTACCTCAAAAGATGCTTTGCTACAATTGTCAATCATGTGACGAATCTTTAACAACCTCCCTACAATAACAGTCTTCGTATCACCAAGGGTTAGGCTGATGTCACACTGATACGTGGAAAACACAATGTAACTATAACAAAATTAGTAAAAAGAACAAAATAACAGAATAAAAGAACAGAAAGGACAGTATTATATCAACCATAAATCTGTAAAACCAGCCAAACGCATGAATTACATTACCCTATACCAAACTCACCAATGCATATATCTTTGTCTTCATCTGCTGGACCCCGAAATTTTGCATCTTCTTGCTCGAGGTCTCTAAGAAACTCATTCTTTTCTTGTGACAACTGATGGATGAGTTCAACTTGTCCATCCCACGCTGCTTCACTCGTCGACGGATCGGATCGGACGTCGGTGTACAATGAGCCCCCGGCTGGAAGACTGTGCAGGCTGCCTTTTAAATCAATGGCCAAGAGGCGCGGCGTGTAGGTTTCCTGCCTCTGTGGAAAAAGAATTATTCTGACTAATAATAACGGACAAGATTCATTCCAGGTATTACTGATGAGTTGAAAATTCATATGATCATAACTTCACAAAAACTAACATTATTTTGCTTTTGAGATTAGCACCACATCATAGACCAAGTAGATAGTCCATCTTAATTACAGTATTTCTGCCCTAGTGCATGCCTATTGTTTCCTTTTTTTCCAGCATCAGGAATATGTCAGCAAATATGTCATATGTCATTGGGCATTGAAGAAGTTGAGGCATCGGATAGAGATAGTTGGAAGCGCATCATCAGCTGTCTAACCTCATAAAATATGATGGGAAAAACTGATGTTAAACAGAAAGAAGAAGGAATATGTCCAGTTTCTATCTATGGGGTGACCTGGGTGAGTACAGTTAGCATGCATTTTTTACGGGGTACCATAGTAGGTAGCTTTATTTATGTTCCAATAGTATGATCAACATGCCATACTCACTGGCAGGATGAACTAAATGACAATCTATAGATGCATTTCCTGATACAGAATTTCAAATGTGATTGAGGATTATTTTGTTGATTCAGAAGCTATCAGTAGTAATATACAAGCTTAATTTTGTTGATGCAGAAGGTATGAGTAGTAAGATAGAAGGCTCACCTGTGATGTAATACCCTCCCTGAAGAGAAAATCATGGTTGATATCTGTGGAGGCTGTGGTACTGTAGATAAAGCTGGCTTCCTGGAAATCAAATAAATATCAATACATGTGATGCAGCTACAGTGGAAGACAGAAGTTGGCGGTGTCTTGCATCCGTCACGCTCCTTGACAAATTTTGTTTAATTCCCTCCTGGCGCTTCCTGTGGGGAATGATTGAAAAAAAAGGTGTCGGGGATCTCACTCACGGCCTTGACTTCCTGCTTGCAGTTTTTCAAATCATTAGTCATTAATGGGCAGTGACCAGGACTAGCTGTCTTTTGATAATATTCAAAGTTTTCTTAGAAACTTTTTTCTTGCGTCCAGGACGGACAAGGACAGGACAAGTACGTTAGACTTTCAGCAGTTGGCGAGTCTCGCAATTTTTTAACCCGCCGCTCAACCTTTCGTTGAGTAACACAGTCTCCCACACAATTTCTTTTGAACTAAAACTGATCTTATATAAGCTGTGAATACGGGTGATCTGGTCTGCAGTCAACTGTGGCTCAAGCCCCATATCCAACTGAGCGAAAACACTTTCCCAAAATGTTTTGGTGACGTTTTGGGTAATCGAGCCGGGAGTGACGATAAGAAGCAATATGTCCTGGTCACTGCCCATTAATGACTAATGATTTGAAAAACTGCAAGCAGGAAGTCAAGGCCGTGAGTGAGATCCCCGACACCTTTTTTTTCAATCATTCCCCACAGGAAGTGCCAGGAGGGAATTAAACAAAATTTGTCAAGGAGCGTGACGGATGCAAGACACCGCCAACTTCTGTCTTCCACTGTACAACACGCTGGGAGGAAATATTCTCTACCGCCCATAATTACCTGCATTCACGACACATCAATGACAAAAACACCAACACCACACCCAGCATTGGAGGACATTAACGTAGCTGTGACGCACCTGCAGATTCCACCAATGTGTGCCTATGAAGTTAGCATGGTGACCCACTTGGAGGGTAATTAGTTCTCGGGTGGTTTGGGACATGGCGCCGCTTGTGTGGCGGATCAAAGCGAACACTGACACTCACTCACTCACTCGGCACCTCTCATTGCAGCAGAACACCAATCATCCTGGAATATAAGTTGGGAAAGAAAATTACCCTAGATCTAGGGAGTTTTACCTCCCTACACAACTCTTTAATTACGTGTTTCCGACGCATAATTTGTTCCCCACCCGAAAACCCCGCATTCCCACAGGTCCCCAAACTTGTTTGGGGGAAGTGGGAGAGTATGGGCAAACACTAGAAATTTACCCAAATTTTTGACAAGCTATGGAGTGAATGGTCTAGACTGGTGATTGACTAACTTTCATTTATCTTGGACTCATGTGTTGTTTAGAGCTGACTACTGGTGATGACATGCGAGGCTATCATAGGCGTGGCAACTAACCTGTCTTGTTCAGATGGGCACAGGTGAGGCGTGTGACAGCGTGTTGTGGTGAGGGGTGGACGCCAGCAGGGTGGGCAGGACAAAGGTGGTGACGTTCAGGGCGAAGAGTTGTGAGTGGGAGCAACGTGGTGGGTGTGGAAGCGTGGACACTGCAGCAGCTAGTGGTCAATGGTCGCAGGGGGGGTTAAGAGACAAACTTTTTTAGGCGGTGTAGGTGAGCCGTGAGTGTTGTGTGACCCAGGTGGAGGCGGGTGAGGGTGCCAGGATACACTTAACAATTGATGGCACCTCAATGACGAAACTGCAGTTTGATGGCGGGATGTAAACAAGAGTGGTGATTGATGCCTTTCTAACGGCACGACAACTGGTTACCAAAGTTGATTGATCATGACGATCATGGCCAAACTTCTATCATCATTATATAAAACGGTTAATATGGAGGAGAGTTTCACGTACGCTACAGACCTTACTACTCACGAATTAAATTTTTGTTGGGGCTCAGTAGATAGGTTAGGTTTCAATTTTTTTTTCCATTTTTTTTTTTGGGTTTGCGCAAAATAAAACTAGCACCATTAGAACAAGCACCTATTGTAGGCCAGGAAAAAGTAGTTGGTGTCTCTGAAAACGAACGTGAAACTCTCCTCCATAATTACCTATAAAACAACTCTTTATTTTCTTCTCTTTGAAATGAACACCGCCCATCTATCTTCGCTCCGCCCGGGGACCGAACCCGGGACTTCTCGTTTGTGAGCCGAGCGTGCTAACCACTACCTACACTACGGAGTACCCACTTTGAGTAGTTTATTATTATATAACTGAATTTAGCCCTGCAAAAAGTATGTATTGCAGCGTTATGTAACTTTTTAAGCCCATGCTGGGATGTTTCTTGCCACTATTATCACTATCTATTATCAGCTGGGAGGTTGGCAGCTGTGCGGCTGTGTGACGTGTGTGCCATACAGTCATTATTATGAAGGCAGCGAGCATGGCGTCAGGCGGCAGGAGTGTCTACGTGTTCTCTGTCATTCCTCGCTTGGCCAGACTAGTTCAAGACAGCCTGGCCGGTGTGAACGTGATAGAAGTGGAGTACAAAGGTATGACAACAGTACTGGGTAGTGTTCGGGGGCTGTCACTTTATAAATAACAAGTAAGGGATATATTGAAGAGGGCTTGTTTGTATAGCCGACTCATGATGAACTGCAATGATCGAAAACTATTAAGGTATTATTCTAGTGTTTGCCATACTCCCCCTCTCCCACAAAACAAGCTTGGGGACCTGGGGGAATGCGGGATATTTGGCTGGGGTACAAAATATGCGTCGCAATCACATGGTTTTTGAGTTAGGGGGGTTGTAAAAATTCCCTAGATTTAGGGAAAATTCTTTGGATTTCTTCTGATCCCAGAGACTGTGTGAACCTCACGATCCTCACAGAATGATGACCGAAGTGTCGAGAACCCCCCCTCAACTCCCCGCTAGGAGGTTAGGTTAGATTTGTTTAGGTTAGGTTAGGTTAGGTTGATTTGGTTAGGTTAGTTTATCGGTGGGTCAAGCCCCCCGCTAGGTTAGGTTAATTTTGGTTAGGCAAAGTTCTCTAGATATAAGGAAATTACCCTAGATCTAGGGAATTTTACCTCCCTACACAACTCTTTAATTACGTGTTTCCGACGCATAATTTGTTCCCCACCCGAAAACCTCGCATTCCTACAGGTCCCCAAACTTGTTTGGGGGAAGTGGGAGAGTATGGGCAAACACTAGAAATTTTACCACTATTAATTTGAGAGAGAGAGAGAGAGAGAGAGGTGAGCAGAGGGATTGAAGATGTGATGGTGGTGGCTCCTCTGTCTGTCTGCCTGTCTCGGTCAAGTGAAGAAAAGGAAATGATGGAGGAAGGGAAGAGGGGACACATTGAAAAATATAGATGTATATAATGATGAATAAGTCACCTAACATTGCTGTAGTTCTGCATATTTCCAGAGAGGATTATAGGAACTAATCTCACGGCCTCTTGTAGCTTCCTTATTTTCTTATGTTCTTATGAGAGGCGGGGTCAGGCGAAAGACTTATTCTTTTCCAAAGCTATGTCAAGGCTGAAAACGATTTAAGTTTCATATGTTGGCGACAAGGGGCAAAATATATATGAGGTGTCACGATTAGTTCAAGTGCCTGTACATGTTCTGTGTCCCTTCACATTAAAAAAGAAAACCCAATACTTAATAATACGTCATCAGCAGCACCTCTGTATAGGGATTAGTTTTTCCCCACTAACATTAAATTAAGTGTTAACAAATTTTACCTATTCTGTGTGTTTCTATTAGCTTAAGCAATGATTTCGATTCATTACAGAACATAAAACATCATTTGTGTGGATTATAGGGGGTATCAGAACACTTACATTTAGGTCTAGGAATGCCTCCTTATAGATCCCATTAACCCCTTGAGGCCCACAACGTAATTTCCTTTGGAATTTGGGTACCATTAGACAATTTTAATGAATATAAGCAATGTTTTATAGATAATATGACCTGTTTAGTATCATTGTCCACTAACTAATTTGGTATATTTAGCTATTATTTGTAATTTTATGGCTAGCAGCAGATAATTTTATATAGCGAAGGAAAGATCTGGGCGTGAAGGGGTTACACGACATATGGTTGTGTTTTCCTTCACATAGCCCCATCGTATAGCGAGGGAATACTTATGGTAGGTACTAGTGATGGACGGAATGTCTATTTTCCGTATTTGCGGATGCGAATGCGAATATTTGTTTTTTATATTCGTGAATGCGAATTGCGAATATTACCTAACATTTCAAGTGATACACTATTTTTGATATCATACAGGTATCCAAAATATTTTGTATGTATTGTAAGAGTTCACCATAAAAAATGAATGTCTAAAGTAAATTCCATTCAATTTCTATGTTTCCAGGTTGCAGGACGATGACCCACTCTAACACGAATAGACATGATAATATCTTACATGAATAATTATTATTGCCAAAGTTTACACTGTGCAATATCACTAGAGATAATCTCGAAATAATCCCAAACCACACTGTTGTGCCTGGACGCCATAACACAGTAGGTTGCTGCAACACTGTTCTCTTTCAAAGAAAGTTGATTGTGCTCGTGGGTGACAGAGAAGATGCTTAATTACTGCAGTATAGCGCACGAGGCAAGCAATGAGTTGAGTTCAGTAACCTTGAGAGAAGCGGCTGCTATACTCTGTTGAAGGGTGGAGAATGGAGTTAGTGTTCAAGGAACCATGGCCTTGGCTACCACTACGCCTCCTCACCCCATTCTTGTAACTAACACTCAGCTAAACTTTTAATTAATTTATATGTTTGCTTGTGTAATATTATGTTCACTTGTTATTTTATTTTTTTCTTGCAAGTTTATTGATTTGGGCAAAATATTCGCATATTCGTAAACAACTAGGAGTGGGAGTGCGAATGCGAATATTGAAAAATCATGCGAATATTCGGTCCATCACTAGTAGGTACACATATCTTTTTAACCCTATATTCTTTCTGTTCCTCAATGAGAATGTCAGTGATTGTCTTGTTTCTTTCATTAGGAAGTGTTGAAGAGAAGTATGGCAAGAAAGTGTGTGATGAGGAGATAGCTGCCTTGCAAGATGCCGAGATACTCCTAGTGGACAACAACCTCCTGGCTCAGGTGGGAGGATTAGGATGGCTGTCATTCACCCATGGTTAATCACAGGACCGTTTCTTACTATATGCGAGCTACATGGTTGCATTGGGCCCCCGAAGCCATCAAGGGGCCCCCAAACTGCCATTATTTGCTTTTTTTTTAAATCTAGTCTCTTGCTCTTAAAGTGCACCAGATTGATGCATTTAAATATTCAAGGCATGCCCCCGGACTACCTTAGAGGGCTTGGAATTCCCCCCCCCCCCACCATAGTTTTACAAAATAGGGTCCCCAAACAGCATTTCACATATGGCCCCAAAAAGGCTAGAAACGGCACTGTTTGATCATAACAAGTGTATAGTTCACCTGCTACATTATTGCCTGCATAAAAACAACTACCACCACCGCAACCATCACTAGTACTATCAAGATTATGGTTATCATCATCACAACCTCCACCAACTCTACTGTTGGTGTTGTCATCCTGCTCTTTGGGTCTGTTTGCAGTAGATCAATGAAGTGATAAAACACACACACACACACACACACACACACACACACACACACAGTCACACACAGTCACACACACACACACACACACACACACACCATGTAAATATATCATACTAATTATAAGATTCAAATTATATGTTTCAGATAAACTACCAACACACACTCACATACACACACACACACACACACACACACACAGAAAAAGGGAGGTGGTGTAATGGAGTTAACAAGGAAGGATGTGGTAGTAGGAAATGTGGAGAAAGGAGAAGGAATGGCCGAGGTGTTGAAGGTAGAGTTGGTGATGAAAAAAGGAAGAATAAGAGACTTAATACTCGTATACATTCCACCTAAGACAAATTCCTGGGGGAGAGAAGAGTACGGAGACATGATAAGAGACACAAGCAAATGTTTAAAGAATACGATGGAAAATAGTGAGAACATAATTTTGATGGGAGATTTTAACTGCAAAGAAGTTTGCTGGGAAGAATGGTATACTGAAGGAGGAGAAGACTCATGGGGTGGTACATTGTTGGATTTGGTAATGAATAACATCATGACTCAATGGATTAAAGAGAACACAAGATTCAGAGGTAGCGAAGAACCATCAAGACTAGATCTACTATTGACGAAAGAACTGGAAGTAATTAGTAAAGTGAATTATAATTATCAGTGCCCACTTGGAAAGTGACCATGTACTTATTGAATTTGAAATAAATGATAGCAAAAAAGAGGGGAGAAAAGAAGAACACAAGAAAGGAAGATACAATTATGGAAAAGCAGACTTTGACGGATTAAGAACATTCTTCGGAGAGACAGACTGGAGTAGTTTCCATGCAACAAGGAGTACCCAGAAAAAATGGGATGAGTTCATCCGAATTTACACCGAAGGAATAAATAGTTATGTTCCAAGGATAGTTATCAGAGAAAAGAAAAAAAAGAATGGTTTAACAGAAAATGTGAATTAGCAAGACTAGAAAGAGAAAAAACATGGAATAGTTGGAGGAAAAAAGGAGGTATCAACCTTTGGGAGAAGTACAAAACAACTAGAAATGAATATGTAAGAATCCGAAGAGAAGAAGAAAGTAACTATGAGAGGAATATAATAGAAAAATGTAAGAACGAACCGAAACTTTTCTATAGATATATTAATGGAAAAATGAAAAACAAGGAAGGAATAGATAAGCTGAAGGTAGAAGGCATAGTGTATGAAGATGCATTACAACAGGCCGAGGTGATGAATAAGTGCTTACAGATTGTATTTACAAGAGAAAGTGAGTTTAAAACGAAAAATATAATAGCAAAAGAAAATATAATGGAAGACATAAATGTAGACGTAATAGAAGTAAAAAGGCTAATGGAAAGTCAAGATGTGAGAAAAGCCCCGGGTCCAGATGGAGTGTCGAACTGGATAATGAAAGAGTGCAGTAACCAACTAGCAGGAAAGTTACATAGTGTAATTGAGAGTTCACTCAAGGAGAGCAGAGTCCCGCTTGATTGGAAAAGAGCAAATATTGTGCCAATTCACAAAGGAGGAGACAAAGAAGAACCACTTAAGTACAGGCCAGTATCATTAACAAGTGTACAGGGAGGTCCCGAAGATACGAACAGTTAGGTTCCACCTGGCATACTCGTAAAGCGAAATCTCGTATAATGAAACACATAACTAATGGTAAAATATAGGTTTGGTTCCAGGACCCCATCAATTTAAAAAAACAAAAACAAACAAACGTGTTTTTCAAGCTAAAATAAACTATAGCAAACACAACAAACACACAGCGTCTATATTACCCACACTGTACTACCTATTCTGTAGAAAAAGCATTCTGAAAGAGAAAATAGCACACAAAATAACATAGCTGCACATTAATTAAACATAAAACATGCACAACAAGCAAAAAAGATGTTGTAATGTAGGGGACGCCGCGTGATACAAAAGAGGGTAGTGTAGAGGTCCTAAGATTGGGGCCGCACACCTGGCTAATTACCCCTAAGGATCAGGCCGCACCATATGCTTAATTACCCTTCAGGTCATTGATTGCGGTCCCAAGGTTGGAGCCGCACACCTGGCTAATTACCACTAAGGATCAGGCCGCGCCGTATGCTTAATTACCCTTCAGGTCACTGACTGCAGTCCCAAGGTTGGAGCCGCACACCTGGCTAATTACCACTAAGGATCAGGCTGCGCCATATGCTTAATTACCCTTCAGGTCACTGACTGCAGTCCCAAGGTTGGAGCCGCACACCTGGCTAGTTACCACTAAATGTCAGGCCGCGCCATATGCTTAATTACCCTTCAGGTCACGGCTTGCTAGGGGTGACCTGACTGGGGTCAACCAAATTCCCCTTTGTCCAGACTGGGAGTGGTAGGGCGAGTATTTTGAACTTGATAATTTTACTCACCCCAGTTTGAATGTCGTAGCATTGGATTTTCGATCTCGTATATTGAAAATAGACCCTAATTTACAAATCTCGTATCATCGGATTCTCGTATACCAAATGCTCGTATAACGGGACCTCCCTGTAGTGGTAAAAATGTGTGAAATTGTGAAGGACAGATGGTTGAAATATTTGGAAGAGACAAACACACTCGCAGGTGGCCAGTTTGGATTTAGAGGAGGAATGTCATGTACAACTAATTTATTAAGCTTTTACTCGAAAGTGATCGATGTGACACAGGAAAGAGAGGGGTGGGTCGATTGCATATACTTGGACCTAAAGAAGGCATTTGACAAGGTACCTCATAAGAGACTGCTCTGGAAGCTAGAACATGTAGGAGGATTGAAGGGTGGTTTGCTGAAGTGAATGGAAGACTTTTTGAGCAACAGAGAGATGAGAACAGTAATAAAAGATCAGAAGTCAGAATGGTGCAGTGTGATAAGTGGAGTTCCTCAAGGATCAGTATTGGCCCCAGTGATGTTCTTGGTCTATGTAAATGATATGACAGAGGGAGTGAACAGTTATATGAGTTTATTCGCTGATGATGCTAAATTACTAAGAAAGGTAGAAAGTAAAGAGGACTGTGAGGATTTACAAAAGGATCTAGATAAGATTTTCAGATGGAGTCAACTATAGGAAATGGAGTTTAATGCTAAAAAGTGTAAAGTGATGGAAGTGGGCAGTAGCAAAAAGAGACAGAGAGGAAAGTATTCGATGGGAAATGAATGGATAATCAAAACAAAGGTCGAAAAAGATCTGGGAGTATGGATTACGAACAATTTGTCACCTGAGAAGCATATAAACAAGATCACAGGAGATACATATCAGTTGCTGAGGAATATAAGAATGGCATTCGAATATCTGGATGAAGAGATGATTAAGAAATTGATAACATCTTTGATTTGACCAAGGTTGGAATATGCGGCAGTGATTTGGTCACCACATAAAAAGAAGGATATAAGGAAGATTGAGGGAATACAAAGAGCAGCCACAAAAATGGCTCCAAGCCTGAGAGATTTACCATATGAAGAAAGACTTTCAAGACTAAAACTCCCAACACTTGAGAAAAGAAGAGAAAGGGGAGATTTTATAGCAGTGTATAGAGCATCAATGGGTTTGGAAAAAATTGACAGAGAAGATCTGTTTGTGTGGGACGATAGAAGTACAAGAGGTCACGAGAAGAAATTGAAAAGGACAACATGCAAGAGGGACATAAAAAAATACAGCTTCCCGTATAGAAGCATAGAAGCCTGGAACAACCTTGATGCAAAAGTGATTAATGCAAGAAGTATTCAGGACTTCAAAGGCAAACTGGATAATAGTAGATTTGGAGACGGGACAGTACGAGCATAACTCTTTTCTTGTATGTTACAACTAGGTAAATACACACACACACACACACACACTCCCGTATAGAAGCATAGCAGCCTGGAACAACCTTGATGCAAAAGTGATTAATGCAAGAAGTATTCAGGACTTCAAAGGCAAGCTGGATAATAGTAGTGTTACACCGCGGAGAAATGTCCGTCTGTGTGTATTTGTCGTGGTGTGTTGGGAGTGAGGCGTTGTGTATGTCTGTGTGTATGAGTGAGCGGCGTGCGACCTTGGGGACGAGGGGTTGCCGGTTGGGAGACGGGAGAGAGAGCGGTGTGGGAGAGTGGAGGTGGCAAGAGGTCTTTGGAGCGGCGAGCCGGTATTGTCCGTGAGCTAGAGAGGGGAGGAGACGCTGGCCTGGATAAGACGTAATTGGATAGCTCCTTCTCTCCCGCGCCGCCCTTTGTGATCTGCCCATACACCAAGGAGAGTGTCAGTGCCTCGTATAAGTCAGCGTCTCGCATGAAGTCAGTACCCGTGTGTGTGTGTGCCATTCTCACGTAGCCTCTAGTGTGTGTTAGAAACCACCATTTAGACAGTGTAACATGTGAGTCTCTCTCCACCATCAGTACAGTGTATTGTGACCTCCGCCAATAAATTAGACTGTAATACAGTGTGCTCAGTGTCCCTTCCTCCGGGTGAATGATAAAGGCGCCATCAGCGGTGAGATAAGCTACTCGCCTCAGGTACATTCTGCCGAACCTCCGTCAGGAGTAAGTGTTTACGAGAGGCGCCCTTGGTGTGATAAGAAAGGTGAGTGCCCTGCGTAACAGTAGATTTGGAGACAGGACAGTACGAGCATAGCTCTTTTCCTGTATGTTACAACTAGGTAAATACACACACACACACACACCAAGTATGTAGGTATATGTTTTGTAGCTGCTAATATATTATAAGATTCAAATTATATGTTTCAGATTTCAGATAAACTACCAAAAGTGCAATGGGCGCAGGGAACATGGGCGGGCGTGGAGGTGTTTTACAAGAACTCAAAGGTAAGAGATGATAACTTTGTGTGGGTTGAAAGAAACTTGAAATGATTAGGATCTCATGTGTGTATGTTATTTTGTGAGTCCTATGAAGCTGAGTCAATATGATGAGTGGTTGTAGATTGTTACTTACTGCCATTGATGTGATTCTTTTCTATCTTACAAGTATAAAATGATGATGATCTTGATGTGTCTGATGTCATTAAGTTGGACCTCGCAAATATCATGAACATGTGGAACAGGAAACACTCAAGCATACTATCTGTACGCACCTTTATTTTCACAATCAATTTATTTTTCGTGCATTGAAATTGTACTGTTTTGCCCAGCTGCCGGCCTTCCCGGTCTCCCGCATGGCCAGCCACACCTTCAGTCAGCTGATGGCCGAGTACACGGTGGGCTGGATCCTGAATCACGAACGCGGGTGGCTGGAGGCGCGGCAAAACCAGGTCAGTCCGAGGATAACATACAAGATACGAACATAAGAAAAACAGGAAGCTGCAAGAGGCCGTGGGACCTACACGTGGTAGTTCCTGTTACTTAACACTACCTACATCCTCGTCCATTAAACTATCTAGCCTCCTTTTAAAGCTCCCTAAAGACTGCACTAACTACCTGTCTACTGAGTCCATTCCAATCATTTACCACCCTATTTGTGAACCATTTTTTCCCAGTCCAAGGATAATATACAAGATACCTCTATATGCTATCCTTGGGTCAGTCATTGGTAAAGTAATGTGGAAGACAAATCTTTTCTTAGTGAATGTATGAGTAGAAGAGGTGAGAGAGGAGGAGAGGGCTTGAGCAGGTGACGAGGGAGAGTGGATGGGGAGAGGTGGAGGTATAGTCTTGGAGGGAACGAGGCATCAGAGCCATAGATCAGAGAAATCTTTGAGTGGAAGAGGTGAGAGAGAAGGAGAGGGCTTATAGGGAGAGGTATAGAGGCTCCTGCCGTGGCCACTCCCTTAAGGGTAATTCTTGGAAGGCACGAGGCTTCCCATAGAAGGAAATATCATGTGACAGTTCTGAACCATTCTACGTACATTACTTGAATGTCATGCAGAAGAATGAGTACATATATTCAAACTGATACCCTTTGCACTGTATTTTAAAGCTTAACATCAGAAAATTTGTCCACATATCCTTAAAAGTTTATGAGGAGGAGGCTGGATGAATTTATGGATGGGGATGAAAGGTGGACGTAGGTAGTGTTAAGTAACAGGAACTACCACGTGTAGGTCTCACGGCCTCTTGTAGCTTCCTTATGTTCTTATGTTGTTATGTTTAGTATAAGTTTTAACACTTCTTACAGTTCTTACCCAGTATGGCAACATATTCAGTAATACTACCTTATTCATTCATAATGTCTTACGTTGTCTTTGTCAGTCAAGGTCAACTCAAGCAGGGAATTTAGGAATGAGTTGAATCCTTATGTGCTTATGATGGTGGCCTTCAGTGGTACTTAAATAATGATATGCCAAATCTTTTATATGTAACATTGTATTATACAGGGAGGTCCCGTTATACCAGCATTCGGTATATCCGATGATACGAGATGTGTAAATTAGGGTCTATTTTCAATATACGAAATCGAAAATCCAATGCTACGACATTCAAACTGGGGTGAGTAAAATTACCAAGTTATTTACTAAAGTAAATTACAAGTTATTTACTAAAATTGTAAAGTCATTTACTGACTACAGTAAAAGCCTTATAACTCAGCACGATAGGGGCTCTGGCCCTTGCCGAGTTATGCAATGTCCTCCTCTAATATGGGGGAAAAAAAGAAGAAAAAAGAAAAAAAAGAAGAAGAAGAAGTTAATACAGTACAGTAAAAACATAAAAACTACACTTACCAATGAACGTGTAGCAGCAGGCCTGTAATCCAAGGAGAGGGGAGCCTTGTTGTAACATGTAGAAGATGTTAGGGGGACTCAGTCCCATTTTAATACTGGTATCACTTTAATCGCTTTATAATCACAACTCTGTACTGTATTGTATACAGTACTGTACCTGTACAACTTAATTTTACATCACTTGAGCACTTAATTACTGCAACACTATACTTGTACCTTAAACTGAAACAGGCCTTAATTACTAATGTACAGAATTATTTTTTATGTCACACGGGGTCACTGCTGCTGTCGAAAATGTGAGTTGGCAGATCAGGGGAGATACTGCTCAGGAAGCTGCAACCAGACTCACTACTTGTAGAGGGCTGAGGTTCCCTGGCGTGTGGCTTTGGTTTGAAGAAGGCTGAAATTTTCGTTTGTTTCTGACTTGTACACTGTCTCTTGATAACAGCATTTCTTATGTCTCTCATAGGTGAGTAGAATGTATCAAATTGGCGTTCTCGAAGACCCGAGTTCGATCCCGAGTGAGACCCATAAATCCACTTGAAATCTTTCTGCACCGTCGAGTGGCCTAAGAACACCCACAAGCCCTGTCCATTAACTCTACATTTGACTGTGAGTGCATGGGAGGACACAGGGGACGGCATGAGCCTCTAATCACAGGCGTCCCTATAACAATCCTGCCTGCGCCACCACGGGCGAGGGCCAACCATCACAAGCTCACTGCCTACACGCGCTATAGGCAATAGGTGTATAAAATAAAAATAAACGCGGGGGGGGGGGGGGGGGAAATGTCTTTGCCATGCCGAGTTATATCA
Organism: Chionoecetes opilio; assembly: GCA_016584305.1. Lineage (NCBI taxonomy): Eukaryota > Metazoa > Arthropoda > Malacostraca > Decapoda > Majidae > Chionoecetes > Chionoecetes opilio. The sequence continues at coordinate 290,320 of JACEEZ010012726.1, forward strand.
AATTCCGAGTTATACAGTGCCGAGTTATAAGGCTTTTACTGTATATGATTTTACCTAAGGTTGTACGATAAAATAATCAATCTGAAAATAGGATAATTCTGGTGACTCGGTACGACAATGTGGCCAACAAAAATTCACATCCTGGACGATGTACAATGATTCAGATGCGCAGAGACGAGTTTGTGGGCAGTGGAAGAGGTCTGTGCACCCCTCCCTTGTCCCTTACCTACCCTACCCTCTCGAGTCTTCAATCCTACCTCCCCCCCTTTTTTGCACCCCCTTCCGCCTTCTCCCCCCTTTCTCATTCACCTCCACCCACCCTCTACTCCCTCCCCCTACTCCCATGACCACGTGGTGATGCCGCCCACCCCCTACTCCCATGACCACGTGGTGATGCCGCCCACCCCCTACTCCCATGACCACGTGGTGATGCCGCCCACCCCCTACTCCCATGACCACGTGGTGATGCCGCCCACCCCCTACTCCCATGACCACGTGGTGATGGGGGAAGGGGGCAGGGAGTAGGGGGTGGGTGGTGGATCCACCCCCGTTTTAACCACTCACACCCCCAACAACGCCTTCTCCCTCCCCAATCCCCCCCCCCCCCCGTTTCCCCACCAACACCATCACCCCCTTCTTTATTACAACCCCCCTCCCCCGTTTCCCCCCTTCTCCATTACCAACACAACCCTGTTTCTCCCACCTTCATCTCTAGCCCCGGCCCCTTCCTTCTCCATCACCATGGCAACACACACCCACGTATGAGCAGTGGCGTCACCAGGAATTTTTTTTGGGGGGGCTTTAGCCCCGGGGTGGTGATGGGCGAGCGCATCGAGCCTATCCAGCTGGGGGGTCGGGGGGTAGTTTTGAAAATTAATCAGTTCCAGGGTAATTTTGAGGCCCAAAAAAAGAGAAGAAAGTGGAATTAAGCTTTAATTACATGATACATACATTAATAGAAGGCCTCTTCCATTTGCGACATTCCAAGAACCAGTTCACGGAACCCAAGAGTTCAGGCGTTCCATTTGCGCACGAAAACCTGGGTCCGAGGGAAAGCGCGTAGTGACTCAGCAAAACCCGTGAACTTTCTCTACTCACATTGAGAGGTGGGTAGCTTGGGTAGAGTTTTCAGTTCATAACAAACAATGGTCGCCTTGGGCCCTATTTCTCTTATCGTGATGGGTTTTCCGCATGCACGAGTCGGAGAGGATATCAGACGGCATACATGGCTGGTGGAGTTCATGCGTTCCAGCGATCTTAAACTTGATATGATCCCTTCACATTGCAGCTAGCTGAGTTATATCTCTCGTTATCTCTCTCGTTATTTCTCTTGTTATCTCTCTTGTTATCTCTCTCTCTCGTTATCTCCCTTTCTCGTTATCTCTCTCGTTATCTCTCTCGTTATCTCTCTCTCGTTATCACTCGTTATCTCTCTCATTATCTCTCGTTATCTCTCTCATTATCTCTCGTTATCTCTCGGTATCTCTCTCTCGTTATCTCGGTATCTCTCGTTATCTCTCTCTCTCTCTCTCTCTCTCTCTCTCTCTCTCTCTCTCTCTCTCTCTCTCTCTCTCTCTCTCTCTCTCTCTCTCTCTCTCTCTCTCTCTCTCTCTCTCTCTCTCTCTCTCTCTCTCTCTCTCTCTCTCTCTCTCTCTCTCTCTCTCTCTCTCTCTCTCTCTCTCTCTCTCTCTTAAATTGCCTCGCCAGCTGAGTATGTTTGTAAACAAAAAACGGGGATTTTGCATTCCATTTGTGACACGCGAACCCAACCCTGAACCCAGAACCCAACCCTGAACTGAAAGAACTGGTTCATGCAACTTGGGCACAAATGGAAGAGGCCTTCAGCTAGAGTTATACCATGCATCATACCATATTAACTAAATTTGATATGAAGAAACATTTTATTGTCTATACAAAATAATAAAATAGCCATTTTTCTCTCTCCACTAACAAACACAAAAGAATTGCACAATGTATGTTTCTGGTTTGTTTCTCAGTAAGGTTTTATCTTGATAATGAAAAAAATATATAAATATAAACTTACAATATATTCAAGGTATTTCCCTTATTGCACAAAAACAGGTACATGGGATACTGTAGTTAAACAGTTAAACAGTAAACATAAGTGTGAAAAATAAGGTTTTGCTCTGGCATGGAAAATTGAATAAATATTCCTTTTTATTGTTTTTGGGTAGCAGGCTACTAGCAGCAATTTTGGGGGGGCTGAGTCCTTGACTTGGGGGGGCTAAGTCCCCCTTAGCCCCCCCGCGGTGACGCCACTGCGTATGAGGCATGTTGCATGAGGCATGGCTCTTGACGCTATCGTGATACGTTCATGGCACTGTCGTGGTTATCGTAACTCTATCATGACGACAAAATGACCGTTGATTTTCCATTCGTGACGTAGTCTTACAGCTGTCATGACTCCATCGTGACCATCTTACGACCGTCATGACACATACGTACAGGCAGCGTGACATTGTTGTGAGGCTATCGTGGTCTGCATTTATCGTGGACAAATTTCACGATAGCGTCAATAATAAAATTGGTGGCGCTATCGTGGCTCGATTATGGAATGTGTGAAGGGAGCTCAAGTGATCAAGGGGAGGAGGAAGAACTCTAACCCAGTGATCCCTGCAAACGCAGTCACCCCTGTTTTCTCTCGAGCCTCGGAGAGAAAACGGGGACTCTCAGCTGGCTACGTGCCAGCTTCCTGTCTCCCCACACAACATTACCACTTGTGAGTGTTATGCATGTTTTGTGTTTAATTAATGTGCAGTTATGTTATTTTGTGTGCTATTTTCTCTCAGAATGCTTTTTCTACAGAATAGGTAGTACAGTGTGGGTAATATAGACGCTGTGTGTTTGTTGTGTTTGCTATACAGGGAGGTCCCGAAGATACGAGCAGTTAGGTTCCACCTGGCATACTCGTAAAGCGAAATCTCGTATAACGAAACACATAACTAATGGTAAAATATAGGTTTGGTTCCAGGACCCCATCAAAAAGACATGTTTTTCAAGCTAAAATAAACAATAGCAAACACAACAAACACACAGCGTCTATATTACCCACACTGTACTACCTATTCTGTATGAAAAGCATTCTGAAAGAGAAAATAGCACACAAAATAACATAACTGCACATTAATTAAACATAAAACATGCATAACAAGCAAAAAAGACGCTGTAATGTAGGGGACGCCAAGGGATACAAGAGGAGGTAGTGTAGAGGTCCCAAGGTTGGGGCCGCACACCTGGCTAATTACCCCTAAAGGTCAGGCCACGCCTTATGCTTAATTACCCTTCAGGTCACGCCTTGCTAGGGGTGACCTGACTGCGGTCCCAAGGTTGGGGTCGCACACCTGCTAATTACCCCTAAATGTCAGGCCGCGCCATATGCTTAATTACCCTTCAGGTCACAGCTTGCTAGGGGTGACCTCACTGGGGTCAACCAAATCCCCCTTTGTCCAGCCCGGGAGTGGTAGGGCACGCATTTTGAACTTTAAATTTTACTCACCCCAGTTTAAATGTCGTATCATTGGAATTTCGATCTCGTATATTGAAAATAGACCCTAATTTACACATCTCGTATCATCGGATTCTCGTATACCGAATGATCGTATAACGGGACCTCCCTGTAGTTTATTTTAGCTTGAAAAATACGTTTTTTTTTTTTTTTTTTTTTAAATTGATGGGGTCCTGGAACCAAACCTATATTTTACCATTAGTTATGTGTTTCGTTATACGAGATTTCGCTTTAAGAGTATGCCAGGTGGAACCTAACTGCTCATATCTTTGGGACCTCCCTGTACTCATAACGTTATCCTGCACAGTTGCAGGGGGAGTGGCGCCACACAGGTAACATTGCCTACTACCGCTGCCTGAAGGAGCTGACAGTGGGTGTGCTGGGCATGGGTAACATTGGCAAGGAAGGTGAGACTCCATTCACAAGGGGGGACACAGGTAGAGGACAACTTTAGATAACGTTTAGGGTGATGTAAGTTTAGCTAGGGTGAAAAAGTTGAAGTCAAGGTGAAATAGGGTGAAAAGGTTGAAGTCAAGGTGAAATAGGGTGAAAAGGTTGAAGTCAAGGTGAAATAGGGTGAAAAGGTTGAAGTCAAGGTGAAATAGGGTGAAGTCAAGGTGAAATAGGGTGATTTAAGTTAAGTTAGGGTGAGTTTAGGGTGTTTTAAGTTAAGTTAGGGTAAAATAGAGTGCGTTTAGGGTGAATGAAGGTGAAATAAGGTGATTTAAGTTTAGTTACTAGGGTGAAATAAGAGTGAATTAGGATTGAAGTCAAGGTGAAATAGGGTGAGTTAGGGTGACCAGGGTGGTTATAACGTTGATGGAGGACATTTCGAGCACCTAGAGACTAAACATGACACAATCTCTACTGTTTACCTCTTTAAGACTTGTCGAATATAAAAGCAGAGTCAAGATATAAATAATTTCATGGTGTTTCTTGGAGCATAATGATGTATTCTAAAGTATTTTCTACCAATATCGAAATTATAATGGAAGAGGTGAGTGATTTTTGTGATCTCGGCTCCATCTTGTGTTGAACCCTGGAGGGAGAGACAGTAGAGAGAGCTTGATAAGGAAGTATATGTTAGTGAGATCTTTGGAACACATGATAAGAGGAAGAACTGCAAATATTGGAATTAAGAAAATAAAGAAAAAAAAGGTAAATAGAAAGCTTATTTATTTCCTAGTGGTGTTAGGATTGGAAATTGAAGAGGTTGAGGCAATGGATAGAGAATATAGATAGGTAGTAAGAAGAGGCTAAGATACTATAAGATAATAAGAAGATAGAGAGAGATAGTAAGCCTATCATCAACCGTATAACCTCATAAGACATCATGGGAAAATCTGACGTTAAACAGAAAGATGATGATGAGAGGATGTTAGGATAGGAAATGTTGCATGATATAGGCCTTGATCCATACACTTAACCAGAGCCATTGATAGGGAGAGTTTGGCCACTCGACGCCATCTTGCCTCCATGTCCGCGCTATCTACGGCTCTGCACCTAACATACTTATTGTCTCAGTTGCCAGGAGTTTGAAGGCGTTCCGCTCGGAGATCCACGCTTTCACCCGCACTGAGCCGTCACCGGAACACAGGTCAAAGGATGTCGACAAATACTGGTAAGGTAATATAAAAAGATAGATAATATACAGGTAGAAGTTCCCAAACTCGGCAACACCCAAAACTCGGCTATGGTTCCGGATTTTTCAAAACACGGCAGAACACCCAAAACCCGGCCTGTAGTTGCCGGGTCGGCCCCTAGGTGCCACCACACTAGGCCGCTTGGTTTCTCCCGCCGATTTGTTTGTTATTGTTCAGTGGTGTTGTGACTGTAGAGTTGTGTACAGGGAGGTCCCGAAGATACGAGCAGTTAGGTTCCACCTGGCATACTCGTAAAGCGAAATCTCGTATAACGAAACACATAAACTAATGGTAAAATATAGGTTTGGTTCCAGGACCATCAATTAAAAAAAAAAAAAAAAAAAAAAAAAAAAAAAGACGTGTTTTTCAAGCTAAAATAAACTATAGTAAACACAACAAACACACAGCGTCTATATTACCCACACTGTACTACCTATTCTGTAGAAAAAGTATTCTGAAAGAGAAAATAGCACAAAAAATAACAACTGCACATTAATTAAACATAAAACATGCATAACAAGCAAAAAAGACGTTGTACTGTAGGGGACGCCGCGTGATACAAAAGAGGGTAGTGTAGCGGTCCCAGGGTTGGGGCAACACACCTGGCTAATTACCCCTAAGGATCAGGCCGCGCCATATGCTTAATTACCCTTCAGGTCACGGCTTGCTAGGGGTGACCTGACTGGGGTCAACCAAATCCCCCTTTGTCCAGCCTGGGAGTGGTAGGGCATGTATTTTGAACTTGGTAATTTTACTCACCCCAGTTTGAATGTCGTATCATTGGATTTTTGATCTCGTATATTGAAAATAGACCCTAATTTACACATCTCGTATCATCGGATTCTCGTATACCGAATGCTCGTATAACGGGACCTCCCTATACACTGTTATTTTGTGTACTTCTACAGGTCTGTTATTGGTATTATGGCTCCCAAACGTCCAGGAACACCTATTGGTGGAAGTGAAAAGAAAAAGAAGAACAATGTGTTAACTATTTCTGAGAAAATTGACCTTTTGAAGAAGTTGGATGGCTTTTTTTCCCCTTAATATATCTACGTTCTAAAAGTCGGAAAATTCCATTACTCGGCTCGGCGCTGGTCCCGAGGTTGCCGAGTTTGGGAACTTCAACCTGTACTTAGCAGTTCTCTTGTGGAATATGAGAATAGTGAAAGGGTGGATATGTTTGTTCCTGCAATGATATTATCCCCTTGACGCCCAGATCTTTCCTTTGCTATATAAAGATTTGTCTGTTAGCCATAAAATTACGAAAAGTAACTGAATATACCAAATTAGTTACTTGACAAGGATACTTAACAGGTCATATCTATAAAATATTGCTTATATTCACTAAAAATCGTCTAATGGTACCAAAATTACAATGGAAATTACGTTCTGGGTGTGAAGGAGTTAATGATTTATGTGATATCTGAGTGAGTTATGTAAGCTGAGTCCTTGACATAATATTTGTTTGCAGGCACACGGGTGAATTGGCTGACTTTCTGGGGCACTGTGACTACATAGTGAACATCATGCCCTCCACGCCAGACACCCGGGGCATGCTGGGCAAGGACGTCTTCAAGCATGCCAAGTACGTACCGAAGCAATCACGGGAATTTTTTGTTTTAACCCCTCGAGGCCCAGAACGTACTTTCCGTTGTAATTTGGCTACCATTAGACTATTTTAATGAATGTAAGCAATATTATATATATATATGACATGTTTATACTATGTCCTTATCCACTATTTAATTTGGTATATTAAACTACTTTTCGTAATGGCAAAACAGACTATTATATATAGCAAAGGAAAGATCTGGGTCTCAAGGGGTTAATGACAGATGAAGAAACTATGCTGCAGAATTTGTTAAAGACTGTACCTCGGCCTCCATTCATGTCTTGATTAGCTTTCATAGAACTTTATTTTGATATTAATGAAATTCACAAATTCACTTATAATTTTTGGTAGTTGGACAACTATCACTTTTGATGCAAGACATTCCTGGGGAAGTACATATACAGGGAGGTCCCGTTATACCAGCATTCAATATACGAGAATCCGATGATACGAGATGTGTAAATTAGGGTCTATTTTCAATACAGGGAAGTCCCGAAGATACGAGCAGTTAGGTTCCACCTGGCATACTCGTAAAGCGAAATCTCGTATAACGAAACACATAACTAATGGTAAAATATAGGTTCGGTTCCAGGACCATCAATTTAAAAAAACAAAACAAACAAACATGTTTTTCAAGCTAAAATAAAATTTGGTAATATTTAGTAGGGGTGCGAGAACCCCTTGAGGAATCCTATGATCCCTGGTGATATCCTATGGTGCTATCACAGGTGTGGGAGCTGACCTGACTTCTTCAGGAAGGCACATATTATACAGCTGATAACGGGGTGTTGTGTTGTGTGGGCGGCAGCCGATTTCCACCGCCAGCGGAGATCTCCTTGGTAATTATTTAGTAGGAAAGCGAGGATCCTTTGAGGAATGCTATGATCACTGGTGATATCCTATGGTGCTATCACAGGCGTAGGAGCTGACTGTCTTCTTCAGGAAGGTACAGGTGAGGCGGATGACGGCAGTTTTTGAGAGGCGGCGGACGGGGCAGGTCGCTGCCTCCTCCGCCAAGGTAGGTTTGGGCAGGCTTAAAAGTCTTATTACTCGTTATTATACAACTTAGTGATTATGGTGAGATGTTATATCCACGTGTCATTATCTAAATCAATGTAGCACCGTGTGTCACCTTAAATAAGGATGATTTAAAGATGTTATGATGAGGTGACTGCTGGCCGAGCTGGCGGGGCACTGAGTGATGGAGAAATCTTACAGCGGAGCGGCCCCATAACACAAATATTCACTATTTTAACCCACATACACACCTTCTACCACCAATACACTAGCAACACAGGCTCCTTACTTATATATCTTACTATCTGATACATTAAAACTCCTTAAAATGCAAGCATTCCAAATAAAACGAGAATTAGTTTTAGATGACGGCGACAGAAGACGGAGAGGCAGTCTGGCATGCCATTCTTGCCCGGAAGTATGTCTCTGTCTTGTTCGAGTCGAGAAGTTTTAAAAACTGTTTGTCATTGGCTGGTGACGGATGATGCCTTAGCCAGTCACAACCTTCCTACTCGTTTACGACCTATCGAGGGAGCTTTGTAGCTTCCGTCGTTAGGGAAAGTAGTATCTAGGTAGTGCGAGCAGGTCTTGCTGGCCATACTACGTCCGTTGCTGGCTTCTCGCCCAGGGTTGTGAATTTTTGTAGGCCACATTGTCGTACCGAGCCACCAGAATTATCATATTTTCAGATTGATTATCGTACAACCTTAGGTAAAATCATATAGTCAGTAAATGACTTTATAATTTTAGTAAATAACTTGTAATTTACTTTAGTAAGTAACTTGTAACTTACTTTAGTAAATAACTTGGTAATTTTACTCACCCCATTTTGAATGTCGTAACATTGGATTTTCGATCTTGTATATTGAAAATAGACCCTAATTTACACATCTCGTATCATCGGATTATCGTATATCGAATGCTCGTATAACGGGACCTCCCTGTATACGAGATCGAAAATCCAATGCTACGACATTCAAACTGGGGTGAGTAAAATTACCAAGTTATTTACTAAAGTAAATTACAAGTTATTTACTAACATTATAAAGTCATTTACTGACTATAATATTTTACCTAAGGTTGTACGATAATTATAATCAATCTGAAAATATGATAATTCTGGTGGCTCGGTACGTCAATGTGGCCTACAAAAATTCACAACCCTGGGCGAGAAGCCAGCAACGGAGGTAGTATGGCCATCATAAACCTGCTCTCGCACTACCTAGATACTACTTTCCCTAACGACGGAAGCTACAAAGCTCCCTCGGTAGGTCGTAAACGAGTAGGAAGGTTGTGACTGGCTAAGGCGTCATCCGTCACCAGCCAATGACAAACAGTTTTTAAAACTACTCGACCAATCACAAGCCAGCGAGACATATTTCCGGGCAAGAATGGCATGCCAGACTGCCTCTCTCTGCCGTCTGTCCCCGTCATCTAAAATTAATTCTCGTTATATTTGGAATGCTTGCGTTTTAAGAAGTTTTAATGTATCAGATAGTAAGATATATAAGTAAGGAGCCTGTGTTGCTAGTGTATTGGTGGTAGGTGTGTATGTGGGTTAAAATAGTGAATATTTGTTATAGGGCGCCCCTGCGGCAAGAACTTCTCCGTCACTCACTGCTCCGCCAGCAGTCACCTCATCATAACATCTTTAAATCACCCTTATTTAAGGTGACACACGGTGCTACATTGATTTAGATAATGACAAGTGTATATAACATCTCACCATGATCCCTAAATTGTATAATAACGAGTGATAAGACGTTTAACCCTGCCCAAACCTACCGTGGTGGTGGAGGAGGCGGCGGCCTGCCCCGTCCGCCGCCTCTCTCAAAAACCGCCGTCATCCGCCTCACCTGTGCCTTCCTGAATAAGGCCCGGTTCACACTTCACGTATTTGCTACGTGCGTCTTGTTATCGTGATGTCACGATGACGTTACCTCGTCTCACTGGTCGATCACTCCCGCTCGCTCTTATCAGAAAACATTGCAGTATAAAATCTCCTTGCTTTCTTTACTTCCTCCCTTTTGTACCCCATGACACACCTATTACTCCCTTCACTATATCCCCCTTCACTCCCTGCCCTACCTATATAGCGCTACAATCCCTGACAAACAGTGCTATTGCAAAGGTTACAAGTGGATTCTGTATAGCGGGGTTCACAGGTGTTGCCACATAATCGCAGTCGTGAGCTATTTTTCAAGTCACTAATAATTACTACCTATTGCACGGCCTGTAGCGTAGCGTGATGCTGTAGGAAGGATGGTATATAGTAGCTACTAGAGGGGCACGTGAGAGGGTTAGAACTAGTTCAACTAGAGAACACGAGAAATAACGCATTAAAATACACAGAGGTAGTGGTGTTGGTGGAGCTTACATTCAAGCAGCGTTGCCTCTGTTCCGATCTTCAAGCAGCGGGGCACAATATTTTCACATCATGTATGTCTTCCATTACTAATATTGTCTTCCAGAATCACTGATAATAAATATATTTTAATTCAGACCTTGGATTGGAAACAACATTATTTTGATATTGCAAAACTTAGTTACGTATAATGTTCTATAAATTGTGGCACCACCGCTCACGCAGCCCGCCAAAAGATCTGGAGGCTCCAATTCTTTTGCCTCGAGACGCACGTCTTTCCAAGGTCACACAAGCAGGAAGTGACGTCATGTTGGCAAGACGCACGTAGCAAATACGTGTAGTCTGAACCCCGCATTAGACAGTCAACTCCTACGCCTGTGATAGCACCATAGGATGTCACCAGTGATCATAGGATTCCTCAAAGGGTCCTCGCTTTCCTACTAAATAATTACCAAGGAGATCTCCGCTGGCGGCGGAAATCGGCCGCCGCCCGCACAACACAACACCCCGTTATCAACTGTATAATGTGCTGTGCTTTCCTGAAGAAGTCAGGTCAGCTCCCACGCCTGTGATAGCACCATAGGATGTCACCAGGGATCATAGGATTCCTCAAGGGGTTCTCGCACTCCTACTAAATAATACCAAATTTAATTTTAGCTTGAAAAACCATGTTTTTTTTTAATTGATGGGGTCCTGGAACCAAACCTATATTTTACCATTAGTTATGTGTTTCGTTATACGAGATTTCGCTTTACGAGTATGCCAGGTGGAACCTAACTGCTCGTATCTTCGGGACCTCCCGAAGATACTGTATATGTAAGAAGCTGAACTGTGAATAAATGTTTTCCACAGACATTCCCCATACCTTTACTAACTACTACTATTATTGTTATATAGACACAGGAGCAGACAAGACCATTCCCAAGACGTCATCTGTTTATTTAAGAACACACGCACATGACATAAATATTCAATAACTAAAATCAAGTTAATGATAGATACAATATGTTCTAAATATTGGCCATTTAGTGTAACCACGTTTGATCACGGCTGCTGTTCCCACACACACCTCAGCCTTTATGGAGCGTGTGATGGTGGGGACGGGGATGCCTGGCATGCCAATCCCTCACATCATTGCCAGCTTATTAAAGGATGGAACGTTGTATGGGAACTGCAGCTGTGATCAAACATGCAGTTCAAATAAGGTAAAGGTAAAGATGGGGGCATACGCTATGCTGCGTGTGGCCTCGGTGCTCATCTCCGTGGCATTAGCCTTTGAGTCTGTGTTGGGTGTCAATCCATCAGCCTGGGACACATGGCTAGTGTGGCATCTGGTTTACCATAGTTACCTTACCCAGGTTTCCCCAGGTACCCATTTATCAACCCCGAAAGGGAGGATGGAGCTGGGTGGGCTGGACGTCGACTGTCCTGGCCAGGATTCGAACCAGGGCCCACAGATTTGTAGTCAGGCGTGCTAGCCACTACACTACGGAAGCGACGCCTCCGTTCACTTCCGCGGTTCAAGTGGTTACCCTAAATATCTGGCTACATAATATTCTGATATGATAACTGACATATTATTAACTGTGCACCGGCTAAACAAAGAGTTCCACGAAATGATGAGTAATTATTGCAGCGCAAATGCATTAGTCCAAAAGTTGGGGAGCAGAAGTGACTTGCATGATTCATCTTATTGTACTGGAAATATCATGTCTACTTTTTTTTTTATTGGAACTACTAATTTGCATAGCTTCTGAATTGTCCCTGACTGGAAAATCCCTACGTGCTCTTCATCACTCCAGATGAATGTTTGATTCTTCTGTCTTGGATTTTCGCCCCAGTCAGCTTTATGGCCAATACTTTGGGACTTGCATCATTTCGTCTGCTCTCACACCATAAAATGAATCCTATCAAATTCCATTCATTGCCCTTTCCATTGTTTGCATAATGACTTTGTTTTGCATGATAATTTTGCTAAAAGAATTAGTTTGTGAAGATTTAACTTATTGCTTTGTACATGTACGTAAATTTACAGAAAGGATGCGATATTCATCAACATTGGAAGAGGAGATGTGGTGAGTGAAGGAGACTTGCTCAAAGCCCTGGATGCTGGGTGGCTGTCGGCAGCCATCCTGGATGTCTTTGTCGAGGAACCATTACCCAAAGACAGTGGCCTGTGGAGGCACCCAAAGGTGGGTTCATAACACATCACAACTCTCATTGACACAGGTGGGGAAGTGTTGCAACAGATCCTTCTAACCTATAGATGCAAAGGGTTAGACATACTCTTTTCTCCTATCATAAACTAACACCTCAAATAAGTGTCAGTAGTGTGCTCCTGTACCCTTGGTTAACTATACTATGTTCAGTTTGACAAAGCCACTCACGATAGCTTAGTCATGGCGACTCCACTTCCCCCGGCAGGCTGAGTAGCTGAGATACTGGATATCAGCGAGCATTTTATGTTGACTACTTACCCGCTCGGAGCTACCCAGCCCGTCGGGGAAAGTGGAGTGGCCGGGACTTTGAATCAGATATTTTGAATCCGGACACACCCGATTGATTGATCATTATTGAAAGTGTTCAATGGTGACGTTAATGTGAATAGTGCAATGCAATGTTTGCCTTCCCCGTGGTGATGGTTGTGGTGCCGGCAGGTGCGGGTGACGCCTCACGCTGCCGCAGTGAGTCGCGCCGAGGATGTGGTCGAGGCTTTCCTGCTCAACTACAAACGCCTCATTGACGGTCAACAAGTCAGTCATGTCATTGACTGGAAACTTGGATACTAAAGCCTTGTCCAGACGAGCGGGCGTGCCCGGTGGGCAGCGGGCAAATTCTACCAGGCATGCCCGTGAATGTTGTCCACGCGGCCAAATTGATGAGTTGGCGGACGTGTCCGACGATGCCAGTAGGTTGTGGAGTGCGGTACGATAAACATGGCACCCATTATTACTGAGAGGAAGAAAGTATTGTGTGGACATCGCAAGTTCCTGATGTGAACAGTGTTACAACGACGTGGGATGTGGGAGGCAAGCCTGCTATGGGTACACAATGTTAACTTGGTGTGGCAGCGTCGAAGCTCCTCAAGCCACAGGGCAGCGCTCGGTGATTTCGCTCAACAGGGGCTCGGGCAGTTTGATGGTTAGCCCATCAAATGTGCCTGATAACGGGCATGCCCGCCGATCAGGCCCGCTCGTTTGGACAGGCCTTAAGATGGCATGTACTACATATATCTAGTATAAATATGATTTTACCTACATATTCTATGATAAATTAATTAAATACACAAAAGATTTGAAGTTTTGCCCAAAATAATTTTTAATTTTTTTAATTTATGGGAAAATCAATGAAAAAATTGGGTTTCTTCAACAGATTATTTTCCAGGAATATAACATCTTGGGCCGTAATCAACAAGTCAGCATTGTGCTACGTTAAGATTCCTGTAGGGTGTTAGAATGCTCTCAAAGGCCGATCAATCTACAACGGATTCTCGCCATGAGAAAAAATCAGACCACATATATATAGCTCAGGATTAATATTTTTTTAAATGAGAATATTTGGTATGAAATGTTATTTTATCTTAATTCATAATTTTACTGCACCTTACTTAATTAATTAATTGATAGCCTCTCCTATCAGACGAGCTTGGTAGGCTAAGGATGGATATGGTGGGACTCTGAGACTAGGAGACCTGGCAGTAGCGAGACTAGCAGTGGGGGTTTCGCTGACTACTGGTCCGGCATGAGTTCTTGTAATATCTATCTCTCTCTCTCTCTCCTTATGTAGCCCACCCACAGGCGACCACAGGATGTCCTCCCACAGTATGTTTTACAGACCACAGACATGCACCACCGCCTCCCACTTTTGTATAATTATCTCTTTCTCTACTTTTGCTGGGGTTTCCATATCTGTGTAGTCAACTCTCGATAGTGACTATGATAGCTCAGTAGGCTGAGGGTGGATATAGTGGGACCTCTGAGACGAGGAGGCCTGGTAGTGGCGAAACTAGCAGTGGGGGTTACGCCTACTACTGGTCCGGCATGAGCAATGGCGACCATGTCCGGGGAGTAGCTATAGGCATCTCCAGCAAACTGCAGCCGTCTGTTGTTGAGGTTACTCTGGTTGATGAGCGTATAATGCGGGTGAGGATGAAACACACTCTGGGTTTCATGTCTCTTGTTGTAGTGTACGCACCTACCGAGGTGTGTGAAACTGAAGAGATGTTCTATGCTAAACTCGACTCTGTATTAGACCAGTGTCCTCCTCGGGACACACTCATTGTCTTGGGCGACACCAATGCTACTACTGGCACTGTGAGAGATGGCTACGAGTTATGTGTTGGTCCCCATGGCTCCGGTACCAGGAACACTAACAGTTCTCTCCTTCTGAATTTTGCGAGGTCCAGAATATTGAGAATTGCATGTTCTTGGTATCAGAGACCAGAGCTGCACCGCTGGACATGGTATAGTAATGCCGGAGAGGTGGCTAGCTAAGGAGATCGACCACATCTTCGTTAGTACACGTTGGAGGATCCTCCAGAACTGCAGGGTTTACCGGGGTGCTGAGTTCTTTGCAACTGATCACAGACTTGTTGTTGCTACACTTAAGCTTCATGTCAAGTCCAGAAGAATCTCAAGAGGTAATCATACTGTGTTTCATCTTGAGAAACTGAAGGACTTTACATGTGCTCATGAGTATGCGGTGGCAGTCTCAAATCGGTTTGGTGTGCTCGGTGCTCTCGGGGACCCTGTAGAACTGTGAGATACCTTCAAATGTGAAACTCTACAGGCTGCCAAGGAGTGTATTGGGCAGCGCCCGAGGTCAAGGCGTGGTTTTGTCTTGACGGAGACGCTGGAGAAAATCAAGGAGTCGCGCTGCCAGACTTGCTGGGAACCAGGTCCAGCACAGGGCTCTGTCATGCAGGACTCGAACTCTCCTGGGGAGAGACAAGGAGAGGTATGTCAGGAGTCTCGCTGAGGATGTCGAGGGCCATTTGAACGCTAATGATTTCCGACTCGCCTACCGAGCCCTGAAGAAGCTCCGTTTCAAGTCTCCTTCTCGGGCGAGTGCTATCCGAGCAGCAAATGGGCGCCTCGTGTCGGACATGATAGGCAGATGGCTCGTTGGGCAGAGTACTTTTGGCAATGGACCCTACCCATAACTACGTCACGGTTTGTTTACATCGGTGCATTGTGGGGATAAGGCGGGGTCGCCGCGGGTGGACCTACGAAGGGAAAACTACAGCGATGGAAGAATTTAGAGTTATTTTGCGCGAAATTGATATTCCAGGTGCTATATTACTGTGCTGTGTTCTCGCTGACAACACTAAAGAGAAGACCTGAGGTAATGGCTGATGTGCAGAGGCTTCTAAACCAAGAAAACAGAGTCATAACAGAGCCTCGTCAAAAGGTAAGCAACTGGTAGGTACGTAATGTGTCCCTACCACTTGTTTACTTCTTAATGAGACTCTGCTGTGACTGTTTTCCTGGTTTAGAAGTCTTTGCACATCAACCATCACCTCAGGTCTTCTCTATGTTGTCAGCGAGCACGGAAATATAGCACCTGGAATATCAATTTCGCCCAAAACAACTAAATTTTTTCATCGTCGTAGTCTTCTCTTTGTAGGTTGTACATATTCATGGTTATGATAGTATTAAAATACCTTATTAATTGAGTTCCTTTTGTTGTCTTTCCTCATAATAAGTAGTGGTACATCATGGTTTAAGTGTTACTTGACGAGCCAATGAATACTCTTGAGTCTATACCAACATCACCAACCTTTGCTTTGACCGTTTCGGCTTACCGTTTCTGTCGCAATTTTTTTTGTTTTGTTTGTTTTTTTCCAAAAATGAATTTTTTTTTTTACCTAAACCTAACCTAGCCTTTACCTATACCTAACCTAACCTTTACCTAACTACAATAAACAAAAATTAAGAAGTAAACAAGTGGTAGGGACACATTACGTACCTACCAGTTGCTTACCTTTTGACGAGGCTCTGTTATGACTCTGTTTTCTTGGTTTAGAAGCCTCTGCACATCAGCCATTACCTCAGGTCTTCTCTTTAGTGTTGTCAGCGAGAACACAGCACAGTAATATAGCACCTGGAATATCAATTTCGCGCAAAATAACTCTAAATTCTTCCATCGCTGTAGTTTTCCCTTCGTAGGTCCACCCGCGGCGACCCCGCCTTATCCCCACAATGCACCGATGTAAACAAACCGTGACGTAGTTATGTCTGGGGCCCATTGTTCATGGTGGACCCTGCAATTGGGCAGCTCCACACCACTGGATTACAGGCAGTGGATGCTGATCCTTTCATTGACGAAACCGCATCCTCTTGACGAAGTCAAAGAGGCTGTAGTAAAATTGAGGGGTGAAAAGGCAGCTGGTGTCTGTAATATCAGTGCGGAGTTCCTCAAAGCTGGGGGTGAGGCCATGATCCGCGGGTTGCATGCTGTCCTGACTGCCATGTGGCAATCAGGTTCCATTCCTCTAGACTGGAAAAGGGGGCTGGTCGTCCCTATCTGGAAAGGGAAAGGGGACCGTCAGGACTGCAACAATTACCGCAGTATTTCACTGCTCAGCGTGCCAGGCAAGGTGCTTGTCCATCTATTGCTGACGCGGATCCGCAGTCATCTGCTGAAACATCAGAGACCTCAGTAGTCTGGGTTCACGCCTGGTAAGTCAACAACAGACCGTATCCTAGCGCTTTGTGTCCTGTAACTCCTGTTGGAACGCCGACTTGATTTTGATGGATGCTTGCAGCCTATGTTGATCTCAAGAAGGTGTTTGACTCAGTGCATCGTGAGTCACTCTGTTATCTTCTGCGACTTCGCGTGATTCCTGCAAGGACTGTTGGTCTGATGACTGGTCTGTACTCTGGAACTGAGAGTGCTGTGAAGTGGGTGGGAGGTGTATCCAGCTTTCCTGTTAATACAGGAGTGAGGCAAGGGTGCGTTCTTGCCCCATCACTTTTCAACACTTGTATGGACTGGGTATTGAGCAAAGTTGTAGATCAAAGTGATTGTGGAGCATCCCTCGGCAACACCAAGATCACTGATCTTGTTTTTGCCGATGATGCAGTAATCTTTGCTGAGTCGCTGGAGGTCCTGGTGATGACTCTCGAGGCACTGCACAAGGAGGCAAAGCCTTTGGGACTTGAGGTCTCCTGGCTAAGACCAAGGTCCAGGTGTTTGGAGGCTTACTAGATGAAACAGTACAGTCTGTTCATGCGTGTGGCGAGGACATTGAGATCTTGGAGTGTTTTACATACCTTGGTAGCGCAGTCCATAATGAAGGCGGGTCACGTTAAGAAGTCTTATGGCGGATTGGCATAGCCCACGGTGTTATGGACTCGCTCAGCAGGAGTATTTGGCGTTGTTGGTACCTGTGCAGAAGGACAAAGATCCGGATCTTCAAGTCGCGTGTGATCCCTGCCTTACTCTATGGATGTGAGACATGGACACTAAATAGTGACTTGAAGAGGCGAATCGATGACTGGTAATAAGTGTCTTCGAAGAATCATGGGGTATCGCTGGGATGATTACATGTCAAATCAGCGATTGCACCGTGAGACTGAATCGAGGCCTATTACCTGCATAGTCCGTCAGCGCCAACTTCGGCTATATGGGTATGTAGCACGCTACCCTGAAACCGATCCTTCCCACCGGGTTGTATCTGTAAGAGACAATCGGTGTGGAGGAGGCCAAGGATGAGCCCACAAGGCTTGTAGCTGAGGCAAGTTGATGCTTCCTGTCGAGAGTTGCTTGGTATGGTGCGGGAGCCTGCATGGGGACTCGCGCATGGTGACCCCCCACAAGTGGTCGTAGGGTGGGCGAGGCGACGCGACGCGCCCCCCGGCGTATGCCCCCAATGATTGATTGATTGATTCGTGTATGGGTATCTTTTAGTGCCTTGTATCTTCTAGATGCTACAACACCAACAGATTGTAGTTGTCAACGGATTACCAATAATACATCAGTGCCTTAGGTTGAGCATACCTGGTATTTTCTTGTCCCACATATGCCCTTGAGTGTTAGATTATTTGGTATAATCAATAAGTGTCATAAATAGAGACTGGCGAGTACACCATTTTGCCCCTTATTATTATTTCTTTTCCAGTGATTCCTTTATGATGAGTTTTCCATCTCCCTTAATTTCCATTGATGTCAGAAATAGAGGGAATGAAAAAATAATAATTTTCTCCCAACCGAATCCTTTGCCTCTTTGCCTTTTGCCTTGGGTTTTCCTCTTGAGTCTTCCCTCGCCCTGTGTGAACCACTGATAAGATGCTTTAGCAATGAAGCTTGTGTCCTTCGCCACGTGCATCATTCATCACATTTGGACCTGTGGACAGGACATGTTAATTAAGGGACGAGGCAGCAACTAAAGTACATGAATGTAAAGTATGTAATGCTTGGATGATAAATGGATGTAATTAAAATAAACTGTAAATAACACCCTGAAAAGTGGGATAGCCTGGAGACAGAGCTGTTAAAAGCAAAGAACATTTATGAGATTAAAAACTTACCGAGGTGTACTAGATAATGTGTGCAGACAAGGATTCCAGCTTACCTCGGTACAGAAAGCGGCGAGGCAGACGGGCAAGGCGCAGGGTTCTCAGCATGGCTCAGGACACTGAGGAGAAAGGAACAGGAACATTACAACCCTGACAGGGACTGAACGGTTCACACCAATGGGAAGACCTACAACATATTCGTATTCGCTCAACACAAACTATTTTGACAGATTTTATTTTAACATTTGAAAGTTATTTGTTATCCATGTACATACCATCTTTAGTTTTATTCCATGACTGTAAATAATAAAGTGCTCACCATAACCTGTGCTTTATTCAAGTTTCATCCACTACCAAGGAACACATCTATATAGATTTGCCTATTTTTTACAGAATCAATACGTCAGAGGGGCAGCCTACACATACACGGAACGCAACTATGATGTGCACGGCAGCACTTGCTCTCAAATAGTTAATATTTGCTCACGTAGGCAGTTTTTTACTACTTCCCATCTTGGAAGGGGGCCACAGAGCCTACCCAAGGGCCCCCAGTATTTACTGAGTGTCGTACCGCTGTCGTCGTCGCCCGAAAAAAAAACGTAGTGAAATTTGAAACCGTATATACTCGCAGATACAAAGCATAAAACAACGCTGAAACAAGAGTATATTATACAGTCATGATCTGTGGCGGCTCGTGGCATAGGGCTGCGGAGCTGCAGCACCCCCAGACACTCGCTGCCAGGTGTATGATGTCTTTAGAGACACACTAGAATTGATACACTACTAACAAATATATCTTAATAAAAAGTAATTATGTGTTATTTTCAATACGTTACTAAGCGAATTTTCATTAAAACCAGACCAAAATGTAAGTTACTTTCATATTTGCTGTACGATTCATGTCTGTGCTGCCGCCGCGCCTCTTGTGAACTCAAAGAGCTGCAGCCGAGCCAGCTTTTAGTCTAGTCCCCAGCCAGTGCGTGTAGACGGTGTGCATACTTACCTGGCACAGGAGAGTATGGTGTGCAATACTTACCTGGCACAGGAGAACCGCGATCCTGAAGGCGGTTTTCTCAGGGAGAGGCCCACCATTGCACTCCGGCGGTGCTGACCCTTGCGATTAACCCAAATGTGGTTAACTCGAGTGCGAAATATTTGTTAGCGGGGGATTGCGTTCGTGCATCCCCCTTTTTGTTAAAGATAAAAAGAAAAGGAAAAAAAGACGGTGTGGTTATATCACGCTTTCTTTAATTACCCTATGACCATGGAAAATCCAGTGAAGTATTTGCAAAACATCAACTTATCCCAGCTGACATTAAATGAAAGACTGAAATCTAGCGGTAGCCCCTACACGAGAGTATTACCATGGACGGCCTTGAGCAAGCATTTTCCCTGTCCACTCCAGCTGCTCCATGGTCATCACTGCAGCAGCTGCACTGCTCAGTGCCTGCTGCATCTTGCCAGTGGCGAGGAAACAATCATAATGTTATTATAATTTTCATTCCCGCTGTCAGTGTATGGTTCCTTTTTTATTAACTCTGGAGGAATGCATTCACGAGAGTGACATACATAATTCCCTCATGGTTCAGCCGATACCTCTTGACAAGTTATTCGTCATTCAATTAGCCGAGAACGTCTCTTCTGGCACGAAAATGCCTGAGTTGGCGCTGACGGAAGAATTGTTTTGCTGCCATGTTGACGGCTTATGTCAACATAAGGATCCTTATGGGACCTCCGGACATCCCATAGCGCTTATGGGCAACTTTATGGGAAAACACGAGCACTTATAGAATTTTCGGTGACTTATTGCGAACTTCGCCATTTTGTCTGCTTATGGGAAACCCATAAGCTATTATAAATACGGGCCCAGGTATACAGTGGTCTATGAGGTAGTATATAGTATAAGCATTAACACGGTGGTGCCTCCCGAAGGACGTGTTGAGGACCAGTATTGAACACTGCTATACATGTGCGAGGGATGGGTGAGGTGGTGGTTACCTGAGGGTGTGTGAGGGGCGGGTGAGCGTCAACACAGGTGGTGGTGGTGGTGGTGGTGAGCGTCAACACAGGTGGTGGTGAGCGTCAACGCAGGTGGTGGTGGTGGTGGTGAGCGTCAACACAGGTGGTG
Organism: Chionoecetes opilio; assembly: GCA_016584305.1. Taxonomy (NCBI): domain Eukaryota; kingdom Metazoa; phylum Arthropoda; class Malacostraca; order Decapoda; family Majidae; genus Chionoecetes; species Chionoecetes opilio. Next base: position 311,133 of record JACEEZ010012726.1, read on the forward strand.
GTGGTGTGCGGCAGGTGGTGGTGGTGGTGAGCGTCAACTAAGGTGGTGGTTGTGGTGGTGGTGGTGAGCAAGATTAATAGATACTATATAATAATAAAAGTCTGTTGATCTTGGTGGTGAGGAGGAAGGCAAGACACTCGCGTGAGGGCCGTCCAGATAGCACTGTGAGACCCGCGGCTGATCACGGCCTTCTTATACAAGGCCTGAACGATGTGCCGTGAGGTCATCAGCCTTGGTCATCGCACCCGCTCCGTTCTCTCCCTCGCTCTGTTGGGTACGTATATTATACAGTAATTTATAAATGCTTTCCCAGACCTTTATAAGTGAATAATGTATAAAATAGTAATTCTTCTGTAACTTAAATATAATTAGTTCTTTAGCATTTATTAGTGGTCACGATCACATAGTTTTATATTAAAATCAGCAATTCATTGCAACTACCCTGGCATAAAATTCTAGATTCTATAATTGAGATAAAGAAACCCACAACATGGTTTTAATTACAAATTTTCATTACATGATTTTATCCTAGTAAGAAAAGTGAATGACGAATATGATTGACATTAACCTCAATAACATTATCCCGTTAACGTCTGAAGCTTCCTTTTTTTCCCAGCTTTCTTACTCTGGTGTATGAGATCATTTTGTTTGCTACAGAAATTGTTGAGTAAGGCATTTGTTGACGCCCACACTAACATTTTCTGAACTTTATCTATGCTGTGGTCATTACCGCAATTATTTATTGGTAGGAAAACATCATTATCTGCAAGGCTATTCATTGTTATTTCTGTGGCGACATTTCTCTGGTTCAATGAATGTGTGAAGGCAGGGTTTGCTGTTAGTTTGTTGACTGCAATATAATTGCACATAACTATATTGACTACTCCCTCATCAGGGTAGAGAAGAGAACCTCTGGTAATGCCTTGTATGGAGCTGTTCCTGGCTTGCAAATTCTCTACATTTTCATCACAAGTTAGCAAGTCTTTACATGAATTACATTTCATTTTTTTTGGTAACCACATAGCAACAATAGCCTGCCAAATATGTTAGAACTGGAAGAACATCCATGCTTTTTTCAATATCATCCTGTGTCATTTCTACATCAAAGCTATTGAAATTAGATAAATCATCACTGTGCATTTTCTCCCACTTCGTTTCTTTTAAATCAGATAAGTCTACGTTATGGTTTCTGAGGGGTATTTTTAGTAGCTAAATATGGTTGCTACACACTAGTATTACCATGCTTCTTATCATATAGTATCCATGTATTCTTCTTCTTATAGGTGCAATAGTTAACCCCGGCATTAAATAGTTGATTCGTGAAGGAAAATAATTTGCGGCTTATTTCAATTAGACATTTTTTATTTAGTTTATTCAGCACATTGACTGATCCCAGACACTGTAGTTTGTCTTTATATTATGGACGTTAGTATGTGTTTAGAAGTGATGCCATGGGTAATGAGAAAGTTTTCGTGTGTGTGTGTGTGTGTCACTGTGCGTGCGTGTGTGTGTGTGTGTGTGTGTGTGTGTGTGTTTAGCAATCAGTCAGTTGGCCAGCCCGTCAGTCAGCCGTACAGTAGCCTCGCCGGCGCTCACAGGGGCCAGATCAGCACGTCATGGATCTGTGGAGACATGATGGTTGTGTTACAATGCGTGTACCGATATATACCAACCCTCGCCTCGCCAACCCTGCTGCTGCCGCCTAGGACACAGATGAAGGGATTTCACCATGACTACATCATTATTATCCCGTGTGTCGCTAAAGGTACCCGTGAAAGCAAGCAGTGAGGCGGGGTTCACACTACACGTTTTTGCTGTCCGTGTCTACGTGGGCGTGGCGATCAGATCAGTGACGTCACAGTGACGTCACCCCGTTACTCCCGCAGCCGGCGGAGAAAAAATTGGGAGCTCCGAATAATGTGAGCCTGGACGCGCGTCTCTCAAGGTCAGTGACGTCATCACTGCTCCAGCAATGTGGTGGTTGTAGCCTGGTTCCAGTGGCGGTCCTAGGCATGGGCGACATGGGCAATCGCCCAGGGCGGCATCGTCGAGGGGGCGGCATGGAGTGCCCGAAAAAAATAATTATATAAAATAATAATAGTAATAATAATAATAATAATAATAATAAAATAATTATGATCTTGAATAATAATAGTATATAATAGCTCTAGTAGTTAGTATATGTCGGAAATAAATTCATGGTGGTGGACTGTGTATATAAAAATGCTTGTAACTAAAGGCGGCAAGTGGCGCGCATCGCCGATCAGCTGATTGTGAACAGCGTGACTTTGTAGCAGCGTGTTCGGCTTCCTGCAGTCGCTTCCATTATTCCATATATTTAGTCTAGTCTCTTAGTCTTAATTGACACCGTTGGGGGATGTGCGGCGCCAAAACAAATGGATAAGAAAAGGTATAAGACATCAGGAGCATAATTCAAACAGTACTAGCATGCATCATTGCAATTTGCAGGCGTGTGTAGCCTGCAACAAAACCATGACACCTTAACTAACCCATTACCCATTTGGTAAGTGACATCATTATGGTTTCTTTTGCTTGTATTGACTATCCTAGGATCTGAACCCAATAAGGGAAATTTCCAATATTGTAGGCCAACTTAAAAGACATCTAAATCAGGGCCGCACCCAGGATTTTTTTCAGGGGGGTGGGGCACAATTTTCTTTTCGCCAGCAGTCTAGTAAACCCGCTAGATTTATCGCTAGCCTCTGGATGGTAAATTTGCCCGCCATCAGCTGATTCCCTTTTCAGGCCAATTTTTTTATTTCAGCTACTGAAACAATAGTTTTGGTAGTGTTAGATGGTTGTCCAAGGCATTACGTGAATCATTAGTGCGACCAAATGAAGGTAGGTGTTCACGGGCAGGTGACGCGGTCACATCGCTAGATCCTGTAATAATATTTTTGGATTACATGAAGATCCGCCACCCCAGTCTTGCCAGCCTTTTATCCACTTATTGACATATGACACAATACTCCATATTGACCAATACTATCAGGACCTAACTGGAGGGGCCCCCCCTACCCCCCACTAATTCACTAACACCTAACCTGGACATTGGTTAGGTAACCTAACCTAACTGGGTTATTAATTTAACCACTTTCACCATCATGAAGATCAGTCACCCCAAGTGCAGTTGGGGTGGTGGATCTTCAAGTGATCCATTCTTTTTAACCGACTGTTAGTATATTCTGATTTCTTACAAGCTAAGGGATGGACATTTCGGGGGGGGGGGGGGCATAAACAACAATTTTTTCAATTTTTATTTTTTTTGGCTTGTATATAACTTAAGCTTTATTTTCATTATTTTGGTATTTATGTTGTATATTTATGGTTCTATATATATTATTTGTAATTGTTGCATTATTTGAAATGCTACGGATAACATTTTTGGGATTCTAGTATCTTAATATAAAAATATTTGGTGTTTAATTTTGACTATTTTGTGTAACAGCGGAAGCGAGGGGGGGGGGGGGGGGGGCGCCGAAGTTAGGGTTCGCCCAGGGCGCCACACAAGCCAGGACCGCCACTGCCTGGTTCATACTACACAGGCAGGGAGCGACGTCACTGTGACGTACTGTGAGTCACTGATGACAGACGCACGTAGATTACGGACAGCAAAAACGTGAAATGTGAACCGGGCCTAAGCAGTAATCACCTGCACGTGGGGCGGGGCAGCCAGCACGTGGATGAGCGAGTCTGTGACGTCATCGGCCTGAATGCTCGGCCTCTCCTGGTATAACTGTTGTGCCGCGTCCTGACTCATGCCGGCGTTGACGGCGAACTCTGTCTGCACCATGCCGGGGCTGATGCTCTGCACACAGAGAGGAAATATAGCGAGAAGTCAAGTATACAGCCAAATAAGTCTCAGCCTTACCCGCCACAGATCAGTTCTATGAGTTCTAAGTTCCCTGCCGGGAGAATGATAACTGGCCATTGCGAGACCAGGTCGTAATCAAGACCATGGTAAGAAGCACACACAACTTACCGAGATCCTAATTTTGCTGTTGGCGCGCCGCAGCTCCAGCCGCAGCGCCTCGGTGAGGGTGGTCACCATGTGCTTGGTGCCGCAGTAAAATTGTGCGCCGGGAACCTGGGGAATGTAGTGGCCGGCGATGCTTTGTTAGAGAAAAGGAAAATAATCCATCAGCGGTGGAGTAATGTCTGTTGACAAAATACCATTGTATCATATTATATAAATACATAATATCATTGTATTTAGGGACACCAGATTTGATTATGAAATACGTATATATGTAGGCTACTTGGTCAAACCAAGACTATGATAAAGCTTTCATAACTTATGCTGATTCACACCAGTATAAATGGATTGTGGCGTCTGCGATGTGTAATATATTGGTGAATCCCTTGCTGCCAGCCTGGCTGCCAGGCAGCCAGGCAGCCAGCCAGGCAGGCAGCCAGGCAGCCAGGCAGGCAAGCAGGGTGGCCCAGGACCCACCTGTTGAGGTGGATGACGTGGCCGTCGTCCACGCCGCGTTCCCGCATGGAGGCCACGGCCTCCCGCGTACACAGACACAGCGCCACCACGTTGAGGTCCAGCATGCTGCGCCACTCCTCGGGGCTGCCCTCTGTCCAACACAGGCCACACAAGGCTCAGGCCCAGCCACAGGTGGTGCATGGCCACAGGGGCACACAACACTATCGCCTAGCAGGGTTATTTCATCATGTGATCAAGAAAGTCAGGCTATCCCGGCAGTTAAGTGTTACAAGGTGTGCAGTGGTGGCTTACCCAGCAGGTCCTTGAAGACGGCGAGTCCCGCGTTGTTGACGCACACGTCCACGCCGCCGAGCTTCCGCTTGATGCGCGCGAACATTCTCACCACCTGGTCGTCCTTGGTGATGTCACACTTGATGGGGATCAGAGTGCCCGGCTGGCCCTTCAGCTCATCCGCCAGGGCCTGTGCACAGTGTGGGCGTGGGTGAGGGAGGCACGGGGCATGGCTAGCTAGACAGTGTCTTATGTCCTGCACGCGGCGGGGCGTCTCAGAAGCCTGGCTAATGGTATGCATCATCAGCTATAGTAACACTTGTATTGCCTTGTAATGAGCCGCCTGTACCTGGCCTGTGTGCAGTGTTCATGACAGTAACAATAACAGGGGGGGGGGGGGGGGACGTTACCTGCACTCGCTCCACGTTGCGGGCGGCGCCCACCACCCGCATGCCCTCTGCCACCAGCCTGCGCGCCACGCTGGCGCCGATGCCCGCGCTGGCGCCCGTCACCAGGGCCACGCGCCCCGACCAGCGCTCCATCCTGTCAAACACACACAGATCAGCTCTTCATCTAAACAGTCCTGCTTGGTCATTGTTTATGGCATCAAGGTAGGATGGCCACACAAAGAATACAGGTTGTAGTTATATTCATTGCTTATGCAAACTTTTTCACCCCAATGTTTGCTTTCTAGCCAGAGATGTATCTACCTGTCTGTTTAGGATGGGTGAGGTGGTGGTTACCTGAGGGTGTGTGAGGGGCGGGTGAGCGTCAGCACAGGTGGTGGTGATGGTGGTGGTGGTGAGCGTCAACACAGTGGTGGTGGTGGTGGTGGTGAGCGTCAACACAGGTGGTGGTGGTGGTGGTGAGCGTCAACACAGGTGGTGGTGGTGGTGGTGGTGAGCGTCAACACAGTGGTGGTGGTGGTGGTGAGCGTCAACACAGGTGGTGGTGGTGGTGGTGGTGGTGAGGAGGAAGGCAAGACACTGGCTTGAGGGCCGCCCAGATAGCACTGGGAGACCCGCGGCTGATAGCACTGAACTGATACCGCACGAGAGGCTGCCAGCGCTCAGGTGATAGGGGGGAACACACTAGTCTGGTGAAGGTCGTCCTGTTACTAACTTGAGTGTGTGTGCGTGTGTACAAGTACTAGTAGTAGTAATAGTGGTAGCGAGGCTGTGAGTGTGGATGCCATATCGTACTACAGTTGTATTACAGGCGATCCTTCCTGATAGACGATAACACAACACTATCCTGACACACACACACACACATACACACACACACACTCTTGAGGGAGTAATGATTGCAGAAGAGCTTGCTCCCAGCGGGACTCTAACTCTGGACTTTGAGCTCACCATTTCCAGGCGTCTTGAGTCACGCGCCGCACTCGTCTCCTTGACCTGAACATCATCAGATCACCAGATTTGTTGACAGGAATGGATGGAAAGAACCATTGCTGGTGTTTCATTCTTTATTGCATACATCGTAGTGAAAGGACACACTATATTGCAATGCAGATAACAGTATTAGTATTGCTATTAGATTACTATGAATTACTATTAGTATTAATATTGAATGACTGCTATAACTGATGCTCGATTGAGTGTGAGAGAAATGAAGGGAGGTGGATGGGAATAGAGCAGCAGAGATCTTTGACTATTTAGTGCTAGATGGTCATAAGATGTAAGCTAAAGGCAAAAACAATGACCAATATTGACAAATGATACAAAATATTTGCCATGATCATGCATGGTTTGCGGCACATATCTATGCCTGCTCATCAGTTTCATCGAGTTTGTTGTATTTATTCTCCTTTGCTGCATCAAACATTATACCTGGGCACCTCTACCGTCAACAACACTATAGTCGCCACTGCACTAATGTCGCCAGGCGCCAAATATATATTACGAATGTTAGCATCACTACAGACTTGTATGTGTCACTGAAGAGGCATGCACAGTAGCTTATATTATGTACATGTCTTCAGGGGCACATACAAGTCTGTAGTGATGCTAAAATGTGTAATATATGGCGCCTGGCGACATAAGTGCAGTGGCGACTATAGTGTTGTTGAGGGTAGTATGTTGTGAGTGAGGACTTCAGCCGATGACTTTCCCTCCGATGACTCTTCATGACTTGTAGCAGCGCTGCGAGAAGCTTCCTTGTCAGTGCCGTAAAGTGCCTCACAGCAGTCTTATCAACTCTATTAGGCTTTCATGATGGGCTCAAATATTTATTTTTTATTTTTCAGGATATAGATTCAGAAAGAAGGAAGTGTTACAAGATAGGAACATAAGAACATAAGGAAGCTACAAGAGGCCGTGAGAGCTACACGTGGTAGTTCCTGTGTTTCAAGATCCAGAGGTGACAGGACCTCATGCCTCCCCATGAGAAGCAGCCGTGGATGCAAGACAAGTAAGTGCCTAGGCAGTAGCCACAGTGTTTGCCATGTTCCTTAAGGAGGCAACAGAAGAACATAAGGAAGCTACAACAGACCCGTCAGCATACACGTGGTAGTTCCTGTAATACTTGTGTGTGTGTGTTTGATGAGAAAGTTTTCGTGTGTGTGTGTGTGTGTGTGTGTGTGTTCACCAGCCAGCCGTGCAGTCAGCCACAGGGTAAACCACCGATCGTGTGTATTGGTTTAAACTGCACTTATAGCAATTATTATGCTGATTCTCACTGTAACATACATAGAGGGATTTTGGCAACTGTGCAGTGGCGTAGCTACGGGGGGGGGGGCATGGGGGGGGGAGCACGTGCCCCCCCACTGGTCATGGCTGCCGTATTCTGTACAATGCTCTAATACCCACCACTGATCTGAACTTAGAATATACCCTTCTATGTGGCATCAGAGTGGCCCCTGAGCTCCGATTGCCTAGTGCCCCCCCCCCCTATTGATAGATATCTAACTACGCCACTGTTAAGCAATCCAGTCTTTAAACAACCCTAAAACTACGTAGCAAAAAAATAAAAGCTTTAAAAAAAATACTACAAAACTATACCAACACTATTACTAACTCACATTTACTAGCATTGAAGACTTAGATAACGTTATAGGTCAAGACTTATTGATGAAAGGTCCACATGTAAGGGCGTGGGAAGGAAATAAGGGAAAGGTTTAGTGTTTCCAAGCAGAATCGAGGTGAAAAATCCTGCCCCCTTGCTGCTTACTGACTGATATTTGATGCCAGAAAGGAATACTACACTTCTTCTAAATTACAGCCTTTTTTTTTATCATAGTTAACCATATCAGGTAAATAGGCATAACTTTAAGCATGAGACCTTAAGATAGAATGGAACTTTCGTCTCGTAAAAAAAAATAGACTATAGGTAGTGTTTCGAAGCAGAGACAGAGTTGAGTTCCTTGAGTAATCCGGTAAAAGCGATAGTCTTGAGCGAGCCAGCGAGCCAGCAGGACGGGTGTGTGACAGCGTGACTCTCTTCAGGGCCTCCGCGCTGCCCCCACCCTTCACGCCGCCGCGCTGACGGGGCAGGAGGCAATCTACCGGCCCGTGGGTCAGGGAAACATGGATCAAGTGAGCTTTCGTAATGTACTCTTGTGTATTTTATTCTAGTTATTATTTTACGTTAAGACCAGAATTCCCTACACAATTGGAAGTATGGTTTCTGTTTACCTTATTGGATTCTAAGACACTTTCTCTCTATGAGCTTCCGTCGCAAATCATTACTTTTGGAGATATGACATGTTGTTTATAGGGAGGCGAGAGACGAGTGTTTACGTGCGCCTCACTCTTCTTCCTCTTATTTTATATCTGATGTTTTGAAAATGTGTGCTTAAGTTATCAGCTCTCAGTAGTGTCATTCAATTTTCTGGGTCCTAATGTAAAGATTATTATTTGGAGAAAACATAATATAACCTGAGTTTTATCTTAATATTACTGTAATTTATATTTTTTGTCACTAAACCAACAAGCTAAGTATCTTGGCGTGGCTAGGCAGTGGCTTGAGGCTAGAGACTGTGTATAGTAAGTAAGAAGTCACGGATTCAAGCTGGAAAAGCGTAGATTTAAAAAAGAAATAGGGAAAAACTGGTTCACAAATAGGGTGGTAAATGATTGGAATAGACTCAGTAGACAGGTAGTTAGTGCGGAGTCATTAGGGAGTTATAAAAGGAGTCTGGATAAAATCATGGATGGGGATGAAAGGTGGATGTAGGTAGTGTTAAGTAACAGAAACTACCTCGTGTACGTCTCGCGGCCTCTTGTAGCTTCCTTATTTTCTTATGTTCTTATGTATAGGAAGCGGGGGAGCAATGCAATGGTTGTGGTGGTAACAGCTTCCCATGGTGACGGTAATTAACGTACACATAAGCACAAATTTGTACTGTCTTATACGTGGCCCTGATGATGTGCGAGTGTGGCGAATACTTGTGTGATGCCAAGGTAAAGAGATGATAGTGTGTAGCTGTAACCATCATAATTATACGACAAAGTGTGTGGTGTGTGTGTGTGTGTGTCTGTGTCTGTGTGTGTGTCTGTCTGTGTGTGTCTGTGTCTGTGTGTGTGTGTGTGGTGTGTGTGTGTGAGTGAGTGTGTGTGTGAAGGGGAGACAGAGTGAGTAATAGACTAAGAGAGAGAGAGAGAGAGAGAGAGAGAGAGAGAGAGAGAGAGAGAGAGAGAGAGAGAGAGAGAGAGAGAGAGAGATATCAGGAATTCCAGAAAGAGTGTATAGTGTCTGTCAATGTAGTTTAATACCTACTGTATAATACTTTTGATAGGATACTTTTTTAATCTCTAATTTTAATCGTTTTTACTCCTATGATACCTTGCATTAATATAAAGTCAATATAAGTCAAGTAATATAAGTCTTAGGAAGGTGGATGTGCGATGGCTCTTCTGTTCCTGCCTGTCCCGTACCGTGTTACCTGAAAGGCTCCCAGGCTTTCCCTCTGCACACCCTGTCAAGCTCCTCTCACTGTCCAACATGTCCTAATATCCTGCCCCCATCTTACTCCTGCCCGTTCCAGTTCCTTCCCTCATGTGTCCTCCTTTTCCCGACCTCCCTGTCTTGCGGACTGTCTCCCGGAATCCCCCTCCTTCTCCCTTGAAAATTTAACCTCCTTCCTCCAAACAAATCCACATCCTACATCTGATCTAACCATCCTGCTGTAACATTCCGTTCTTTCCCCTTCCCTCACCGTTTCACTATTTTCTAAAACCCCTCCCCTTTTTATGCTTTGCCATAGTGCCATATGACCTCTGATGTCTGGCACATTCACCTTTTTTGCCATTAAATCAATCAATCAATCCAAGGCTTTCCATAGTTTGCTGTATTCTGTAAAATCCCTCCCCGATATTTTACGTTGTTGTTTTACGATGTTGTTGTAGTAGTAGTAGTAGTAGTGTAGTAGTTGTAGTAGCAGCATAAATAATAGTAGTAGTAGTAGTAGTTGTTGTGAACCATCATTATAACTTACTGATAACAACACTGTCAACTTAGAATGTCTCACCAGTATTTTCTTTTATGTATTAAAAAAAACCCTGCTTGCGTGAGCCTCGTTTGGGTGGGGGACAGGGGAACACGCCCCCCACATTGTGTAGTGGGGGGACAGGGGAACACGCCCCCCACATTGTGTAGTGGGGGGACAGGGGAACACGCCCCCCACATTGTGTAGTGGGGGGACAGGGGAACACGCCCCCTACATTGTGTAGTGGGGGGACAGGGGAACACGCCCCCCACATTGTGTAGTGGGGGGACAGGGGAACACGCCCCCCACATTGTGTAGTGGGGGGACAGGGGAACACGCCCCCACATTGTGTAGTGGGGGGACAGGGGAACACGCCCCCCACATTGTGTAGTGGGGGGACAGGGGAACACGCCCCCTACATTGTGTAGTGGGGGGACAGGGGAACACGCCCCCCACATTGTGTAGTGGGGGGACAGGGGAACACGCCCCCCACATTGTGTAGTGGGGGGACAGGGGAACACGCCCCCTACATTGTGTAGTGGGGGGACAGGGGAACACGCCCCCCACATTGTGTAGTGGGGGGACAGGGTATCTTTTGTCCCCCCTTCTTTTAAAAACGTTAAAAGTAACTATAATTTTTCCATGGAATGGTTTTCAGCTATACTTTTAATAAACAAGGATTGAAAAATAGTCTTATCTCTAGGGTACTCCGTAGTGTAGGGGTAGCACGCTCGGTTCACAACCGAGAAGTCCCGGGTTCGATCCCCGGGCGGAGCACGGAAACAGTATGGCTGTTTGCCTTAAAACCGAGCCCCTGTCCACCCAAGTGAATGGGTACCGGGTTAGCGGGGGTTGTAACCCCCTCCCGGTGGTGCTGGCTTCGGCCAACACTATAAGCACTAGCAGCGCGCTCTAGGGGTAAGTCTGAGAGAGAGCTGTCTGGTTACAGGGGAGATCCATCTCAGCTGCGTCGATAACTGACGAAATTTCAAACATCAAACATCTACCTTTAGAGACTTCAGGGAGAGCCTTTTACGATAACATGTGCTTGCACTGTGCATACATTTACCCTCACATGACAACAATGCTGCTCCGGCCCATTACAATGCTCACAAGTCACAAGATAGCATGTTGCTGATTGTCCCCCACCTTTGAAGACAAAACGAGGCCCATGCCTGCTTGTACATGTGCTTTACTTATTATTCATCTCATGTATTGACATCGGGAAATAACTTTTTTATTAATATATATTTGAGACTGAAAAATACACATAACTAATGCTTGTCATCTCTCCGCAGGGTGTGTGAAGGCGTGATGGCACGGTGGGTGACGAGTGCTCGGCTGCCACAGCAACACTGACGCACACACTGCCCGGGACTGCCACTAATAGGCCTCCTGGAAATCCTTCAGCCGCAAAACACGTAAGATTCTTCACTATTTGTCGTATTAACTCTGTTCTTTATTAACCTTTTCACGCCCAGAACTTTCCTTTGCTATATAAAATATTCTGTTGTTGGCCATAAAACTACGAAAAGTCACTCCAACAAATCGTTCAGCCACAAAAATACGTAAGATTCTTCTTGAATTTGATATATTGAGTAGACGTAAGATTAATTTATATCTGACATTAGTGCAGTGGCGACTATAGTGTTGTTGATGGTACAGCTTGAGTATAGCTTGCTACGTCTTTTACACATAACCTTTCATACATCCTGATTCTGTAAAGTAAATCCGTAACATAAGGAAGTAATGATAACTCAATATTTATGATAAGGATTTAATACGTGATCAGCAAAGTTCTTATTTCATGTAGAAGATAGCGTTACATGTAGCCAATAATAACACTACTGGGGCATTATAACACACTAGTAGATTTACAAGATGTTTGCATTCTAGTCAACAAGCTGTACCGTCAATAACACTATAGTCGCCACTGCACTAATGTCGCCAGATGTCATATATTACGAATGTTAGCATCACTACAGACTTGTATGTGCCATTGAAGAGGCATGCACAGTAGTTTATATTATGTACCTGTCTTTAGTGGCACATGCAAGTCTGTAGTGATGCTAAAAAACGTAATATATGGCGCCTGGCGACATTAGTGCAGTGGCGACTATAGTGTTGTTGACGGTAAGTTAGTTAATAAAATCTGCGTTAATGGAAATTATATATACCAATTAAATTACACCAAAACACAAGTTGTATCACCATATTTCATGTTGATTGTGTAGTATAGAGCCATTTCATGCTTGCCTGTTTAAAATGTGATGTTTATTGTATCATTGACTCCATGTATATCATATTTAACATACAATAGCTATACTTGCAATAGATTCATATTAGAGTATATAAAAATAAATAATTATATACTCTAATATGAATCTATTGCAAGTATAGCTATTAATTTCAAATATGATATACAAATATGATATATGAAGTCAATGATGCAATAAACACATCACATTTCAAATAGGCAAGCATGAAATGGCTCTATGCTACACCATCAACATGAAATCTGGTGATACAAGTTGTGTGTTGGTGTTTGTTAAAGCATTGCCGCCTCAAATCCCACTCTAGCAGGGAGTAAGGGTGACCCGAGCACCCGTAGCCTCGCCCTCTGCTAACAAAACGGTTGGAGCGTCACTCAAAGAGGCGCTTGCAATCTCTCCGCAGGGTGTGTGAAGGCGTGATGGCACGGTGGGTGACGAGTGCTCGGCTGCCACAGCAACACTGACGCGCACACTGCCCGGGACTGCCGCCTAGAGATGCCTCCTGGAAATGTTCAGCCACAAAACACGTAAGATTCTCTTCTATTTGTTGTATTGACTATAAGTTCTTTATTTAGCTTTATGTCCTGACTATGAAAATATAGATACTGTTATAATGCCGTCTAGGGTACCACTTCCGATCTCGTCACGCCTTCACCATCCATACCACCACCAAACCTGTACACAAGAAAGTAATCCCAGTTACCATTATCGTCCTGCACTCAGTCCCCACAACCACACACATATATTTGATACAACCCTTTAGTATCCCCCTTAAAATTAAATTCCACCTTTCTCTGCTCTAAAGTCTAGTGATTAAATCAAGCAATAATATCCTTTGTTCCTGCCGTTTTTCTTTCACTATGAACCGTAATCTTACTTGGTCCCTATTCTTATCTCCATCATATAGGTGTACTCCGTCCATGCTTTTAGTTTTATGAAGGCAGATACATGGGTAGAAATAACTAATATTGATCTGTGTAGACATACTGAAGAAAAGTGTGAAAACATGTGATGAAGGAGAGAAGACACGGCCTGGGAAGCGAGTACTTTATTCCTCACTAGTTTCGCCTCTACTGGGCTTCTTCAGAGGAAGACCTGAAGCCTGTATTCCTCTGAAGAAGCCCAGTAAAGTAGAGGCGAAACTAGTCAGGAATAAAGTACTCGCTTCCCAGGCCGTGTCTCCTTCATCACCGGTTTGTAATATGTACCTGTATTAAGAAATTAACAAAAATATTTCTCCCCTCAGGTATGCGTACAGGCAAGAATGGCAGTGTCACGGCCAAGACCTTCACCTCAGTCCTTCCCACACGTGAACACACACACCAAGATGTCTGCAGAGCTGCCCTACTCACAGATTCCTCTACAGTGCTGCTCTACAAACAACATATAGCTCTCACCAGCCCCTCAGCACTCACCAGAGGCAACTCGCTTACCATTCAAGTCTTTCTGTATATCATAATAAATGACGAGTATTTAAAGTCATTCATTGTTTTCCTCTATTTTTTCCTTTAATAGAGCAAAAAAACTTAGACTAAACCTTGGTTTTAAGTGTGCAAATCGTTCCTTAAACTCTGCTGTCATATTTTGCAGGCTTCCTGGCTTCAAATACTGGTGGAGGAAGGTGTGTGTGTGAGAGAGAGGCGGTGGTATGAAAACATGTGGCAAATATATTATACAATTAATGAATGAAATATAATCAAAATTTATTTCATTCATTAATTGTATTAATACCACCGCCTCAAACACACACACCTTCCTTCCTTACGCCACCAGTATTTGCATACAGGAACCCTCCAAAATATGACAGAGCAGAGTTTAAGGAACGATTTGCACACGGGTTCACTGTCTCAATAAATTTTGTATTTTTCAGTCTAAATAAAAATTTATGAACTTAATTTGACATTTTCTTATCTCTATTTTAATATATACCATCATTGTGTTGGTCGCCTCCGTGGTGTAGTGGCTAGTGTCCCTGGTTCAAATCCGGGCAAGGGCAAGTCGGCGACCAGCCCACCAAGTCGTTCTTCCTTCCTTTCTGGAAGGATAGATGTTGGATAAATGGGAAACTTGGAGAAGGTAATGTGGTAGCCCGGGTGTTACACTAGCCCTGTAACCCGGGTCCTCGCCCACCACAGCCTCAAGGACTGATGCCACGGAGATGAGCACCGAGGCCACGCGCAGCATGACGTGTGCCCCCATCTTCACCAGTGCATCCTGAAATACACAGACGACGAGAATAATTTATTTAATTTAAAGTCCTGAAATGAGTGCCTCCATGTAGCCCTTCTAGATCCAAATGTGAGGCCTTGAAACAATATTTTAATTTGTGTTTTGATATGATACACATCAAAGAGCCTACAAGGTGTAGGGTCTTTGATACACATATTTCATTAGTTTCATTAATTCTTCAGTAAAGGTACATTATATATTTACATACCACAGCCTCCCGGCGCCTCCGTGGTGCAGTGGCTCGCGCGCCGGGCTACCAATCTGCGGGCCCTGGTTCCAATCCGTGCCAGGGCAAGTTGACGACCAGCCAAACCAGCTGTTCTTCCTCCCTTCCGGGGTTGATATATGGGTACCTGGGGAAGGTAACTGTGGTAACCTGGATGTCACACTAACCCTGTGTCCCAGGGTAACGGGTTGTCACCCACCACAGGCTCAAAGGCCTTATGCCACAGAGATGAGCACCAAGGCCATGCGCAGCGTAGCGTATGTCCCCATCTTTACCTAGCCTCCCACACCAACACTCATTCTTCTTCCTTCATACAAACTCCCTCTGTTCATAAACCAACCACATCAAAGACTACTCTATACTGGACTTGCTACTCATTTTGGGCTATTTCCAGTGGAGGCCAGTTTTGCGATTCCTGCCATTTTCGAACATCACTCCCTTTTCCCTTCCTATGGTTTATCAGTATATATGATATACCGTTATCTTCGTAAATGTTTGTTCTATAATATTATCAAATAAAAAACATTAAAATGCAATAAAGAAATGCCATTATGAGAGAGTTAAAAAATATGCATGAACTCATCGTCATTTAATATTTTGCGAGAAAACATTTTAGATGCTAGCGATAGAAAGAAGCGGATTTTCATTAGCTTTCCATTGATACATTTCGTTTTCTGATAAATTAATCATAACTATGCATAAATTAGCGTTAACTAAAAAAATAACATCTATCGGGATAATTACCCGATGGATGATGTTATTTATTTAGTTAACGCTAATTTATGCATGGTTCTATTTCCTTTATCAGAAAATGAAATTTAGCAATGAAAAGCTAATTAAATTCCGCTTCTATTGATATGTTGCATGTAAAAAGTCTTCACGCAAAATATCAAATTGCAATGAGTTTAAGTGAATATAAGTTCATGCATATTTCTTCAGAGTCTCATAATGGAATTTCTTTAGTGTATTTTAGTTTTTTATTTGATAATATTATAGAACAAATATTCACGAAGATAACAGTGTATCATTTATACTGATATGCCATAGTCTACTGTATTCATGGAACACTTTTTTACTTGCCGATACGATTGATGATGTTATTTTTTTAGTTAACGCTAATTTAGGCATGGTGGTAATTAATTTATCAGAAAACGAAATATATCAAAGGTTAAGCTAATGAAAATCCGCTTCTTTCTATCGCTAGCATCTAAAATGTTTTCTCGCAAAATATGAAATGGCGAAGAGTTTAAGTATATATTGAGGTCATACATATTTCTTCACTCTCTCATAATGGCATTTCTTTAGTGTATTTTACTGTTTTTTTTTAATAATATTATAAAACAAACAGTTACGAAGATAACGGTATATCATATATACTGATAAACCTTAGGAAGGGAAATAGGGGTGATGTTCTAAAAAGGCAGGAATCGCAAAACTGGCCTCCACTGGTCATGGGCGGGTTGGCGCGGGGCACGAGTAGCAAGTCCAGTATAGAGTAGTCTTTGACCACATCATTCACCTGTCCAGCCCCAAAGAAGCTAATTAATACTATATCTCAACAGTGATACAGTAACCACGGAAAGTGTAGATAAAAAGGCCTCTTGTAACGGTCTGATACGGTACCTGTGTTTATGCATGACTCTGATAACCGTATATAACATGCGTATGGGCTGTATCGTGTGTCAGGCAATGCAATGGGTCTATTAGTCACTGGGGGGGTCAATGATGGATCTATTAGTCACTGGGGGGATAAAGGATGGGTCTATTAGTCACTGGGGGGGTCAATGATGGGTCTATTAGTCACTGGGGGGGTCAATGATGGGTCTATTAGCCACTGGGGGGGGTCAATGATGGATCTATTAGTCACTGGGGGGGGTCAATGATGGATCTATTAGTCACTGGAGGGGGGGTCAATGATGGGTCTATTAGTTACTGGGGGGGTCAATGATGGGTCTATTAGTCACTGGGGGGGGTCAATGATGGGTCTATTCGTCACTGGGGGGGTCAATGATGGATCTATTAGTCACTGGGGAGGTCAATGATGGGTCTATTAGTCACTGGGGGGGCCAATGATGGATCTATTAGTCACTGGGGGGGTCAATGATGGGTCTATTAGTCACTGGGGGGGTCAATGATGGATCTATTAGTCACTGGGGGGGTCAATGATGGGTCTATTAGTCACTGGGGGGATAAAGGATGGGTCTATTAGTCACTGGGGGATAAAGGATGCGTCTATTAGTCACTGGGGGATAAAGGATGGGTCTATTAGTCACTGGGGGGATAAAGGATGGGTCTATTAGTCACTGGGGGGTAAAGGATGGGTCTATTAGTCACTGGGGGGGTAAAGGATGGGTCTATTAGTCACTGGGGGGGTAAAGGATGGGTCTATTAGTCACTGGGGGGATAAAGGATGGGTCTATTAGTCACTGGGGGTGTAAAGGATGGGTCTATTAGTCACTGGGGGGATAAAGGATGGGTCTATTAGTCACTGGGGGGATAAAGGATGAGTCTATTAGTCATTGGGGGGGTCAATGATGGGTCTATTAGTCACTGGGGGGATAAAGGATGGGTCTATTAGTCACTGGGGGGATAAAGGATGGGTCTATTAGTCACTGGGGGGGGTCAATGATGGGTCTATTAGTCACTGGGGGGATAAAGGATGGGTCTATTAGTCACTGGGGGCATAAAGGATGGGTCTATTAGTCACTGGGGGGGTCAATGATGGGTCTATTAGTCACTGGGGGGATAAAGGATGGGTCTATTAGTCACTGGGCGGATAAAGGATGGGTCTATTAGTCACTGGGGGGATAAAGGATGGGTCTATTAGTCACTGGGGGAGTAAAGGATGTGTCTATTAGTCACTGGGGGGATAAAGGATGGGTCTATTAGTCACTGGGGGGGTCAATGATGGGTCTATTAGTCACTGGGGGGTCAATGATGGGTCTATTAGTCACTGGGGGGATAAAGGATGCGTCTATTAGTCACTGGGGGGATAAAGGATGGGTCTATTAGTCACTGGGGGGATAAAGGATGGGTCTATTAGTCACTGGGGGGATAAAGGATGAGTCTATTAGTCACTGGGGGGGTCAATGATGGGTCTATTAGTCACTGGGGGGTCAATGATGGGTCTATTAGTCACTGGGGGGATAAAGGATGCGTCTATTAGTCACTGGGGGGATAAAGGATGGGTCTATTAGTCACTGGGGGGGTCAATGATGGGTCTATTAGTCACTGGGGGGATAAAGGATGGGTCTATTAGTCACTGGGGGGATAAAGGATGGGTCTATTAGTCACTGGGGGGGTCAATGATGGGTCTATTAGTCACTGGGGGGATAAAGGATGGGTCTATTAGTCACTGGGGGGATAAAGGATGGGTCTATTAGTCACTGGGGGGATAAAGGATGAGTCTATTAGTCACTGGGGGGGTCAAGGATGGGTCTATTAGTCACTGGGGGGGTCAATGATGGGTCTATTAGTCACTGGGGGATAAAGGATGGGTTTATTAGTCACTGGGGGGATAAAGGATGGGTCTATTAGTCACTGGGGGGATAAAGGATGGGTCTATTAGTCACTGGGGGGGTCAAGGATGGGTCTATTAGTCACTGGGGGGGTCAATGATGGGTCTATTAGTCACTGGGGGGGGTAAAGGATGGGTCTATTAGTCACTGGGGAGATAAAGGATGAGTCTATTAGTCACTGGGGGGGTAAAGGATGGGTCTATTAGTCACTGGGGGGATAAAGGATGGGTCTATTAGTCACTGGGGGGATAAAGGATGGGTCTATTAGTCACTGGGGGGGTAAAGGATGGGTCTATTAGTCACTGGGGGGATAAAGGATGGGTCTATTAATCACTGGGGGGGATAAAGGATGGGTCTATTAGTCACTGGGGGGATAAAGGATGGGTCTATTAGTCACTGGGGGGATAAAGGATGGGTCTATTAGTCACTGGGGGGATAAAGGATGGGTCTATTAGTCACTGGGGGGATAAAGGATGGGTCTATTAGTCACTGGGGGGATAAAGGATGGGTCTATTAGTCACTGGGGGGATAAAGGATGGGTCTATTAGTCACCGGGGGGATAAAGGATGGATCTATTAGTCACTGGGGGGATAAAGGATGGGTCTATTAGTCACTGGGGGGATAAAGGATGGGTCTATTAGTCACTGGGGGGATAAAGGATGGGTCTATTAGTCACTGGGGGGGTAAAGGATGGGTCTATTATTCACTGGGGAGATAAAGGATGGGTCTATTAGTCACTGGGGGGTAAAGGATGGGTCTATTAGTCACTGGGGGGATAAAGGATGGGTCTATTAGTCACTGGGGGATAAAGGATGGGTCTATTAGTCACTGGGGGGGTAAAGGATGGGTCTATTAGTCACTGGGGGGATAAAGGATGGGTCTATTAATCACTGGGGGGGATAAAGGATGGGTCTATTAGTCACTGGGGGGGATAAAGGATGGGTCTATTAGTCACTGGGGGGATAAAGGATGGGTCTATTAGTCACTGGGGGGATAAAGGATGGGTCTATTAGTCACTGGGGGGATAAAGGATGGGTCTATTAGTCACTGGGGGGATAAAGGATGGGTCTATTAGTCACTGGGGGGATAAAGGATGGGTCTATTAGTCACCGGGGGGATAAAGGATGGGTCTATTAGTCACTGGGGGGATAAAGGATGGGTCTATTAGTCACTGGGGGGATAAAGGATAACCCATTGTCCCCTTGAGGCGCCGTCACACAAGCACTTTTTCCGTCAATGTCTATGATTTCCGTCGTTTTCTTCTCGCACCGTCAACTGTTTAGGCGGATATCTGCATTGCAATATAGTGTGTCCATTCACTACGATGTATGCAATAAAGAATGAAAGCATCAGCAATGGTTCTTTCCATCCATTCCTGTCAACAAATCTGACGCTGGGAACTCAGGTCAAGGAGACTAATGCGGCCGAGTGGCTAAGCGTCTGCAAGTGGTGAGCTCAGAGAGTCCCGAGTTCGAGTCCCGCTGGGAGCAAGCTCTTCTGCAATCATTACTCCCTCATTACTCCCTCCATTACATTGAGAGTGTGTGGGTTTCAAATTATATATAGGAGAACGTGAACCTACAAATGATTGAGCCTAATGAGATCAAATAAGCAAATACTTGGTTCACAAAAAGGGAAGTAGACGAGTGGAATAAACCCAATCTTATCGTTATCAGCAGAAACACGATAGTTATAACAGCAGGTTAGATAATACTATGAATGATGATCAGTGGCGTACCCAGAACATTTAAAAGGGGGGGGAGGCAATATATATATCTTATTATTTATTCCTTGCAAAAAGGGGGGGGGGGGGATGGCCGCATGCCCTACCCCTCGGTACGCCACTGAACGGGACCATGAAACTATCGCTAGTTTTCCGCAATTTTTTTTTATTTATTTTATTCATGGGTTTAAGGCATTATTTATGATAGATGATGAAACCAATATGCTTGTAGTATTTTTTTCCATATGTTATCATGCGTGTTTCACAGTCCCAAGTTCGGGTTTGGGTTAGCCAGCCAACCTTGTTAGGATGCCTTATTTCTTCCCTTTCTGCCTTACATCACGGTAACCATCGATGTTAGGTGGCCAGCAGGAGTAAGTACGTGTGTATCATTGTCTATGCAAGCCACAGTAGGTCTGTAGAGTCAGGGGATAAAGAGTGAAATAAGGTTTGTTTACCTCGGGAAGCAAGACATTCCCACAGCCAGGCATTAGCCAAGCGTTATCGCCAATCTGACATTATATTGGCTTTGATATTCTAATTCCTCGGTCTTGATAAGGGGGAGTCTACTCTATAACATTTCCTTAATGAATCGATGATTAGTGAGAAAGCAGTGGTTTGTGGGACCGTATTAACGGGAGTCAATGATGACACATAATTAATTCACGTACTCATGATGATTACGAAGACACCGAGGCATTGAAGGGCAAAGAAAAAAGATAACGTGGGCTCCCATCTCATCAAGCTTGGGGACGTAAACAACTCCTAACCCTTATCCCCCTCCCCATCCCCTACCCCCCTCCACCCCCCCTCGCTCCTCCGGTTTCTGCCTCCTGTGCAAGAGAGGAAATGTAATGTAGCTACTCAAGTTGTGTGTGTGTGTGTGTGTGTGTATGTGTGTGTGTGTGTGTGTATGTGTGTATGTGTGTGTGTGTCAGGATAGTGTTGTGTTATCGTCTATCAGGAAGGATCGCCTGTAATACAACTGTAGTACGATATGGCATCCACACTCACAGCCTCGCTACCACTATTACTACTACTAGTACTCGTACACACGCACACACACTTAAGTTAGTAACAGGACGACCTTCACCAGACTAGTGTGTTCCCCCCTATCACCTGAGCGCTGGCAGCCTCTCGTGCGGTATCAGTTCAGGGCTATCAGCAGCGGGTCTCCCAGTGCTATCTGGGCGGCCCTCAAGCCAGTGTCTTGCCTTCCTCCTCACCACCACCACCACCACCTGTGTTGACGCTCACCACCACCACCACCACCTGTGTTGACGCTCACCACCACCACCACCACCTGTGTTGACGCTCACCACCACCACCTGTGTTGACGCTCACCACCACCACCACCACCTGTGTTGACGCTCCACCACCACCACCACACCACCACTGTGTTGACGCTCACACCACCACACCACCACCACCTGTGTTGACGCTCACCACCACACCACCACCTTGTTGACGCTCACCACCACACTGTGTTGACGCTCACCACCACCACCACCACACCTGTGTTGACGCTCACCCACCACCACCACCTGTGTTGACGCTCACCACCACCACCACCACTGTGTTGACGCTCACCACCACCACCACCACCACCTGTGTTGACGCTCACCACCACCACCACCACCTGTGTTGACGCTCACCACCACCACCACCCTGTGTTGACGCTCACCACCACCACCACCCCTGTGTTGACGCTCACCACCACCACCACCACCTGTGTTGACGCTCACCACCACCACACCACCACCACCTGTGTTGACGCTCACCACCACCACCACCACCTGTGTTGGACGCTCACCACCACCACCTGTGTTGACGCTCACCAACCACCACCACCTGTGTTGACGCTCACCACCACCACCTGTGTTGACGCTCACCCACCACCACCTGTGTTGACGCTCACCACCACCACCTGTGTTGACGCTCACACCACCACCCACCACCACACTGTGTTGACGCTCACCACCACCACTGTGTTGACGCTCACCACCACCCACCTGTGTTGACGCTCACCACGCCCCTCCACCACACCCTCAGTGTAACCACCACCTCACCCTCCTAAACACACAGTGGTAACATCTGCAGAAAGCAACCATTGGGGAAAAAGTTGGATAGCATGGATAGAAACAAACTTGTGGTGGCAACGATCCTGGACACTTGATGCCATAAACAATGACCAAGCAGGACTGTTTAGATGAAGAGCTGATCTGTCTGTGTTTGGCAGGATGGAGCGCTGGTCGGGGCGCGTGGCCCTGGTGACGGGCGCCAGCGCAGGCATTGGCGCCAGCGTGGCGCGCAGGCTGGTGGCGGAGGGCATGCGGGTGGTGGGCGCCGCCCGCAGCGTGGAGCGAGTGCAGGTAACGTCCCCCCCCCCCCTGTTATTGTTACTGTCATGAACACTGCACACAGGCCAGGTACAGGCGGCTCATTACAAGGCAATACAAGTGTTACTATAGCTGATGATGCATACCATTAGCCAGGCTTCTGAGACGCCCCGCCGCGTGCAGGACATAAGACACTGTCTAGCTAGCCATGCCCCGTGCCTCCCTCACCCACGCCCACACTGTACACAGGCCCTGGCGGATGAGCTGAAGGGCCAGCCGGGCACTCTGATCCCCATCAAGTGTGACATCACCAAGGACGACCAGGTGGTGAGCATGTTCGCGCGCATCAAGCGGGAGCTCGGCGGCGTGGACGTGTGCGTCAACAACGCGGGACTCGCCGTCTTCAAGGACCTGCTGGGTAAGCCACCACTGCACACCTTGTAACACTTAACTGCCGGGATAGCCTGACTTTCTTGATCACATGATGAAATAACCCTGCTAGGCGATAGTGTTGTGTGCCCCTGTGGCCATGCACCACCTGTGGCTGGGCCTGAGCCTTGTGTGGCCTGTGTTGGACAGAGGGCAGCCCCGAGGAGTGGCGCAGCATGCTGGACCTCAACGTGGTGGCGCTGTGTCTGTGTACGCGGGAGGCCGTGGCCTCCATGCGGGAACGCGGCGTGGACGACGGCCACGTCATCCACCTCAACAGGTGGGTCCTGGGCCGGCCTGCCTTTCCTGCCTGGCTGCCTGGCTGGCAGCGAGGGATTCACCATGATATTACACATCCCAGAGACAGTGGCGTAGCTATAGTCTATCGAAGTGGGGCACCTGGGTGGGTACAGCTGTGTATGGGGAAGGGGGGAGACACTGTGGCAAGCGGAGCTCAGGGGCATTCTGATGCCACATAGAAGGGTGTAAGGGCATATCGTCAGTCACAGCACCAAGCAGATTACGGCAGCAATGGCCAGTGGGGGGACACCGGATTCTCATGGGGGGGGGGGGGGGGGGGGTTACGTGCCCCCACACCGTAGCTACACCACTGACTATAGCGGCGCTATAGCTAATCTGACGTTATGTATGGTAGAAAGGAGTAACAAGGCAGGAGCCATTACTTTGCAGGGAGGACTAAACAACCTCAAATCACACGTATGCTCTCACTCCCTCCCTTTCCCACTCAACAGTAGGGCCGCCAGGACATGATGACTGGCGTGGCCAGGGTTGGTCACAGATCTAGTGTGAGGTGGCCATGGCATTGCCATTAAAAAGAAATAATTACATTTTCATTAGACCTCTGACTCCGATCTGAGGTGGCCAATGAGATTTCAGGGTAGGCCGTGCCCACCACTTAGATCCGCCACTGCCCACTCGTTCCTCTCACTCTCTCTTCCACTCCCTCCCTTTCTCTCTCTACTTTACTTACGTTGCAGAAATATGATGAAGAGCAACAAAAGCGTGGTTTGGCCAAAAGTTATCCTCTTCCTCCTTGCTGCCTGCAAACACGTCCTGCTAGCTTGCTGGCTCGCCGTCAACTGTCGCTCGTATCGGATTACTCAAGGAACTAAACACTGCTTCGAAACAATAAACCTTTCACTGATTTCCTTCCCGTGCACGCCCTGACCTTTTGACCTTTGACCAATAATTTTTGACCTGTAACGTTATCTAAGTCTTAAATATTAGTAAATGTGAGTTAGTATTAGTGTTGGTATAGTTTTGTAGCATCTTTTTCTAAGTTTATATTGATAGGGTTCGTAGGTGGCTTCGAATTCATTCGAACTCGTCGCAGAGGATTGTGGGTAGGATATCATCACTTTTTTTTTTTTTTTGCTGCGTAGTTTGTGGGTTGTCAAAGGATTGGATTGCTTTGTTAGCAGTGGCGTAGCTAGCTACCTATCAATGACGGGGCACCTGGAGGGCACTAGGCAAGCGGAGCTCAGGGGCCCCTTTGATGTCACATAGAAGGGTATATTCTAGGATCAGATCAGTGGTGGGTATTAAAGCCTTGTACAGAACACGGCAGCCATGGCACGATATTCTCATAAGGGGGCACGTGCCCCCCCCCCCCATGCCGACCCGCAGCTACGCCACTGCACAGATGCCAAAATACCTCTCTATATGCTACAGTGTGAATCACCATAATGATTGGTATAAGTGCAGATTAAACCAATACATCGATCACACCGATCGGTGGTTTTAAATACCTGAACGTTTCGTTCTCATCATAAAGAGTATTTATAACCCCTACAACAGCTGGCAGAAAAGAAAAATAACACAAGAGGGGGGGAGACCCCCCCCCCCCCCCAGCGAGGTTAGGCTACGTAATCAATGCCCGGGTTAGGTTAGTTAACTAGCAGGGGGGTCTGGGGGGGCGCATCCCTCCCAGTTAGGTCAGAAAAGTATTGGTCAATAGGAAGTATTGGCTTAATTAAAATGCATATTTACCTCATAATTTTCCTTTTCCCTGACAGCCTCGCCGGCCACTACGTGATTGAAAAACCCGGCACACAATTTTATTGCGGCACCAAGCACATGGTGACCACCCTCACCGAGGCGCTGCGGCTGGAGCTGCGGCGCGCCAACAGCAAAATTAGGATCTCGGTAAGTTGTGTGAGCTAGAAGGTAAGATGGCCAGCTATCATTCCCCCGACAGGGAACTTAGTACTCATAGAACCGATCTATGGGTAAGGCTGAGATTTATTTGGCTGTATACTTGACTTCTCGCTCTCTTTCTTCTCTGTATGCAGAGCATCAGCCCCGGCGTGGTGGAGACAGAGTTCGCCGTCAACACCGGCATGAGTCAGGACACGGCACGACAATACTACCAGGAGAGGCCGCGCATGCAGGCCGATGACGTCACAGACTCGCTCATCCACGTGCTGGCTGCCCCGCCCCACGTGCAGGTGATTACTACTTACTGCTTGCTTTCACGGGTACCTTTAGCGGCACACTGGATAATAATGATGTAGTCATGGTGAAATCCCTCCATCTGTGTCCTAGGCGGCAGCAGCAGGGTTGGCGAGGCGAGGGTTGGTATATATTGGTACACGCATTGTAACACAACCATCATGTCTCCACAGATCCATGACGTGCTGATCTGGCCCCTGTGAGCGCCGGCGACCCTGTGGCTGACTGCACGGCTGACTGGTGAACACACACACACACACACACACACACACGAAAACTTTCTCATCACACACACACACACAAGTATTACAGGAACTACCACGTGTATGCCGACGGGTCTGTTGTAGCTTCCTTATGTTCTTCTGTTGCCTCCTTAAGGAACATGGCAAACACTGTGGCTACTGCCTAGGCACTTACTTGTCTTGCATCCACGGCTGCTTCTCATGGGGAGGCATGAGGTCCTGTCACCTCTGGATCTTGAAACACAGGAACTACCACGTGTAGCTCTCACGGCCTCTTGTAGCTTCCTTATGTTCTTATGTTCCTATCTTGTAACACTTCCTTCTTTCTGAATCTATATCCTGAAAAATAAGAAAATAAATAATTTGAGCCCATCATGAAAGCCTAATAGAGTTGATAAGACTGCTGTGAGGCACTTTACGGCACTGACAAGGAAGCTTCTCGCAGCGCTGCTACAAGTCATGAAGAGTCATCGGAGGGAAAGTCATCGGCTGAAGTCCTCACTCACAACATTCTACCCTCAACAACACTATAGTCGCCACTGCACTTATGTCGCCAGGCGCCATATATTACACATTTTAGCATCACTACAGACTTGTATGTGCCCCTGAAGACAAGTACATAATATAAACTACTGTGCATGCCTCTTCAGTGACACATACAAGTCTGTAGTGATGCTAAAATTCGTAATATATGGCGCCTGGCGACATTAGTGCAGTGGCGACTATAGTGTTGTTGACGGTAGAGGTGCCCAGGTATAATGTTTGATGCAGCAAAGGAGAAAAAATATAAAAAACTCGATGAAACTGATGAGCAGGCATAGATATGTGCCGCAAACCATGCATGCTCATGGCAAATATTTTTTTATCATTTGTCAATATTGGTCATTGTTTTTGCCTTTAGCTTACATCTTATGACCATCTAGCACTAAATAGTCAAAGATCTCTGCTGCTCTATTCCCATCCACCGCCCTTCATTTCTCTCACACTCAATCGAGCATCAGTTATAGCAGTCATTCAATATTAATACTAATAGTAATTCATAGTAATCTAATAGTAATACTAATACTGTTATCTGCATTGCAATATAGTGTGTCCTTTCACTACGATGTATGCAATAAAGAATGAAAACAAAGGCAATGGTTCTTTCCATCCATTCCTGTCAACAAATCTGGTGATCTGATGATGTTCAGGTCAAAGAGACGAGTGCGCCGAGTGACTCAAGACGCCTGGAAACGGTGAGCTCAGAGTCCCGAGTTCGAGTCCCGCTGGGAGCAAGCTCTTCTGCAATCATTACTCCCTCAAGAGTATGTGTGTGTGTATTCATCTAATTGTATTCATCTAATTGTATTTTACAGGGCCTGAGCAACGCTCGTATGGCCCCGTCTCCATATCAACATTTTGTATCATTCATCCTTAGTGTTTTTAAGTGTTAGCCGAAGCCACCACCCCGGGAGGCGGGTCACAAACCCCCGGCTAACACCCGGTACCCTTTCACTGCTGGGTGGGCAGGGGCTCGGGTTTTAAGGAAACAGCCCATTTGTTTCCGCTCCGCCCGAGGATCGAACCCGGGACTTCTCGGTTGTGAGCCGAGCATGCTACCCTTACACTACGGAGTACCTAAAGTGTACTTTAGTGTGATGGAGTGTGTGTGTGTGTGTGTGTGTGTGTGTGTGTGTGTGTGTTTATATTATAGATACGATAAGGTGAACCTACAAATGATTGAGACTAATGAGATCAAAATGACTAATGAGATATAATAAGAGATAAGTAATTAATTGGTTCACTAAAAGGGTAGTAGACCAATGGAATAAACCCAATATCGAAACCCTTATCGTCATCAGTAAAACACGTACGTAAGCTATAAGAGCAGGCTAGATAATACTATGAATGATTATGACAGACAGAATAATTCACGTACTCATGATGATTACGAAGACAGCGAGGCATTGAAGGGCACAGGAAAAACAGAGCGGGTCTTTATCTTATCAAACATTGGACATTTAAACAACAGCTGACTCCCCCCCTGCCCACCCACCCCCACTCGCTCCTCCGGTTTCTGCCTCCTGTGCAAGAGAGGAAATGTAATGTAGCCTACTCAAGTTGTGTGTGTGTGTGTGTGTGTGTGTGTGTGCAGTGACGTAGCTAAGGGGGGGGGGGCACGTGTCCTCCCATGAAAATCCGGTGCCCTTCCACTGGCCAGGGGCATCAGAATGCCACTGCGCTCCGTTTGCCTAGTGCCCCCCTTTACTTAGCTGTGTCCCCCCAGGTGCCCCCCTATTGATAGATACCTGGCTACGTCACTGTACAGAAGATGAAAAATAGTAACTACTGTTACGACCTGGCCTTGGTTCTTCACTCGCCCTAACATAAAGAAAAACAAAATAACGCAGCTCACTTGAAGTCTCAGTCAACCAGTGATGAGCAAAAAGGGTTAAAGTAAAATGAAGGTACTTGAGTGTATATATTTACAGTGAAAACTTAAATCAGTGGAAACAAGCAAGGCAATACACACCACACCACACAACACTACCGCCATCCACCCAGCCATGAAGGGAAAAGAATGAATGAATGAATGAATGAATGAATGAATGGAAAAGGAAATGAATAATAACGTCGCAAAAGAACTTTTAAGATTGAATGTAATTTCTGTCTAACCTCAAGACTCACGAAGCAACTGGGAAGTTGCTAGTTCCCACTGGGAACTGGCGTGACGGCGTGACGGCGTGTCTGCGCCGCCCCTTATATCTCGGCCTCAGCCTCCACTTGCCTGGCGACACTCACACTCGGGCTGGCTAACCTGGCGAGCCCTAAACTGCCTTGATCTTCCCGTGGAGGCACTTGTCTGCAGTCTTGTCACTTCACAACAACAACAAACCGTGCGGGAGATATTACATTCCCACAATGCACCGCGGCCAAACTTAATGTCTATTTATAAACATTTTCTAGACTTCGAGGGTGGGGTTAATGTGCAAGATATGGATATGACTACCACACACAGCCTTCGCCTTCGCCTTCGCCTTTGTGTTCCCCGTGTAGTGTGTTGCCGTGAAACGCCGTCTGGGTATAATGCTTATTTTACTCCTCCAACTGAAACCCAGCCGTGTTACGACAACAAGAGATGGATAATTATATTATAAGTTGCCACCAGTTCAAGATTTAGCCTTAAAGTCTAAATCTTGAACAGAATGTTAATGTTTATCGACAAGATAGTAACGTGGATTTAATATTTTTCACATGAATATTTTACCGAGTTAACACGGAATTAATTTCGGAGGACTGTGAGTATTTCCTCAACACACCTGATATGTCACCTGGGCTGATTAAACTACATAGAATTAGTTATATGACTTCAGATTTATTAATAACTAGCCGAAAAGCCTACTTTTTGGCTAGACTTTAGACTAGGGCGGACTTTTTGGCTAGCTCCTGCGGAGGGCTATTGGTGGGCCGAAGGCCCACCAAACACAGACTCTCCAGATAGCCCCTCCACCCATTCACTCACCCATTACCCATCACCCCCTACACATTCACTCACCCATTACCCATCACCACACACCCATTCACTCACCCATTACCCATCACCCCCCACCTATTCCCTCACCCATCACCCCCCACCCATTCACTCACCCATCACCCCACACCCATTACCCATCACCCCACCCATTCACTCACCCATTACCCATCACCCTACACAAGGTTTCCTCAATTCTCGCAACCCACTTATTTTTTTCACAATTCTCGCTTATAGGCTACTAAAAATAAAAATAAAAGTAAAAGTGATCGGATCATCCCCAAAGTGGCCTTAAAATGTTCCCCTGGTCGACCTGGTTCCAAAACTGCGCCATATGATGGGATTGCGCCACTGGGGGGCGGAACCTATCGCGGACACACAGACAGACAGACACACACACTTTCGCTTATATTATTATAGACAAGCACACTTCTCCATGGAAGATATCACTATAGACTAATGGAACCTTGGAAAAATACTAGGAGGACGTATTATATGAAGGAAAATGGATCTAAAAGCTAACACACGAGGAGAGCATGATTTGATACCCGGAACGACACGCACACTCGAGTAAGATTCTACCACATCCGTCACTACAAGTGTTTTAATGTCCTTTCACAAGACGAGTGGTCGTGGATGAACACAACGCCGTTTCAAGAAATAGTTCTGATTCACACGTGGAAGTCACTGATGGACACACCACTCCGTTTCACATACACTATGAGATATCACTCACCCTAATGTGGCGTTTCTCCTGTCCTTTCCACTTAAACTAACACCAAAAATAATCATAACAGCATGACTAGTTGGGAAATAAGGAAGGAGTGTAAGAGTATCGTATGTCTGCGTTAAACCATGTGGCCGTCACTTCAAGTTGAATTGCAGAGAGTTCGCCTGAGTGGATCAGAAGTCACTCTCAATTAACACGGCAATGATTGATACGCGGAGCTACTCAGTAATAAGTAACTGTTCTAGTATTTGAAATTACAACAAATATATAAACGGACGGGTGGGGAGGGGGAGAATAAAAACTACACCTTACCTGAGTGGATGGGAGATCAGAAGTGACTCACATGGCTGGGGTGGTGGCGTGGCGAGGCCCGCGCGGGGGGTGGGGGGGGGGATCGGTCTTCGTACGTTATCGCCCTGACTTAATACCATTGACAGTGAACGATTAACACCCGGGGTAGAATGTGGGAGCAAAAGGAATACTTTATGAATAACAGTGTAATAAAGTCTTTCAATTGATAAGAAAAATTTGACTGGAAAGAACAATTTAACTCTCGTTATTAACTCAAAACCCAATTGCACATTCGCACCATTCTCCCAGGGTAAGGTTGTTCGAGAATGTTTTAAGAAAAGAAAGGGGCGCTCATAATTTTAGTGTTATCGCGGAAAACTTCTGAGGTCCACTGCTTACGGAAGATCTGTACTCTGAACTCGCAAATATCCTAAGAATTGAGTGGGGTTGACAAATAGATTAACGTTGTTATTGGACTTCGGGGCAATGTGTTTCATGAGAAAACACCTTTCGCGAATTTAAATATACACAAAGATAACTGGTTCGAGTTGGTTTTACTAGGGTGGGGGGGGGGGAAAGAACGAGGGAAGGAGAAAGAAAGAGGGGGGGAGAAAGAGAGAAAGAATATGAAAGAACTGTTACAAGGAATAAAATTCACCACCTAAACAACTGTACCTATGCTCACTTAGCCTAGAATAAAGAAATAAATTGTTCTTAAGACACTACACATCTCGGGATACATTATACGTAATACTGGCATTACAGTAGTGCTATCTCGGCGGTGTGTAGTGCATGATGCTGCAACACTTACTGACATCGATAGTGTGGTAGTTCGTACATCCACATCCATTATTGTGGTTATCCCTTCAAGTCTTAGTTTTCTACAGTGTTATGTAGAAGGATGGAGGGGTAACGCTGGTATAATACGCAAGAACATATGAACATAGGAGCTGCGTACAAGAGGCCGTGAGACCTACACGTGTTAGTTCCTGTTACTTAACACTACCTACATCCACCTTTCATCCCCATCCATGACACTGTCCAGCCTCCTTTTAAAGCTCCCTATTGACACCGCACTAACTACCTGACGACTGAGTCCATTCCAATTATTTACCACCCTATAAATACTCAAATACACAGACGATAATGCATTGGTAAGGGAATTTCAAAAGGAGGGACGGCCAGTAGGTAGAAGATGGATTGATTGTAATGCCAAATAATTGAGAAATGTGCCAGACATCAGACGTCATATGGCTCTATGGCAAAGCATAAAAAGGGGAGGGGTTAGAGATAAAGATTGATTGATTGATTGAATGCAAAACAAAAGTTAAATGTGCCAGCCATCAGAGGTCATACGAGTAGGTAGAAGAGCAGTACATGTAGGAGGGCAGAGAGATAACACCTGACTGGAGGGAAGGAGAAGATATTCTTATTCTTTTCTTCCTTTCTTCTTTCTACAAGCCTTCTTTTTTCCCCAATTTTCCTTTTTTTTCCTTTTAAGCCAAAATTTCCCTCAAACAGGTAAATTTCCCTGCATCTGGCAACACTACTCCTACATCACACTATAGTCTTTCCATTTTATCAAGTCACTTGGAGAAATTATCCTCCAACCACCTTCGATTATTAGTAAAGTGGTAGTTTTGTCCCCCCCATTGTGAGGGAGGTATTGTTCGCTCACCATAGGGAGTGTAGGAATGTATATATATATATATATATATATATATATATATATATATATATATATATATATATATATATATATATATATATATATATATATATATATATATATATATATATATATATATATATATATATATATATATATATATATATATATATATATATATATATATATATATATATATATATATATATATATAATTATAATGGTAATGGGTAGAAATTAAAGCGACTTGATACATTGGACAGACTATACCAAGGCTTAATTAGGGAATAAAATCTCTCCCTTGGCCTTGCACACTACCTTCTTCAGTGCTAGGGGCGGACAGGCTGCCACAAAGACACCTCGCCTAAAGACTATCGTGGACGACCCGGGTACTGAACCAGCGTGTGATTGTGGCTGTGGTTGTATAGAGGTGGTGGGGGAAGAGGGAGGGAAGGCCCCATTCACACGAGGGAGGAGGGAAGGAAGGCCCCATTCACCCGAGGGAGGAGGGAAGGAAGGCCCCATTCACACGAGGGAGGAGGGAAGGAAGGCCCCATTCACCCGAGGGAGGAGGGAAGGAAGGCCCCATTCACCCGAGGGAGGAGGGAAGGAAGGCCCCATTCACACGAGGGAGGAGGGAAGGAAGGCCCCATTCACCCGAGGGAGGAGGGAAGGAAGGCCCCATTCACCCGAGGGAGGAGGGAAGGAAGGCCCCATTCACCCCGAGGGAGGAGGGAGGGAAGGCCCCATTCACACGAGGAAGGAGGGAAGGAAGGCCCCATTCACCCGAGGGAGAAGGGAAGGAAGGCCCCATTCACCCCGAGGGAGGAGGGAAGGAAGGCCCCATTCACCCCGAGGGAGGAGGGAAGGAAGGCCCCATTCACCCCGAGGGAGGAGGGAAGGAAGGCTCCATTCACCCCGAGGGAGGAGGGAAGGAAGGCCCCATTCACCCGAGGGAGGAGGGAAGGAAGGCCCCATTCACCCGAGGGAGGAGGGAAGGAAGGCCCCATTCACCCGAGGGAGGAGGGAAGGAAGGCCCCATTCACCCGAGGGATGAGGGAAGGAAGGCCCCATTCACCCCGAGGGAGGAGGGAAGGAAGGCCCCATTCACCCCGAGGGAGGAGGGAAGGAAGGCCCCATTCACCCCGAGGGGGAAGTGGTGACGTAATTCCTGAGTAGACATGTTTATGCAATATAGAAAACCTGAACCCTGCCTAGTGAAACAAGACGATGCTTGCCACGCCCTGTAGGTGAGGCCCCGGGGCTGTCACAAGGCCATGGACAACACTGCGATGGCTCGGGGGTTCATTGCTTCTGTGAAACGATGTATCCAAGGCCAAGGTATGCCAATGAGATTTCTGAGGAATAACATGAAATTTCTCAGAGAAGACAACCGGGCACTGAGTATTAAAAAGTAAGATGTCATTGAGCACCGTCGCCTTGCCACGGGCCCGAGCTGTTGCCTCAACTTGCAACGTAAGAGTAGGAAAAATAACGAACGAAAGTATTTTATAAACATTTGATAAAAAAACGCAATGTGTTGCTTCCTCAACAGCATATAAACAATATCTGTTTCCAACACATACAAACTCGCAAAAACATGCATCAACCTGCATTATAAGCCTCTATAGGTGTGTTACTCAGGCGGCGGTGGTGCCCGTGCCCTTGTCCACCATGGTGCGTCCCTCCCCCTGCTTGTCCACCATGGTGCGTCCCTCCCCCTGCTTGTCCACCATGGTGCGTCCCTCCCCCTGCTTGTCCACCATGGTGCGTCCCTCCCCTGCTTGTCCACCATGGTGCGTCCCTCCCCCTGCTTGTCCACCATGGTGCGTCCCTCCCCCTGCTTGTCCACCATGGTGCGTCCCTCCCCCTGCTTGTCCACCATGGTGCGTCCCTTCCCCTGCTTGTCCACCATGGTGCGTCCCTCCCCCTGCTTGTCCACCATGGTGCGTCCCTCCCCCTGCTTGTCCACCATGGTGCGTCCCCCCCCCTGCTTGTCCACCATGGTGCGTCCCTCCCCCTGCTTGTCCACCATGGTGCGTCCCTCCCCCTGCTTGTCCACCATGGTGCGTCCCTCCCCTGCTTGTCCACCATGGTGCGTCCCTCCCCCTGCTTGTCCACCATGGTGCGTCCCTCCCCCTGCTTGTCCACCATGGTGCGTCCCTCCCCCTGCTTGTCCACCATGGTGCGTCCCTTCCCCTGCTTGTCCACCATGGTGCGTCCCTCCCCCTGCTTGTCCACCATGGTGCGTCCCTCCCCCTGCTTGTCCCACCATGGTGCGTCCCTCCCCCTGCTTGTCCACCATGGTGCGTCCCTCCCCCTGCTTGTCCACCATGGTGCGTCCCTTCCCCTGCTTGTCCACCATGGTGCGTCCCTCCCCCTGCTTGTCCACCATGGTGCGTCCCTCCCCCTGCTTGTCCACCATGGTGCGTCCCTCCCCCTGCTTGTCCACCATGGTGCGTCCCTCCCCCTGCTTGTCCACCATGGTGCGTCCCTTCCCCTGCTTGTCCACCATGGTGCGTCCCTCCCCCTGCTTGTCCACCATGGTGCGTCCCTCCCCCTGCTTGTCCACCATGGTGCGTCCCTCCCCCTGCTTGTCCACCATGGTGAGTCCCTCCCCCTGCTTGTCCACCATGGTGCGTCCCTCCCCCTGCTTGTCCACCATGGTGCGTCCCTCCCCCTGCTTGTCCACCATGGTGCATCCCTTCCCCTGCTTGTCCACCATGGTGCGTCCCTCCCCATGCTTGTCCACCATGGTGCGTCCCTCCCACTGCTTGTCCACCATGGTGCGTCCCTCCCCCTGCTTGTCCACCATGGTGCGTCCCTCCCCCTGCTTGTCCACCATGGTGCGTCCCTTCCCCTGCTTGTCCACCATGGTGCGTCCCTCCCCCTGCTTGTCCACCATGGTGCGTCCCTCCCCCTGCTTGTCCACCATGGTGCGTCCCTCCCCCTGCTTGTCCACCATGGTGCGTCCCAAGGATAGTATAGAGGATAGGGGGGGTGTGTGTAAAGTTTGGAGGACGGACGCTGCGCCATCTTCAGGAAATGAATCGAAACACAGCAGCTTTTTAGGGGTGTCTTAAGTATTCTATTTAAGCATCCCATACCCTGCTTTTCGTTTATTCCCTTCCTATTACTTTATTCACCTTATATTTTGACTTTATACATAATTCATTAGAAGGTAAATAGAAGAACATAGTGATCAATTTCATTTTATTAAGGAATTCCATCAGCTAGACTTGACATCCAGTACATGCAGGACTGTTGCAATGTTGAATACCAGAAAATATTGGGCCAGATATCATAATCATGGACATATTACCAATAGGCAGATAATAATGGTATTGCAGTATGAATGACTCTTCTGTTAGAATCACTACACAACGCAAAACCAAAACAGATACTGTAATAATTGTAAAACAGTATTAGCCTGACTATACCAAATAGAACAAACAAACAATCACCCCCACAAATATATATATATATATATATATATATTATATATATATATATCTTCTAATTAAGGCAACAGTCAACACTACCATTTATGTTTTCTGCACGATATTGGAAATGTAAAATAACAAGTGCCATACAGCTAATTTACACTAAATGATATCAAATTACTACAGATGCCAGACACATAGATGGATACTTTAACATATCAAACAATAAGGCAGATAATAATAGCACTGCATCTTTGGGGTTTTAACGTATGCAATGGTCACAACTGGTGTTGTATTTCATTATGGAAGGCAAGGACAGATGCAAACGTTTCATACAAGATGAAAAAGTGAGAACCAGTGTACAATGCTCTGCAATTTCTGCCATGCATGCCATAAAAAATAAGATTTAAAGAAGAAAATTGTTGGTAAGTAGGGTGTACTGGGGAAGTATGAGAATATATTGATAATTTGGTGATCTGCACGACAAGAGTTGTTTTAGGTTTTAGGCTATTTTAAACATAGGATGATACATAGGTATACAGGGAGAAGAGGGAATTCACAGAATGGTTCGAAAGGCCTTATAAATTATATAGCCACATATGGGAGACTGAAAGGAGAGATAACTGATGCGAAAGTGGTTAGAGGCAATATCGAAAGCATGAATCACCTAGCAGTATTAATGAAAATGAAGGTGCATGACATATAGATGTTCTGAAAACACTCCAGGGATAAGAGGAGAGGGGTTAGTCTTAAAAAGAATTTGCCCAACTAAAATTAACCTAACCTAGCGGGGGACTTTACCCACCGATAACCTAACCTAACCTAACCTAACCAAACCCAAACAAATCTAACCTAACCTCCTAGCGTGGGGTTGGGGGGGTTCTCGACACTTCGGTCATCATTCTGTGAGGATCGTCCGGTTCACACTTCTCTGGACTCAAGAAATCCAATGAATTGTCCCGAGCTCTAGGGAATTTTTTCAACACATCCTAACTCAAAAACTATGTGGTTGCGACGCATATTTTGTACCCCAGCCAAATATCCCGCATTCCCCCAGGTCCCCAAGCTTGTTTTGTGGGAGGGGGAGTATGGGCAAACTCTAGAATAATACCTGTGTTTTGAATTAATGTGCTAACTGTTTCTGTCGTAATTCTTTTTTCTTTTTTTTTTAGGTAGATAGAGGTTAGTTTTTTTTAGGGTAGGTTTAGGTTAGGTATGGGTTAGGTTTGGTATAGGTATTAGTTTGGTTTAGGTTCTTTTTTTTTGTCATTTTTGCAATAAATAAATAAATATATAAATAAGTTTGCGACAGAAACAGTTAGCAGAATCATTCAAAACACATAAAAACACACCAGAAAAAAATAGTTTGGTCCACCAAAGTGAGTTCGGTGTTCATCTGGATATTTACCAAACTGAATAATGGGAATGAAAAGTAACAGGAAAAAATGGTCAAGGTCAAACAAACAACATTCAGAAGGGAAGAATAGGCAGCTGGTTATTGTGCAGCGCCAAGTTAAGGATTTAAACTGTAATATGTAACTGGAAGGGACTTATGCTACCATCAATAAATAATCTAATCTAAAATAGATCACAGTAATATCGGCCTTAATCGGCTTCTTCACGGTCAACATTTTATGCGACCTAACCATTTTCATATTTTACCATTCCCTTTTAACCCACCAGGCTGTTCAGGGTGTCTGCAAAGAACATGACAACTTTATAGAGCGAGAGATGCCCCGCCACCAATACTTCTGTGCTCAGACTCCTTGCAGCTGATCTACGATCTTGCAGCTGTTCCCATTGGATGGGAAAATTAACACATGTCGGGAAGGTGTGTGCTTGTCTTTAACTGATCTCAATTTCAGGTATAGAGGCTGGATTTAATAGATGGTAAATCTTATTTGTAATTGACTAGTGTAGAACACTTTGAGGATTACCAACTGCTATTTCTCTCTAACATATTGGATGTGTGCATTGCAAATAGTTTTGGGGCCCTTAAAAAGTGTTTCAACATTTGTAAGTTTTTCATTATTTACATGCTGTGCTGCTCACGTGATTCCTAATAAGGTCCTGTACTTCAGATTAATACAGGGAGAGCAAACTGCGTTAAATATATTTGGCCGAGAAAGCATAAATTAGAGAATACAAAATTATGTATAGCAAATTTAGCAATGATAACTATTGTGCAGGTTTCATTAGGTGGTGGAGATCTTATTACATATTTTTCCATAGCTGCTTGTGATCAAGACCCATGTGGTGCCAAGGAAGGCAGCAGCACAGGTGAAAAAAGAAGTATAGTCTTCAGCCCAAACCCTGAGGCGACAGATGAGGATATCAGCAGCCAGTATGCAGAAGGTGGGAATTTTTTCTATTCATTAATATTAAGTAGATAAGTTCATCTGAAATTAGGCCATAAGCAAGCAATATATTATGTGTGATGATGGATGATAGTAAAAAAAAAACCAAGTATCACAAAAATTTTCCTCATCAGCAACAGATTATTTTGCTTGCTCTTTGTCAGTCATTTGGTACATGACAAGCATAGCTACCCTGCCAACATGTGACCATGCCTGGTATAACCACTGCCAGCACTTTCTTATCACAATTGAGACTTAAGACAGTTGTTTATGTAATAATTAATAATAATAAAAGTAGTAATCTTTCAATAATGTATGCTTATCCAGCATAATTTCACCTTATACTCTGATTTCATTGATGACTCAGATGATTCAGAGACTGAAAGCTGAAAGGTAACAATTGATAGATGCTTCTTTAATTAACTAGGCTTTGTTACACAGAAATATGAACACCAATGAAGTCGTGGATAGCCATGCCATGAATGTATTTACCACACTTTATGATGTACCATGAGGATCACCCACTAAGCATTCAGTTGTAGTAGTTGTTGAAGAATTTTACAGATCTTATTAAAAAATCAGTTATTCATCATTTGTATGATGTACTGTCCGCATTATTCTTAGTGTAGTAAGACCAAAATTCAAAATTAATCCAGGCTGAACAATCTCTTAAGGAAAGCTACGTGGCTGAGAAAGCACAAATAAATTATCTTTGTACAAAGAGATATATTCGTGCAGATTGCATTACACAATGAATTTTACTCATGGTGTATTTCCACAGCTACCTGTGATCAAGAATAGTAACGGTTCACTTTGAGTGTGTGTGTGTGTGTGCATACAAGAAATTAGCGTTTAAAGCCGGAGTGTCAAACTCAAAATATTCCGAGGGCCAATTCTTATTTTAGTTAATGTCTCGAGCGCCAACAAAGTACGTAACATGTTTGCAGGACTGAAGTTTACAGCCTTACATGATGACTTAACTGGAATACGTTATTTGATTTTGATTAAATTTACGTAATAAACTAACACAAAATTACAACAAAATCATACATTAATTATATTATATTTTCCTTCATAACTGTCGTAATTTCACGGGCTGATAAACTTTACCATCCTCTCGCGGGCCACTTATGACAATCCCAAGGGCCACATTTGGCCCGCAGGCCATGAGTTTAACACCTCGGGTTTAGAACTATGCATATCATTTATACTCTGTGGCATTATATGTTTCTGGCTTGATTAAAAAGATGACAACTGAATATGGGATTTGAATTTATAGAAAATTAAGAAAGGGAAAAAGATGTTTTGTATTGGTCATGATATTTTTCCTAACCAAGATTTGGAAACTTTCAGGGCTCCAATGACACCTACCCCACAGCCAAGGACATTGCTTCAGCATAAAGAAATTCACAACACTCATCTCCCGGGATTGACTGCTCTCCACAAGTCTCTGGAAAACTACCCCAAGGAGTTTGCAGACACTGAAGATTTACCAAACTCACACAGGAGTAATCATGGTTCTAACGTTTGGGGTGAAATATTGAATACATATGAGTGTACATGATACTTTCCATCCATTCTCTTCACATGTCAACCACTCTTCAGATAACTCATTTCCACTGCTTGAATCTTAGACCTCTGGTATTTATTCCACGTCCAAGTCTCACTTGTATATGTCACTGCAGGAAGTAATGCTGTCCCTTAATACCCTTTTTCACTTCCATCTCTTCACCATTATTCCATTATCTGCATCTCTTCACCATTATTCCATCTAGTTTCTTTCTTTTTGTACTGTATTTCTTCCAAATATTCTCTCTAAAATATGTTCTCTCGTTTCATTCTCTCTAAAAATCTCACTCAGATTCCTTCCAAAATTTTCATCCACTTTCAATTTTTTTGTGATAACCCATTTCACTCCTTTTGCATGTGCTCTGTTTTCCTGCTATCCCTTACATGCTCAGACACATTTCTCTGTTGAGTGCAACAGTACAACATATGCATGCCTCATGATCTATTACTTGCTTGACTTCATCTGTCCACCGGCATGCCATTTGTTTCCTTATTTTCACCTCTGTGCCCACCCAAAGACTACTGTATACAGTAGTCTTTGGCCCACCAATTGTTCCTTAACCCTTAGTATTCATTCTTTGAAGAACCTAAACACATTTTGAACCTCTTCTTTTTAATATCTCTGATATACCACTTAATTCATACGCCAATTTCTGCCTGTAATCCCCCCAAAACTTCTTCATTATCATCTTTTTAAGACTAACCCTCTCCTCTTATCCCTGGAGTGTTTTCAGAACATCTATATGTCATGCACCTTCATTTTCATTAATACTGCTAGGTGATTCATGCTTTCGATATTGCCTCTAACCACTTTCGCATCAGTTATCTCTCCTTTCAGTCTCCCATATGTGGCTATATAATTTATAAGGCCTTTCGAACCATTCTGTGAATTCCCTCTTCTCCCTGTATACCTATGTATCATCCTATGTTTAAAATAGCCTAAAACCTAAAACAACTCTTGTCGTGCAGATCACCAAATTATCAATATATTCTCATACTTCCCCAGTACACCCTACTTACCAACAATTTTCTTCTTTAAATCTTATTTTTTATGGCATGCATGGCAGAAATTGCAGAGCATTGTACACTGGTTCTCACTTTTTCATCTTGTATGAAACGTTTGCATCTGTCCTTGCCTTCCATAATGAAATACAACACCAGTTGTGACCATTGCTACGTTAAAACCCCAAGATGCAGTGCTATTATTATCTGCCTTATTGTTTTGATATGTTAAAGTATCCATCTATGTGTCTGGCATCTGTAGTAATTTGATATCATTTAGTGTAAATTAGCTGTATGGCACTTGTTATTTTACATTTCCAATATCGTGCAGAAAACATAAATGGTAGTGTTGACTGTTGCCTTAATTAGAAGATATATATATATATATATATATATATATATATATATATATATATTTGTGGGGGTGATTGTTTGTTTGTTCTATTTGGTATAGTCAGGCTAATACTGTTTTACAATTATTACAGTATCTGTTTTGGTTTTTGCGTTGTGTAGGTGATTCTAACAGAAGAGTCATTCATACTGCAATACCATTATTATCTGCCTATTGGTAATATGTCCATGATTATGATATCTGGCCCAATATTTTCTGGTATTCAACATTGCAACAGTCCTGCATGTACTGGATGTCAAGTCTAGCTGATGGAATTCCTTAATAAAATGAATAATCTTTTCTTTTCTCAAGCCTATTTAGGGCAGTGCAGTGTTTTTGAGTCAGTGTGGTTTGTGCAGTGAGCAGGGGAGAGTGTGCGCGCTGCGTATTGGCGAGGGGTTAGCAGGCTGTGTAGTACATTTTTACCTACTGATCGTACAGCTATTGACATATGTTTAAACATCTTATTTTTCTTTGCAGATATGATGTATTTGATTTAGTGGAGTCCTAATTTTAGTTGGGATGGTTTTAGTTAGTTGGTTTACCGTATATAGTACCTTGTACCGGGCTGTGATGGAGCGCCGTAACTGTGTGAATGCATCGGACAGTTTTTGTTACATATGTGGAATTTTTACCCCTGACAGTCTGAAGAAACCTCTTACAAAGAATGTTAAAGCAGCTTATATGCATTACTTCAAGTGCCGTATAGGTGATCAAGATAAGAAGTGGGCCCCTCACGTAGCATGCAACCCCTGTGTGAACCACTTGAATGAATGGATGCGTGGCAAACGGCCATCAGGCATGGCATTCGGCATCCCAATGGTTTGGCGTTAACAAAAGGATCACAGTACTGACTGCTATTTCTGCCTCACTAACATCAAAGGATATTCAGTAAAAACGCGAGCTAAAATCAGGTATCCTGACGTACCTTCTGCCATCAGGCCTGTGCCACATGGTCCTGATCTCCCAGTTCCAAATGTTCCAATTGCATGTGCTATAAGTGAATCAGATTCGAACGAGGAGGATAATCCCATGGATACAGACTTTCAAGAAATGGCAGACAACAGAGAGCCCAAATTCATCAGTCAGGAAATGCTACATGACCTTGCTAGGGACCTAGATCTACCCAAGGAGAAAAGTGAAGTCCTTGGATCTCGTCTCAAGGAATGGAATTTGCTACAAGAAGGAGCTCTCATCACCACGTTTCGTCGTAGACATAAAGAACTTTGCTGTAAACGTGTTTTACACGTAAAAACACGCTAAAGGCCGTTCTTCTGCATAAAGGAAATAAGCTTCCGAGTGTTCCAATTGCGCATGGCCATGAAATGAGTGAAACTTATGAAACTATGAAGACTTTGTTATCTGCTGTTAAATATGAAGGACATCAGTGGAATCTGTGTGGGGACCTGAAGGTAATCTCCTTGCTTCTAGGACTCCAGTTAGGTTACACTAAGCACATGTGTTTTCTTTGTTTGTGGGACTCTAGAGGGGACAGCAAACATTACAAACAAAAGGAATGGCCAGCACGACCGAAAGACTCACCTGGCAGGTTCAACTGTATGTACAAACCTCTTGTTGACAGTGAAAAAGGTGTATATATAAAGTCAAAATTTACTGTGATTTGGCATATTTTCAGATATCTCCAAGATGTGGCACATTTTCGGATATATTTGGAACATAATTTAAGTATATTTTTTGCCAGATATGTACATTAGGTCCTAATAAAGCCGCAGGCACCACCAGAATTTAATTACGAGTAATATATATTAACGTAGGGGGATTGTTTCGATTAATTATATAATTATATATACGTATATAATTATAATAGCTATTAAAATTTAAAATGCCGATATTTCAAAAACTATACGTGCTAGAGAAAAAGCAATGCCATTTTTTAAATCAGCAGCGAAAATGCTTTCCAACCCACACACAATGAACTCAGAACCATTTTTGGTGTCGACCAGTGTAATTTAAGCTTTTGAGTAACTATTATTACTTGTAAGTGTTCTCATGGGAAGCTAGTGACTTGATGTTGCCTGTAACATGTATCAGGGCAGCAGTTAACCTGTAAAACCAGTGAAATAAGAGCGATGAATGGAGGTTTACAGAATTTCGCGCCTTGACAATATTTCGCAAAACAGCGGGACAGGCGGAGCTTGTAATAGAGTGAATATCGTCTTAGAAATAATGTAATTACAGATAACAGGACACAAGTAAACACACAGATGTACATTCAAAAGTATGGACTTACCTTAAGACCACGTATAAGAATATACAAGGTACCGTAGATAACACTATAGTCGCCAGTCAATTGCCACTGCACTAATGTCGCCAGGCACAATATAATACGAATTTTAGCATCACTACAGACTTTTATGTGCCACTGAAGACATGTAGTGTGATGTACATAATATAAACTACTGTGGATGCGCCTTCAGTGGCACATACAAATCAGTAGCTATATAGTGATGCTAAAATTATTAATATATTGTCCCTGGCGACATTAGTGCAGTGGCAAGTGACTGGCGACTATAGTGTTATCTACGGTAGAGCAGCTGATAGGTATATATTGTGGAAATGACTAGCATTGCGTTTAATTCAGTATGTTTATGAGAGAAGATGTGGTTGAATATGAGTTGAAGATGACAATTCGTCATTGTGTGCACATTCACCTTTTTTTGGCATTACATCAATCAATCAATCGTCATATGTGTTTGTTTTGTTTACAGCTATCAGCTGTGATCGCCGAGCGGGCGAGCCCCGACAAGAAGCTGGCAACTGTCAGCCGTTCTGGCAAGGCACGCAAGCGAGAGAGAAGCCGGGAGAAGCCAGGCTTCTTACGGCTTCCTCACCACAATTCGCCTCTGGCTGTTTACCCCCACTTGACGTCACTGCGCCGAGGCGCTTCATTTTGGTTTCCCCTGTAGGCCGACCATTCTATCTAGACCAAGCTCCTGAGGGCGGCTGCAGAACGCGTCCTCCAGCTCGTGCAGCGCGGCGCCCCGCGACTCCGGGATCCACAGCAACACGATGACGGCGATGCAGAAATTCAGTCCTCCAAATATTAGAAATGTTGTTCCCAGACCAATGTGAGCTATGATCTTCAAGAAGCCCAGGTTAATGCTGAACACGGTGACGGCGTCGCCCGCCGTGATGATGGAGGCACCCAGGGAGCGCACGGGCGAGGGCACCAGCTCGCCCACGTACACCCACGGGATGGGTCCCACGCCCAAGCCGTACGCGGCCATGTACACGAGCACGGCCACCAGGGGCACCCATGAGGCCCCCGGCACCTGCAGGTACAGAAAAAGGCCACACACGGCCTGGGCCACGGCGGCCAGCACCGCGGTGGCCACGAGCAGCGGCCGGCGGCCCACACGGTCCAGCACGGAGGCCGTGACGCACGTGCACACCACACGCACGGCGCCCACCAGCACGGTGCACGTGAACGCGTCCACCTCCACCCCGGCGTCGCGGAAAATGTACACGGTGTACATCATGATGCAGCTGCGGCCGCCCAGCTCGCGCAGCACGAAGAACGCCAGCACCAGCAGCACGGGTCGCGCGTTCCGTCCCTTGCCCAGCTCCCTAAACTGTAGAGGAAACATTTTAGCTGCACACACACACAGCTGTTGCTTTGTCAAGGCGATGAGTATCTCTCATGGGATTAACAAACTATGAGGTGACT
The DNA here is from genome assembly GCA_016584305.1 of Chionoecetes opilio. Taxonomy (NCBI): domain Eukaryota; kingdom Metazoa; phylum Arthropoda; class Malacostraca; order Decapoda; family Majidae; genus Chionoecetes; species Chionoecetes opilio. The sequence continues at coordinate 355,413 of JACEEZ010012726.1, forward strand.
GTGCTCGCTATAAAGCATGATTCATGGGGCCACTCACCCGGCGCTCTAAGGCTCCGAGGCAACAACCTCACAACTCTTTGCATATACTAGCTACATACATATATTGAGATACTTGTCCTTCATAAGTTATTGCTAGGCCTTCCTACCTGTTAGGCGTGTACGAAGAGAAAACATTGCTGCACCTGCTGCATGAGGGAGGTCTGGGTGGCGGCGGGCATGGAGGTGATGGCCTCCAGCTGCTGCTCCACCTCACCCTCAGCGGTGGGGCCCAGCAGCCGTTGCAGCGACGCCCGGGCGTCCTCGCTCCGACCTCGCCGCACCAGCCAGTACGGCGACTGTCAACACAAGAACAAGAACATCAAGGGCTCATTCAAAGGGCAATCACAAGACTAAAAATATACAATCGGGAGAAGATTACAAAATAAACCTTAATACTTAAAACGTAAGACTAACTAAACTGTGTATTCATCTAGTTGTATTTTACATGGCCTGAGCTACACTCGTATGGCCCCGTCTCGTGTGTGTGTGTGTAGAGGGGGGAGAGAGAGAGAGAGAGAGAGAGAGAGAGAGAGAGAGAGAGAGAGAGAGAGAGAGAGAGAGAGAGAGAGAGAGAGAGAGAGAGAGAGAGAGAGAGAGAGAGAGAAAATACATTTATTTAATCAATTATTACGCCCGAAGGCGTAATCACTTAGTTATCACCGCTCCGCTCCCCGTACAAGTTTACCTACCTAATATAATGTTTATCAGTTTAAAAGATATACTGTTATCTTCGGAAATGTTCGTTCTATAATATCATCAAATAAAAAACCGTAAAACACACTAAAGAAATGCCATTATGAGACTTTCAAGAAATATGCATGAACTCTTCGCCATTTAATATTTTCCGAAAAAACTTTTTACATGGAGAATATCAATAGAAGTGGAATGTAATTAGCTTTCCATTGATATATTTCAGTTTCTGATAAATGAATTAGAACCATGCATAAATTAACGTTAACTAAATAAATAATATCATGAAATCGGGTAATTTTTCCCGATTGATGAGGTTATTTATTTAGTTAACGCTAATTTATGCATAGTTCTAATTCATTTATCAGAAAACAAAATTTATCAATGGAAAGCTAATGAAATTCCGATTCTATTGATATTCTCCATGTAAAAAGTTTTCTCGCAAAATATTAAATGGCGAAGAGTTTAAGTTCATGCATATTTCTTGAGTCTCATAATGGCATTTCTTTTGTGTGTTTTACGGTTTTTTTTATTTAATAATATTACAGAACAAACATTTCCGAAGATAACAGTATATATTTTATACTGATAAACATATATTAGGTAGGAAATTACCCGATTTCATGATTTTTTAAATTTAGCTAACGCTAATTTATGCATGCTGCTAATTCATTTATCACTAAACGAAATATATCAATCAATCAATCAATCATTGGGGGCATAAGCCGGGGGGCGCGTCGCCTCGCCCACCCTACGACGCCACTCCCGAGGGTCACCACGCGCGAGTTCCCATGCAGGCTCCTTTCCCATACCAAGCAGCTCTCGACAAGAAACATCAACTTGCCCCAGCCACGAGCCTTGTGGGCGCCCCCTTGGCCTCCTCCACGCCGGATTGTCTCTTACAGATACAACCCGATGGGAAGGATCGGTTTCAGGGTAGCGTGCCACATGCCCATATAGCCGAAGTTGGCGCTGACGGACTATGCAGGTAATAGGCCTCGATTCAGTCTCACAGTGCAATCGCTGATTTGACACGTAATCATCCCAGCGATACCCCATGATTCTGCGAAGACACTTATTACCAAAGGCATTGATTCGTCTCTTCAAGTCACTTATTTAGTGTCCATGTCTCACAACCATAGAGTAAGACAGGGATCACAAGTGATTTGAAGATCCGGATCTTTGTCCTCCTGCACAGGTACCGACAACGCCAAATACTCCCGCTGAGCGAGTCCATAACACCGTGGGCTATATATATATCAATGGAAAGCTAATTAAATTCCGCTTCTATTGATATTCTCCATGTAAAAAGTTTTCTCGCAAAATATATAATGGCGAAGAGTTTAAGTTAATGCATATTTCTTGAAATAATGGCATTTCTTTTGTGTTTTACAGTTTTTTATTTGATAATATTATAGAACAAACATTTCCAAAGATAACAGTATATCTTTTATACTGATAAACATTATATTAGGTAGGTAAACTTGTACGGGGAGCGGAGCGGTGATAACTAGATGGTGTGACGTCACAGGCGATCCATCAGGCCTTCTCTCACGGTGGCCTCGATCCTACTCTGTTCTGTCTGTCTGAGGTGCACTGTCAAGTCATTCAGAGAAGCATAATAATCGACTTAACACGAATAGAACCTGTTAGTATCTCACCTCCGGCACGATTGATTGATTGTAATGCAAAAAAGGGGACATGTGCCAGACACCAGAGGTCATATGGCACTATGGCAAAGCATAAACAAGGGAGGGGTTATAGAGAAAGAGTGAAACGGTGAGGGATGAGGAGAGGAACTGATTGTTACAGCAGGATGGTTAAATCAGATGAAGGATGTGTAATTGTTGGAGGAAGGAGATTATAAATAGGGAATTGGGACAGGGGGGTGAGTAAGGAAAGTTACCTCCGGCACCATCATCAGGGGCAGCACCATCACCGCCGCCGTCAGCGTGCAGAGCGCCGTGGCAAGGTGCCACGGCGCCAGGAAGGCCAGCAGGTACCCGACAAGAGCCCCGAGTGCTCCTGATATCTCGGGGAAAGTCAAGGTCAGGCCTCTGTATTTGTTTGGACTTAACTCCGCCACCAGAGGATTCAAGATGGTGGCGATGACGTACACGCTCGCCGCCAGCCCCGCCCTGGCTATGAAGAGCACCGCCTTGTAGGGGGGGAAGGCCAGCGCCAGCCACAGGACGCTAGCTGAGGCCATAGCGATGGTCAGGACGCGTCGAGACCCCGCCCACTCCACCAGCGGCCCAGTGGCGAGGCAGGCGAAGATCCCCACGATGGACGTCATGGACACTGAAGGAGGAGGAGGAGGGGCGAGGTAAAGGCGTGAAGAAAGGAAGAGAAGGAAGGAGAAAAGCCGGAGGAGTGGGGAGGTAAAGGCGTGAAGGAGGAAGCAAAAGAAGGAAGAGAAGGAAGGAGAAAAGCCGGAGGAGTGGGGAGGTAAAGGAGTGAAGGAGGAAGCAAAAGAAGGAAGAGAAGGAAGTAGAAAAGCCGATGGAGGAGTGGGGAGATAAAGGCGTGAAGGTTACTGGTCGGTCATTCACTCCATCATGTATAATGTCAAGGTTATTCAATGCATCGTGAGAGAAAGATGAGTAGAAGCAGTGGCGCCACCAGGAAAACAAAATTGGGGGTGCTTTAGCCCCGGGGTGGTGATGGCCTATCCAGCTGGGGGGTCGGGGGGTAATTTTGAAAATTAATCAGTTCCAGGGTAATTTTGAGGCCCAAAAAAGAGAAGAAAGTGGAATTAAGCTTTAATGACATGACACATAAATTAATAGAGTTATGCCATGCATCATACCATAGTAACTATATTTGATAATTTGAAGAAAATGTTTATTCTGTTTATACAAAATAATAAAATTGCCATTTTTCTCTCTCCACTAACAAACACAAAGGAATTGCACAATGTATGTTTCTGGTTTGTTTCTCAGTAAGGTTTTATCTTGATAATGAAAAAAATATATAAATATAAACTTACAATATATTCAAGGTATTTCCTTATTGCACAAAAACAGGTAAGATAAGATAAGATTTTCATCCTATCTAGACACTTTGCAAGTACCAACTACAAGGTTATTGACTATACAAAGCGCCACCACGTCAGCACGAACTAGGCGAACTCGAACCGCTGACCGAATGCACAGGGACGCTGCACATTGCGAACTCACGTCTCTACCAACCTTGCCACCCTGACGGGCACAAAAACAGGTACATGGGATACTGTAGTTAAACAGCATAAAGTACATGATCATGATAAAGTAACTAAAAGCCGATTTAACCTGCCTCCCACTGCCTTACCCTGCCTCCCACTGCCTTAACCTGCCTACCACTGTGTTACCCTGCCTCCCGTCCTGTGTTACCCTGGCACCCACTGCCTTAACCTGGCACCCACTGTGTTACCCTGCCTCCCGTCCTGTGTTACCCTGGCACCCACTGCCTTACCCTGCCTACCACTGTGTTACCCTGCCTCCCGTCCTGTGTTACCCTGCCTCCCACTGCCTTACCCTGGCACCCACTGCCTTAACCTGCCTACCACTGTGTTACCCTGCCTCCCGTCCTGTGTTACCCTGCCTCCCACTGCCTTACCCTGGCTCCCACTGCCTTAACCTGCCTCCCGTCCTGTGTTACCCTGCCCCACTGCTTACCCTGGCTTCCCACTGCCTTAACCTGCCTCCCGTCCTTGTTACCCTGCCTCCCACTGCCTTAACCTGGCTCCCACTGCCTTAACCTGCCTCCCGTCCTGTGTTACCCTGCCACCCACTGCCTTACCCTGGCTCCCACTGCCTTAACCTGCCTCCCGTCCTGTGTTACCCTGCCACCCACTGCCTTACCTGGCTCCCACTGCCTTAACCTGCCTCCCGTCCTGTGTTACCCTGCCACCCACTGCCTTACCCTGGCTCCCACTGCCTTAACCTGCCTCCCGTCCTGTGTTACCCTGCCACCCACTGCCTTAACCTGCTCCCACTGTGTTAACCTGCCTCCCGTCCTGTGTTACCCTGCCTCCCACTGCCTTACCTGGCTCCCACTGCCTTAACCTGCCTCCCGTCCTGTGTTACCCTGCCACCCACTGCCTTTAACCTGCCTCCCACTGTTTAACCTGCCTCCCGTCCTGTGTACCTGCCTCCCCTGTTTACCCTGCCCCACTGCCTTAACCTGCCTCCCACTGTGTTAACCTGCCTCCCGTCCTGTGTTACCCTGCCTCCCACTGCCTTACCCTGGCTCACTGCTTAACCTGCCTCCCGTCCTGTGTTAACCTGCCTCTCGTCCTGTGTTACCCTGCCACCCACTGCCTTAACCTGCCTACCACTGTGTTAACCTGCCTCCCGTCCTGTGTTACCCTGCCTCCCACTGCCTTACCCTGGCTCCCACTGCCTTAACCTGCCTCCCGTCCTGTGTTACCCTGCCTCCCACTGCCTTACCCTGGCTCCCACTGCCTTAACCACTACAGCACCAAGACGACGGTACAGTGGGACGTACGGTACAGGCTACTAGCGGCAATTTTGGGAGGGCTGAGTCCTTGACTTGGGGGGGCTAAGTCCCCCTTAGCCCCCCCGCGGTGACGCCACTGAGTAGAAGACACTGCCAGAGGAGGATAAGTGGCGAGATAACGTGTTTTTGTGCGTTCAGAGAATGCTTTGTATACATTATTTTTCCTCCTCCGCGTGTGCATGGAGGCAAATAAGGATCACGTTATCATGAGAGCGTGCATGCAACGGAATAGTCGTCGCGTACCCAGCCAGGCCACGTCGTCGTCAGTCACGGGGAAGCTGTGGGGGTCATCCTGCATCTTGGGCAGCACGGCGGTCCAGCCCTTGGTGGCGGCGCCCTGCGTGAGGGAACAGAACCCCACCACCGACACCAAGGCAATCTGTAAACAACCACATCAACATGTTGAACATCAACAACATTATACTGTGGACATGTGTTCTCTCTCCGCCTAGGTACCCGCGGGCCGTATAAGGCCCGCAAAACCATTTGGTCAGGCCCTGCCCAAAGCCATATAAAGCCATATATATGTATATGGCTTTGGCCCTGCCAAGGCAACCACAGACGAGACTCTAAATGCAATAAATCTAGGAGCTTTTATTTCATACCAACATGATTTGTTATTAAGTGCATGCATAATACTTATAACGTAAATGTTAAGGAACAAGCGCGTCCATTACGGGACGGATAGGAGACATAGATGACGGGACAGACGTATAATTCAAGTATGGATCTCGTCGGCTAAAAAAAGCAGGCTGATTTTTAAGTTGATAGTTTTGTATGGCCCGCGAATGATGTCATGAATATCCAAATGGCCCTTGGTAGTAAAATGGTTCCCCAGCCCTGACCTACACCAAGGCGATCTGTGAAGGACGACATCAACAACGTCATCATACTGTGGACATGTGTTCTCCCTCAGCGCCTCGGTGACATCTGGCTGACTGACTTATATAACTATTAAACGTTTAGTGATCTAGATACTGTACACTGTGTTCTCACTCCGCCTTGGTGACACCCTGGCTGACTGGTTTAGTAATTATATATTACTAGCCGCAAAGCCGCCCTCCGGGCGGACTTTTTGGCTAGCTCCTGCGGAGGGCTATTGGTGGGCCTTCGGCCCACCACCTGTGTTTGGTGGGTCTTCGGCCCACCAAACACAGACTCTCCAGATAGCCCCTTCTAACTTTCCTGAAATCATGGATGTAGAAATGTATGTATTAACGCCAACCCATTCACATCACCCCCAACCCATTCACTCACCCATTACCCATCACCCCCCACTCATTCACTCACCCATTACCCATCACCCCCCACCCATTCACTCACCCATTACCCATCACCACACACCCATTACCCATCACCCCCCATCTATTCCCTCACCCATCACCCCCCACCCATTCACTCACCCATCACCCCACACCCATTACCCATCACCCCACACCCATTACCCATCACCCCACCCATTCACTCACCCATTACCCATCACCCTACATCAAGGCTTCCTCAATTCTCGCAACCCACTTTTTTTTCACAATTATCGCTAATAGGCTGCTAAAAAAAAACAAAAAAAAAACAAATAAGTGATCGGATCATCTCATAAGTGGGCTTAAAACCTTCCCCTGGTCAACCTGGTTCCAAAAATGTGGTATATGATGGGATTCCGCCACGGGGGGCGGAACCTATACCAACACACACACACACACACACACACAGACATACACACACACACACTTTCGCTTTTATTAATATAGATTAAACGTTTAGTGATCTAGATACTGTAGACTGTGTTCTCACTCCGCCTTGGTGACACCCTGGCTGACTGGTTTAGTAATTATATATTACAATGACTGACTGGCTGACTGGCCGAGGACTGACTGGCCGAGGGACTGGCTGGCTGGCTGACTGCATGCCGTGGATGTATGTCATCGCATAATATTACTTCATTGTTACACCATCGCATTCACGTCACTCGAGACCTCTGATGCAGCAGTTGTTTATCAAATCAACAACACAGGTTTAGACTTTTTTTCGGTATTATTTTACGATGGCACCAAACTTCCCTACACAATTGGGAGCATGGTTTTTGTTTACCTTATTGTATTCTAAGAGACATTTTCTCTTTGAGCTTTTCGTCGCAAATCAATAGTTTCGGAGATATAGAACATTTTAGGTGGGGGGAGGAATAAGTCTCCTTGTTTACAAAATGCCTCCCTCTTCCTCTTCTTGTGACCTGCATCGCTTTTGTTTCAGAGTAAGTTTTCGGTGCGCAGCTGTGGCTCGGAGGTTAATCTCGGGGTTAGGTTAGGTTAGGTTAGGTTAGGTTCAGGTTAGGTAAGGTAGGTAAGGTAGCCACGGGTGCGCCTCCGAAGCAAAAGCAATGCAGGTCACAAGAAGAGGAAGAGGGAGGCATTTTGTAAACAAGGAGACATAATTCCTCCCAGTGGCGTCACCAGGAAAAAAAATTTGGGGGGGCTTTAGCCCCGGGGTGGTGATGGCCTATCCAGCTGGGGGGTCGGGGGGGTAATTTTGAAAATTAATCAGTTCCAGGGTAATTTTGAGGCCCAAAAAAGAGAAGAAAGTGGAATTAAGCTTTAATTACATGACACATAAATTAATAGAAGGCCTCTTCCATTTGCGACATTTCAAGAACCAGTTCACGGAACCCAAGAGTTCAGGCGTTCCATTTGCGCACGAAAACCTGGGTCCGAGGCAAAGCGCGTAGTGACTCAGCAAAACCCGTGAACTTTCTCTACTCACATTGAGAGGTGGGTAGCTTGGGTAGAGTTTTCAGTTCATAACAAACAATGGTCGCCTTGGGCCCTATTTCTCTTATCGTGATGGGTTTTCCGCATGCACGAGTCGGAGAGGATATCAGACGGCATACATGGCTGGTGGAGTCCATGCGTTCCCGCGATCTTAAACTTAATATGATCCCTTCACATAGCAGCTAGCTGAGTTATATCTCTCGTTATCTCTCTCTTGTTATCTCTCTCTCTCTTGTTATCTCTCTCGTTATCTCTCTCTCTCGTTATCTCTCTCTCGTTATCTCCCTCTCTCGTTATCTTTCTCTCACTCTCTCGTTATCTTCTCTCTCTTCTCTCTCTCTCGTTCTCTCTCCTCTCGTTATCTCTCTCTCTCTTATCTATCTCTCTCTCTCGTTATCTCTCTCTCTCTCTCATTACTTCTCTCTCTCGTTATCTCTCTCTCTCTCTCTCTCTCTCATCTCTCTTCTCTCTCTCTTCTCTCTCTCTCTCTCTTCTCTTCTCTCTCTCTCTCATCTCTCTCTCTCTCTCTCTCTCTCTCTCTCTCTCTCTTTCTCTCTCTCTCTCTCTCTCTCTCTCTCTCTCTCTCTCTCTTTCTCTCCCCTCTCTCTCTCTCTCTCTCTCTTAAATTGCCTCGCCAGCTGAGTATGTTTGTAAACAAAAAACGGGGATTTTGCATTCCATTTGTGACACGCGAACCCAACCCTGAACCCAGAACCCAACCCTGAACTGAAAGAACTGGTTCATGCAACTTGGGCACAAATGGAAGAGGCCTTCAGCTAGAGTTATACCATGCATCATACCATATTAACTAAATTTGATAATATGAAGAAACATTTTATTCTGTCTATACAAATAAAATTGCCATTTTTCTCTCTCCACTAACAAACACAAAAGAATTGCACAATGTATGTTTCTGGTTTGTTTCTCAGTAAGGTTTTATCTTGATAATGAAAAAAATATATAAATATAAACTTACAATATATTCAAGGTATTTCCCTTATTGCACAAAAACAGGTACATGGGATACTGTAGTTAAACAGTTAAACAGTAAACATAAGTGTGAAAAATAAGGTTTTGCTCTGGCATGGAAAATTGGATAAATATTCCTTTTTATTGTTTTTGGGTAGCAGGCTACTAGCAGCAATTTTGGGGGGGCTGAGTCCTTGACTTGGGGGGGCTAAGTCCCCCTTAGCCCCCCCGCGGTGACGCCACTGATTCCTCCCCCCACCTAAAATGTTCTATATCTCCGAAACTATTGATTTGCGACGGAAAGCTCAAGGAGAAAATGTCTCTTAGAATACAATAAGGTAAACAAAAACCATGCTCCCAATTGTGTAGGGAAGTTTGGTGCCATCGTAAAATAATACCAAATTAACTAGTGGACAAGGATACTAAACGGGTCATATCTATAAAATATTGCTTACATTCACTAAAAATAGTTTAATGGTAGCCAAATTACAATGGAAATTACGTTCTGGGTCTCAAGGAGTTAATGCAAAGGCCCTAAATACACGCAAGATAGGAAAGCTGAGGCCCTAGCTAGCCTAAGCATAATTTGTGATGTCTAACACGAGCGCTATCTGTTGTCGTCCAATGT
>JACEEZ010012726.1:375000-376850 GCA_016584305.1 Chionoecetes opilio
CACAGTGGTGGGACAAACCGTACACGTAGACCCTTTGCCCACTGGCGTGAGAAAGGAACATCTGTCGTCCCTAACTGATTGCAGCTAGCTCTTAAAGGTAGATAAGACACTCCTGACAACCACTTTGCGAGCGTTTCGTATGATAATCGAACGTTTCGACCACGGACGTTTTGGCCGTTAGGTTAGGTTACGTTAGGTCAGGTCACGTTAGGTTTTTTTAGAGACCTAGGATTAGTGAGACAGTTAGCTTTTGGTTAGGTTAGGTTAGGTCAGGTCAGGTCAGGTTAGGATTTTTAGAGACCTAGGATTAGTGAGACAGTTAGCATTTGGTTAGGTTAGGTTAGGTTAGGTTAGGTCAGGTCAGATCAGGTTAGGATTTTTAGAGACCTAGGATTAGTGAGACAGTTAGCATTTGGTTAGGTTAGGTTAGGTTAGGTTAGGTCAGGTCAGGTCAGGTTAGGATTTTTAGAGACCTAGGATTAGTGAGACAGCATTTGGTTAGGTTAGGTTAGGTCAGGTCAGGTCAGGTTAGGATTTTTAGAGACCTAGGATTAGTGAGACAGTTAACATTTGGTTAGGTTAGGTTAGGTTAGGTTAGGTCAGGTCAGGTCAGGTTAGGATTTTTAGAGACCTAGGATTAGTGAGACAGTTAGCATTTGGTTAGGTTAGGTTAGGTCAGGTCAGGTCAGGTTAGGATTTTTAGAGACCTAGGATTAGTGAGACATTTAGCATTTGGTTAGGTTAGGTTAGGTCAGGTCAGGTCAGGATTTTTAGAGACCTAGGATTAGTGAGACAGTTAGCATTTGGTTAGGTTAGGTTAGGTCAGGTCAGGTCAGGTCAGGATTTTAGAAAAAACCCTGGTAATAGATACACCATAAGCAATGTATCGCTGAAAAGATCAGAAGGTGAAAAAGATCTTGGAGTGAGGGTGAGCCCAGACCTCCGACCTAGGAAACAATGTATTGAGGCCAGAAATAGAGCTAATAGAGTATTAGGATTCATTACCAGAAGTGTTAAAAGTAGAAGTGCGGAAGTTATTCTAAAGCTTTATCTGGCTCTAGTCAGGCCTCACCTAGACTATGCAGTTCAGTTTTGGTCTCCATATTACAGGATGGATATAGTGTTGTTAGAAAAAGTGCAGAGAAGGATGACCAAAATGATACAAGGGATGCGTAACTTTAGTTATGAGAGGAGATTGAAGTTATTAAAATTACACTCACTCGAGAGACGCAGAGTAAGGGGCGATCTGATAGAAGTTTTTAAGTGGATAAAGGGATTTAATAAAGGAGAGGTAGGAAAAGTTCTTACGGCTTTTAACCAGGGTAGAACAAGAAGTAACGGATTCAAGCTGGAAAAGCGTAGATTTAGAAAGGAAATAGGGAAAAACTGGTTCACAAATAGGGTGGTGAATGAGTGGAATGGTCTCAGTAGACAGGTAGTTAGTGCGGAGTCATTAGGGAGCTTTAAAGGGGAGCTGGATAAGTTCATGGATGGGGATGAAAGGTGGATGTAGGTAGTGTTAGGTGACAGGAACTACCACGTGTAGGCCTCGCGGCCTCTTGTAGCTTCCTTATTTTCTTATGTTCTTATGTTCTTCTTATGTTTAGAGACCTAGGATTAGTGAAACATTTAGCATTTGGTTAGGTTAGGTCAGGTCAGGTCAGGTTAGATTTTTTAGAGACCTAGGATTAGTGAGACAGTTAGCATTTGGTTAGGTTAGGTCAGGTCAGGTCAGGTTAGATTTTTTAGAGACCTAGGATTAGTAAGACGGTTTGTTTTTGCCCGTGACCAAAACATCCGTGGCCAAAGGTCCTACAGTCGTTTCGTATCCCACTATAGTCTATTTTCAT
>JACEEZ010012727.1:0-15959 GCA_016584305.1 Chionoecetes opilio
TTTTTTTTGTGATATAACGGTAATTGAAAGATTTTTCAAGTTTTTTAAACTGTAGCTTTATTGTATATATACAAGTTTTTTACTTTTATATTGCTAAAAACCCCCAAAAAAAGTAGTGTTTTCAAAAATATTAGCTATTTTGGTGATTATAGCTGTTTCCTACAAATTAAAGTATATCTTTTTTTTAGAATAATTTCCCCCAAAGTGTTACATTACTTTTAAGTATAAATAAAGGTAAGAGGTTATTTATTGTGATATAACGGTTTTTGCCAGTTTTTTTATATTTTCTTGTAAACTGTGCGTTATTTTATATAACAAGTATTTTTACTTATCATTGCTATAAACCCAAAAAAAAGTAGTTTTTTCAAGATTTAGCTATTTTTCGGTAAATTATAGCTTTTTCCCCTCAAATTAGATAAAATCCTCTTTTTAGAATAATTGAAACCTATAAGTTGTTTACTTTACATTAAGCTATTAAATAGAAAGAAGGGGTTATTTATTGGATAAAAACGGTATTCCCAGCGTTTTTCATAGTTTTTTTAAACTGTAGCGTTATTGTATATAACAGTATTTTTACTTATTTATATTGTAAAAAAACCCAAAAATGTAGTGTTTTCAATGATTTTAGCTTTTTTCGTGATATATAGTTTTTTTCCAAACAAATTGAAGATAAAATCCTTTTTTAGAAAATTTTGCCCTATAAGTAGCTTACATTACTTAAAGCTATTAAATAAAAGAGTAAGAGGTATTTTTTGTGATATAACGTATTTTGCAAGCGTTTTCATAGTTTTTGAAACTGTAGCGTTATTTAAAATTTAACAAGTATTTTTTACTTTTTTCATTTTGCTATAAACCCATAAAATGTAGTTTTTTAAAATATATTAGTTTTTATCGGTGATATATAGCTTTTTTTCCTAAAAATTGAAGTAAAATCCTCTTTTTAGAATAATTGCCCCTATAAGTTGCCTAATTACTTTTAAGCTATTAAATAGAAGGTAAGGGGTTTATTTTTTGTGATAAAAGGTATATTCCAGCGTTTTTCATATTTCCCTTTGAAAACTGTAGCGTTTTTGTAATATACAAGTATTTTTGCTTTTTATTTTTGCTATAAAACCCAAAAAAAGTATTTTTCAATGATTTTAGCTAGTTATCAGTGATATATAGTGTTTTCCTACAAATTGAAGTATAAAATCCTCTTTTTAGAATAGTTGACCTATAAGAAGTTTCTTTCAAAGTTTTAAAAAATAAGAGAGGGGGAAAAATTATTGTGATAAAACGGTTTTTGTAAGCTTTTTTCATAGTTTCTTGTAAACTGTAGCGTTATTGATATATACAAGTATTTTTTATTTATAAATTTTGCAAAAACCCATAAAATGTAGTGTTTTCAATGATTTTAGCTAGTTATCAGTGATATATAGCTGTTTTCCTACAAATTGAAGTATAAAATCCTCTTTTTAGAATAATTTGCACCTATAAGTAGCTTACATTACATTAAGCTATTAAATAGAAGAGTAAGAGGTTATTTATTGTGATATAACGGTATATTGCAAGCGTTTTTCATAGTTTCTTGTAAACTGTAGCGTTATTGTATATATACAAGTAGTTTTACTGATTATATTGCTATAAACCCATAAAATGTAGTGTTTTCAATGATATTACCTAGTTATCAGTGTTATATTCTGTTTTCCTACAAATTGAGTAAAAATCCTCTTTTTAGAATAATTTGCACCTATAAGAGCTTAATTACATTAAGCTATTAAATAGAAGAGTAAGAGGTTATTTATTGTGATATAACGGTATATTGCAAGCGTTTTTCATAGTTTCTTGTAAACTGTAGCGTTATTGTATATATACAAGTAGTTTTACTGATTATATTGCTATAAACCCATAAAATGTAGTGTTTTCAATGATTTTACCTAGTTATCAGTGTTATATAGCTGTTTTCCTACAAATTGAAGTATAAAATCCTCTTTTTAGAATAATTTGCACCTATAAGTTGCTTACATTACATTAAGCTATTAAATAGAAGAGTAAGAGGTTATTTATTGTGATATAACGGTATATTGCAAGCGTTTTTCATAGTTTCTTGTAAACTGTAGCGTTATTGTATATATACAAGTAGTTTTACTTATTATATTGCTATAAACCCATAAAATGTAGTGTTTTCAATGATTTTAGCTAGTTATCAGTGATATATAGCTGTTTTCCTACAAATTGAAGTATAAAATCCTCTTTTTAGAATAATTTGCACCTATAAGTAGCTTACATTACATTAAGCTATTAAATAGAAGAGTAAGAGGTATTTATTGTGATATAACGGTATATTGCAAGCGTTTTTATAGTTTCTTGTAAACTGTAGCGTTATTGTATATATACAAGTAGTTTTACTTATTATATTGCTATAAACCCATAAAATGTAGTGTTTTCAATGATTTAGCTATTATCGTGTATTATAGCTGTTTTCCTACAAATTGAAGTATAAATCCTCTTTTTTAGAATAATTTGCACCTATAAGTAGCTTACATTACATTAAGCTATTAAATAGAAGAGTAAGAGGTTATTTATTGTGATATAACGGTATATTGCAAGCGTTTTTTCATAGTTTCTTGTAAACTGTAGCGTTATTGTATATATACAAGTAGTTTTACTTATCATATTGCTATAAACCCATAAAATGTAGTGTTTTCAATGATATTAGCTATTTATCGGTGATATATAGCTGTTTTCCTACAAATTGAAGTATAAAATCCTCTTTTAGGAATAATTTGCACCTATAAGTAGCTTACATTACCTTAAGCTATTAAATAGAAGAGTAGGAGGAAATTCATTGTGATATAACGGTATATGCAAAGCGTTTTTTTTTTTTATAGTTTCGTGTAACTGTAGCGTTTGTTATATATACAAGTAGTTTTCTTATTATATTGCTATAAACCCATAAATGTAGTGTTTTCAAGATATTAGCTATTTATCGGTGAATATAGCTGTTTTCCTACAAATTAAAAGTATAAACTCCTCTTTTTTAGAAATATTTGCACCTATAAGAGCTTACATTAACATTAAGCTATTAAATAGAAGAGTAAGAGGTTATTTATGTGAATAACGGTATATGCAAGCGTTTCATAGTTCTTCTAAACTGTAGGTTATTGTATATATCAAGTAGTTTCACTTATATATCTGCTATAACCAAAAGTAGTGTTTTCAATGATTTTAGCTAGTTACTCAGTGATATATAGCTGTTCCCTACAAATTGAGGTATAAAATCCTCTTTTAGAATAATTTCACCTATAAGTAGCTTACATACATTATGCTATTATATAGAAGAGTAAGAGGTTATTTATTGTGATTAAACGGTTAATTGCAAGGCGTTTTTATAGTTTCTTGGTAAATGTAGCGTTATTGTTTATATACAAGGTAGTTTACTTATCATATTGCTATAAACCCATGAAAATGTTAGTGTTTTTCAATGATATTAGCTATTTATGGGTGAATATATAGCTGTTTCCTGACCAAATTGAAGTATAAACTCCTCTTTTGAGAATAATTTTTGCACTATAAGTTGCTGTACAATTACATTAAGCTATTAAATAGAAGATTAAGAGGTAATTTATTGTGATTTTATAACGTATATTGCAAGCGTTTTTTCTATAGTTCTTGTAAAACGTAGCGTTATTGTATATATATACAACGTTAGCAGTTTTACTTATCATATGCTATAAAACCCATAAAAAATGTACGTGTTTTCAATGATATTAGCTATTTTTCGGTGATATATAGCTGTTTCCTACAAATTGAAGTATAAAATCCTCTTTTTAGAAATAATTTGACCTATAAGTTGCTTACAGTACGTTAAAGATATTTAATAGAAGAGTAAGAAGGTTATTTATTGTGATATAAAGGTATATTGCAAGCGTTTTTCATAGTTTCTTCTAAAACTGTAGCGTTATTGTATATATACAAGTAGTTTTACTTATTACTATTGCTATAAACCCATATTAAATGTAGTGTTTTCAATGAATTTTAGCTAGTTATCAGTTGATTATATAGCTATTTCCGTACAAATTGAGGTATAAAATCCTCTTTTAGAAATAATTTTGCACTAAAGTAGCTACATTAGCTAGGAAATAGAAGAGTAAGAGGTATATTTTTATTGTGATATAACGGTATATTGAAGCGTTTTTCATAGTTCTTCTAAACTGTAGCTTATGTAATATACAAGTAGTTTTAATATTAATTGCTATAAAACCCATAAAATGTAGTGTTTCAATGATTTTAGTAGTTATCAGTGATATATAGCTTTTTCCCTACAAATGAAGTAAAAAAGTCCCTCTTTTTAGAATAATCTGCACCCTATAAGTAGCTTACAGTTACATTAAGCTATTAAATAGAAGAGTAAGGGTATTTATTGTTATTTATAACGGTATATTGCAAGCGTTTTCATAGCTTCTGTAAACTGTAGCGCTTATGTATATATACAAGTAGTTTTACGATATATTGCTCTAAACCAATAAATGTAGTGTTTTTCAATGATTTTCCCTAGTTATCAGTGTTATATATCTGTTTTCCTACAAAATTGAGGTATAAAACCTCTTTTAGAATAATTCTGCACCGATAAGTAGCTTACATTACATTAAGCTATTAAATAGAAGAGTAAGAGGTTATTTATTGTGATATGAACGGGATATTTTGCAAGCGTTTTCATAGTTTCTCTAAACTGCTAGCGTTATTGTCATATATACAAGTAGTTTTACTTATGATATTGCTAAAACCCATAAATGTCGGTTTTCAATGATATAGCTATTTATCGGTGATATATAGCTGTTTTCCTACAAATTGAAGTATCCCATCCTTTTTTTCGAATAATTTGACCTATAAGTAAGCTTATACATTAGCAGTAAATAGAAGAGTAAGAGGTTATTTATTTTGATATACACGGTATATTGCAAGCGTTTGCTAGTTTCTTCTAAACTGTAGAGTTATTGTATATATACAAGTAGTTTTTACTTATTCTATGCTATAAACCCATAAAATGTAGTGTTTTTCAATGATATGTAGTAGTTTATCAGTGATATATAGGCTGTTTCCCTAACAAATTGAGGTATAAAATCCTATTTTTAGAATAATTGCACAGATAAGTAGCTTACATTACATTAGCTATTAAATAGAAGAGTAAGAGGTTATTTATTGTGATATACAACGGTATTATTGCAAGCGTTTTTCATAGCTTCTGTAAACTTTAGCGTTATTGTATATATACACGTAGTTTTACTGATTATATGCTATAAACCCCTAAAATGTAGTGTTTTCATGATTTACCTTAGTATCAGTATTTTATATCTGTTTTTCCTACAAATTGAGTATATAATCTCTTTTTAGATTTAATTTGCACCTATAAAGTAGCTTACATTACATTAAGCTATCAAAATAGAAGATAAGAGGTTATTTATTGATATAACGGTATATTGCAAGCGTTGTTCATAGTTTCTTGTAAACTGTAATGTTATGTATATATACAGTAGTTTTACTGATTATATTGCTATAAACCATAAATGTAGTGTTTCAATGATTTACCTGTTATCAGTGTTTATATATCTGTTTCCTACAAATTGAGGTATAAAATCCTCTTTTTAGAATAATTTGCACTATAAGTAGGCTCTACATTACATTAAGCTATTAAATAGAAGGAGTTAAGAGGTTATTTATTGGTGATATAACGGTATATTGCAAGCGTTTTCATGTTCTTGTAAACCTGTAGCATTATTGTATATATTACAAGAGTTTACTTATCATATTTGCTATAAACCAATTTAAAATGTAGTGTTTTCAATGATATTGGCTAATATTGGTATATATAGCTGTTTCCTACCCAAATGAAGTATTAAAAATCCTCTTTTAGAATAATTGCACCTATAAGTGCTTACATACATTAAGCTATTAAATAGAAGAGTAAGAGGTTATTCTTGTGATATAACGGTATATTGCAAGCGTTTTTTATAGTTTCTTCGAAACTGTAAGCGTTATGTATATATATACAAGTTAGTTTTACTTATTCATATTGTTAAAACCCATAAAAATGTAGTGTTTGAATGAGTTTAGCCTAGTATTCAGTTATATATAGCTGTTTTCCTACAAATTGAAAGTATTATAAAAATCCTTGTGTAGAATAAATTTGCAACCTATAAGTAGCTTACCTTACACTTAAGCTAGTAAATAGAAGGAGTAGAGGTTATTTATTGTGATATAAACGGTATATGCATGCGTTTTTCATAGTTCTTCTAAACTGTAGCGTTATGTATATATTACAAGTAGTTTTACTTATATATGCTAATAAACCCATAAATGTAGTTGTTCAATGATTTTAGTAGTTATCAGTGATATATAGCGTTTACTCAACATTGAAGTAAAAAGTCCTCTTTTTAGAATATATTTGCACTATAAAGTAGCTTACATACATTACGCTATAAAATAGAACAGTAAGAGGCTATTTATAGTGATATAACGGTATATTGCAAGCGTTTTTCATAGCTCTTGTTAAACTGTAGCGTTATGTATATATACAAGTAGTTTACTGATTATATTGTATAAAACCCATAAAAAGTAGTGTTGTTCAAGGATTTTACCTAGTTATCAGTGTGATATATCTGTTTCTACAAATTGAGGTATTATAAAATACTCTTTTAGCAATAATTTGCACCTATAAGTAGCTTACATTACATTAAAGGCCTATTAAATAGAAGAGGTAAGAGGTTATTATTGTGATATAAACGGTATAATTGCAAGCGTTTTCATAGTTCTTCTCAAACTGTCGCGTTATTGTATAAATACAAGTTAGTTTTACTTATTATATGCTTAAACCATATAAAATTAGTGTTTTCAATGATACTTAGCTATTTATCGTGATATATTAGGCTGTTATTCCTACAAATTGAAGTATCCCGTCCTTTTTTTAGAAATAATTTGACCTATAAGTAGCTTACTTTACATTAAGCTAGTAAATAGAAGAGTAAGAGGTTATTTATTTTGATATAACGGTATATTGCAAGCGTTTTTATAGTTTCTTGTAAAATGTAGCGTTATTGTATATATATACAAGTAGTTTTAATTATCATAATTGCTATTAAACCCATAAAAAGGTATGGTGTTTTCATGATATTAGCTATTTATCGGTGATATATAGCTGTTTCCTACAAAGTTATGTATTAAAATCCTATTTTTAGAATAATTGCACCCTATAAGTAGCTTACATTACATTAAGCTAATAAATAGAAGAGTAAGAGGAAATTTATTGTGATAATAACGGTATATTCAAGCGTTTTCATAGTTTTTGTAAAGTGTAGCGTTATTGTCTCTATAAAGTAGTTTTACTTATCATATTTGCTATAAAACCCATATAAGTGTGTTTTCAATGACATTAGATAGTTATCAGTTGAATATGCTGTTTTCCTACAAATTGAGGTATAAATTTTTTTTTGTAGAATAAATTGCACCCTAAGTAGCTTTACATTACATTAAAGCTATTAAATAGGAAGAGTAAGAGGTTATTTATTGTGATATAACGGTTATATTGAAAGCGTTTTTCATATTTTCTTGTAAACTGTAGCGTTATTGTATATATACAAAAGTAGTTTTTTTACTTATCAGATGCTATTAAACCCATAAAATGTCGGTTTTCAATGATATAAAATATTTACGGTGATATATAGCTGTTTCCTACAAATTGAAGTATAAATCCCTTTTTAGATTAATTTGCACCTATAAGTAGCTTACATTACATTAAGCTATCAAATAGAAGGAGTAAGAGGTTATTATTGTGATATAACGGTATATTGCAAGCGTTGTTCATAGTTTCTTGTAAACTGTAAGTTTATTGTATATATACAAGTAGTTTTTACTGATTATATTGCTATAAACCCAGATAAAATGTAGTGTTTTCAAGATTTACCTAGTTGTATCAGTGTGTATATATCTGCCTTTTCCTACAAATTGAGGTATAAATCCTCTTTTTAGAAATTAATTTGCACATATAGTAGCTTTACATTACATTAAGCTATTAAATAGAAGAGTAAGAGGTTATTTATTGTGATATAACGGTATATTGCAAGCGTTTTTCATAGTTCTTGTAAAACTGTAGCATTATTGTTATATATACAAGTAGTTGTAATTACATATTGCTATAAACCCCTAAAATGTAGTGTTTTCAAGATATTGGCTAATTATTTGGTGTATATAGCTGTTTTCCTACAAATTGAAGTATAAAATCTCTTTTTAGATAATTTGACACCTATAAGTAGCTCAATACAGGTTAAGTCTATTAAATAGAAGAGTTAAGAGGTGATTTATTGTGATGTGATAACGGTATATGGCAAGCGTTTTTTCATAGTTTCTTCTAAACTGTAGCGTTATTGTAGATATTACAAGTAGTTTTACTTATTATATTGCTATAAACCTAAAATGTAGTGTTTTGAATGATTTAGCAGTTATCAGTGATATTATGCTGTTTTCCTACAAATTGAAGTATAAAATCCGCTGTTAGAAATAATTTGCACCTATAAGTAGCTTACATTACATTAAGCTAGTACAATGAGGAGGAAGAGGTTATTTTATTGTGATATAAAACGGTAGATTGCAAGCGTTTTTTTTCATAGTTTCTTCTAAAACTGTAGCGTTATTGTATATATACAAGTAGGTTTTACTTATTATATTGGCTATAAACCCATAAAAGTAGTGTTTTCAATGATTTTAGCTAGTTATCAGTGATATAGAGCTGTTTCCCTACAAATTTGAAGTAAAAAGTCCTCTTTTAGAATAATTTGCACCTATAAGTAGCTTACATACATGAAGATATAAATAGAAGAGTAAGAGGTATTTATTGTGATATAACGGTTATGCAAGAGTTTTTCATAGCTTCTTGTAAAACTGTAGCGTTATTGTATATATACAAGGTAGGTTACTGATTATATTGACTATTAAAACCCATAACATGTAGTGTGTTTTCAATGATTTTTACTATGTATCAGTGTTATATTATCTTGTTTTCCCTACAAATTGAGGTTATTATAAAATCCTCTTTTTAGAATTAATTTGCAACCTATAAGTAGCTACATTACATTAAGCTATTAAATAGAAGGAGTATAGAGGTTATTTATTGTGGATATAACGGTATATTGCAAAGCGTTTTTCATAGTTTCTTCATAAACTGTAGCGTATTTGTATATATAAAAGGAGTTTTTACTTATTATATGCTATAAACCCATAAATGTAGGGATTTTCAATGATATTATATTTATCGGTGATATATAGCTGTGTTCCTAACAAATGAAGTATCCCATCCTTTTTTTAGGAATAATTTGACCCTATAAGTTAGTTACTTTACATTAAGCTAGTAAATAGAAGAGTAAGAGGTTATTATTTTGAATATAACGTTATATTGCAAGCGTTTTCATAGTTTATTCTAAATGTAGCGTTATTGTATATATACAAGTAGTTTTACTTAATTATATTGCTAATAACCCATAAAAATGTAGTGTTTTCAATGATTTTAGCTGTTTTTATCAGTGATATATAGCTGTTTCCCTACAAATTGAGGTTAAAATCCTCTTTTTAGATAATTTGCACCTATAAGTAGCTTACATTACATTATGCTATTAAATAGAAGAGTACGAGGTTATTTATGGTGATATAAACGTATATTGCAAAGCGTTTTTTTTCATAGCTCTTGTAAACTGTAGCGTTATTGTCTATATACAAAGTAGTTTTACTGATTATATTGCTATAAAAACACCCATTTTCAAAATGTAGTGTTGTCAATGATTTTTACCTATTTATCAAGTATTTTATATCTGTTTCCTACAAATTGAGGTATAAAATCCTCTTTTTAGATTTATTTGCCACCTATAAGTAGCTTACATTACATTAATGCTATCAAATAGAGAGTAAGAGGATGTTATTGTGATATAACGGTATATTGCAAGAGTTTTTCATAGTTTCTTGTAAACTTAATGTATTGTATATATACAAGCTAGTTTACTGATTATATGCTATAAACCCATAAAATGTAGTGTTGTCAATGATTTTACCTAGTTATCAGTGGTATATATCTGTTTCCTACAAATTGAGTATAAAATCCTCTTTTTAGGAATAATTTGCACCTATAAGTAGCTTACATTACATTAAGCTTATTAAATAGAAGGAGTAAGAGGTTATTTATGTGATATAACGGTATATGCAAGCGTTTTTCATAAGTTTCTTGTAAACTGTAGCATTATTGTATATATATCAAGTAGTTTACTTTTTTCATATTGCTATTAACCCCATAAATTAGTGTTTCAATGATTATTGGCTAATTATTGGTGGAATATATAGATGTTTTCCTACAAATTAAGTATAAAAGCCTCTTTTTAGGAATAATTTGCACCATATAAGTAGCTTAACAATACATAAGCTATTAAATAGAAGAGGGTAAGAGGTTATTTATGTATAGTTATAACGGTATATGCAAGCGTTTTTCATAGTTTTTCTAAACTGTAGCGTTATTGTATATATAACAAGTAGTTTATTCTTATATTGCTATAGACCCAGAAAATGTGAGTGTTTTGAAGATTTTTAGCTAGTTATCAGTGATATATAGCTGTTTTCCTACAAATTGAAGTATAAAATCCTCTGTTTAGAAGAATTTGCACCATATAAGTAGTTACATTACATTAAGCTAGAAAATAGAAGAGGTAAGATGGTATTTATTGTATTATAACGGTATATTGCATGCGTTTTTTCATAGTTTCTTCTAACTGTAGCGTTATTGTATATATACAAGTAGTTTTACTTATTATATTGCTAGATAAACCCATAAAATGTAGTGTTTTTCAATGATTGATAGCTAGTTACCAGTGATTATATAGCTGTTTCCCTTACAAATGAAGTAAAAGTCCTCTTTTTAGAATTAATTGCACCTATAAGTAGCTTACATTACATTAAGCTAATTAAATAGAACAGTAAGAGGTTAATATATTGTTGATATATAACGGTATAGTGCAAGCGTTTTTCATAGCTTCTTGTAAACTGTAGCGTTATGTTATATACAAAGTAGTTTTAGTGATTATAGTGCTAAAACCCCATATAAATGAGTGTTTTTCCAATGATTTTTTACCTAGTATCAGTGTTATTCTATCTGTTTTCCTACAAAGTGAGGTATTAAAATCCTCTTTTTAGAATAAATTTGCAACCTCTAAGTTAGCTACATTACATTAAGCTATTAAATAGAAGAGTAAGAGGTTATGTATTGTGATACAACGGTATATTGCAAGCGTTTTTCATTAGTTTCTTCTAAACTGTAGCGTTATTGTATATATACAAGTAGTTTATTATAATATATTGCTATAAACCCATTAAAAGTAGGTTTTCAATGATATAGATATTTATCGGTGATATATAGCTGTTTTCTACAAATTGAAAGATCCCATCCTTTTTTTAGAAGAATTTGACCCTAAATTAGCTTAACTGTACAGTAAGCTAGTAAATAGAAGAGAAGAGGGTATTTATTTTGATATTATAACGGTATATTGCAACGCGTTTTTCATAGTTTCTTGTAAACTGTAGCTTTATTGTATAATATATACAAGTAGTTTTACTTATCATATTGCTTATAAAACCCATAAAAGGTCAGTGTTTTCAATTATATAGCTATTTATTTCGGTGATATATAGCTGTTTTTCCTACCAAATTTATGTTATAAAATCCTCTTTTTTAGAATAATTTGCACCTCTACGTAGCTTACAGTACATTAAGCTAATAAATAGAAGAGTAAGAGGAAATTTATTGTGTATAACGGTATATTCCCACGCGGGTTCATAGTTTCTTGAACAACGTAGCGTTATTGTCTATATACAAGTAGTTTTACTTATATCATATTGCTATAAACCCAGTATCAATGTAGTGGGTGTCAATGACATTAGCTAGTTATTCAGTTGATATATAGCTGTTTTCCTAACAAATGAGGTATGAAATTTTTTTTTTTTTAGAATAAGTTGCACCTATAAGTAGCTTACATTACATTAAGCTATTAAAGAGAAGAGTAAGAGGTTATTTATTGAGAATAACGGTATTATTGCAAGCGTTTTTCATAGTTCTTGTAAACTGTAGGTTATGTATATTACAAGTAGTTTTACTTATCAGATGGCTAAAACCCATAAAATGTAGTGTTTTCAAGTGATATTAATATTTATCGGTGAACTATATAGCTGTTTTCCTACAAATTGAAGTATAAAATCCTCCTTTTTAGAGTAAATTTGCACATTATAAGTAGGTTACATTACATTAAGCTATTAAATAAAAAGAGTAAGAGGTATTTATTGGGATTAGCACGGTATATTGCTTGCGTTTTTCATGAGTTTCTTCTAAACTGTAGCGTTATTGTCTATATACAAGTAGTTTTACGTATTATATTGCTATAAACCCATAAAATGTAGTGTTTTCAATATATTAGCTATTTATCAGGATTAATAGCTGTTCCTACAAATTGAATATAAAATCCTCATTTAGAATAATTTGCACCTATAAGTAAGCTACATTACTTAAGCTATGTAAATAGAAGATAAGAGGTATTTATGTGGTTATAAACGGTATGTATTGCACGCGTTTTTTCATAGTTTCTTCTAAAACTGTAGGTTAGTATATATACAAGTAGTTTTACTTATTAATATACTATAAAACCCATAAAATGTAGTGTTTTCAAGGATATTAGCTATTATTCGGTGATAATATAGCTGTTTTCCTACAAATTGAAGTATAAAATCCTCTTTTAGAATAATTTGCACCTAAAGTAGCTTAAATTACATTAATCTATTAAATAGAAGAGTAATAGGGTATTGATTGTGATATAACGGTACTATTGCAAGCGTTTTTCATTGTTTCTGGTAAACTGTAGCGTTATTGTATAGAACAAGTAATTTACTTATCATATTGCTATGAACCCATTAAAATGTATGTTTTGAAGATATTAGCTATTATCGGTGATATAGATGTGTTCTTACAAATTGAAGTATAAAATCCTTTTTTAGAAAAATTTTGCACCTATAAGTAGACGTTTACATTACATTAAGTAGTAAAATAGAGGAGTAAGAGGTTATTTATTGTGATATAACGGTATATTGCAAGCATTTTTCATAGCTTCTTGTAAATGGTAGCGTTATTGTATATATTCAAGTATATTTACTTATCATATTGCTATAAACCCATAAAATGTAGTGTTTTCAATGATTTTACCTAGTTATCAGTGTTATATATCTGTTTTCCTACAAATTGAGGTATAAAATCCTCTTTTTAGAATAATTTGCACCTATAAGTAGCTTACATTACATTAAGCTATTAAATAGAAGAGTAAGAGGTTATTTATTGTGATATAACGGTATATTGCAAGCGTTTTTCATAGTTTCTTCTAAACTGTAGCGTTATTGTATATATACAAGTAGTTTTACTTATTATATTGCTATAAACCCATAAAATGTAGTGTTTTCAATGATATTAGCTATTTATCGGTGATATATAGCTGTTTTCCTACAAATTGAAGTATCCCATCCCTTTTTTAGAATAATTTGCCCCTATAAGTAGCTTACATTACATTAAGCTAGTAAATAGAAGAGTAAGAGGTTATTTATTGTGATATAACGGTATATTGCAAGCGTTTTTCATAGTTTCTTGTAAACTGTAGCGTTATTGTATATATATATAAGTAGTTTTACTTATCATATTGCTATAAACCCATAAAATGTAGTGTTTTCAATGATATTAGCTATTTATCGGTGATATATAGCTGTTTTCCTACAAATTGAAGTATAAAATCCTCTTTTTAGAATAATTTGCACCTATAAGTAGCTTACATTACATTAAGCTATTAAATAGAAGAGTAAGAGGTTATTTATTGTGATATAACAGTATATTGCAAGCGTTTTTCATAGTTTCTTGTAAACTATAGCGTTATTGTATATATAAAAGTAGTTTTACTTTTCATATTGCTATAAACCCATAAAATGTAGTGTTTTCAATGATATTAGCTATTTATCGGTGATATATAGCTGTTTTCCTACAAATTGAAGTATAAAATCCTCTTTTCAGAATAATTTGCACCTATATGTAGCTTACATTACATTAAGCTATTAAATAGAAGAGTAAGAGGTTATTTATTGTGGTATAACGGTATATTGCTAGCGTTTTTCATAGTTTCTTCTAAACTGTAGCGTTATTGTATATATACAAGTAGTTTTACTTATCATATTGCTCTAAACCTATAAAATGTAGTGTTTTCAATGATATTAGCTATTTGTCGGTGATATCTAGCTGTTCTCCTACAAATTGAAGTATAAAATCCTCTTTTTAGAATAATTTGCACCTATAAGTAGCTTACATTACATTAAGCTATTAAATAGAAGAGTAAGAGGTTATTTATTGTGATATAACGGTATATTGCAAGCGTTTTTCATAGCTTCTTGTAAACTGTAGCGTTATTGTATATATACAAGTAGTTTTACTTATTATATTGCTATAAACCCATAAAATGTAGTGTTTTCAATGATTTTACCTAGTTATCAGTGTTATATATATGTTTTCCTACAAATTGAGGTATAAAATCCTCTTTTTAGAATAATTTGCACCTATAAGTAGCTTACATTACATTAAGCTATTAAATAGAAGAGTAAGAGGTTATTTATTGTGATATAACGGTATATTGCCAGCGTTTTTCATAGTTTCTTGTAAACTGTAGCGTTATTGTATATATACAAGTAGTTTTACTTATCATATTGCTATAAACCCATAAAATGTAGTGTTTTCAATGATATTAGCTATTTATCGGTGATATATAGCTGTTTTCCTACAAATTGAAGTATAAAATCCTCTTTTTAGAATAATTTGCACCTATAAGTAGCTTACATTACATTAAGCTATTAAATAGAAGAGTAATAGGGTATTTATTGTGATATAACGGTATATTGCAAGCGTTTTTCATAGTTTCTGGTAAACTGTAGCGTTATTGTATATATACAAGTAAGTTTACTTATCATATTGCTATAAACCCATAAAATGTAGTGTTTTGAATGATATTAGCTATTTATCGGTGATATATAGCTGTTTTCTTACAAATTGAAGTATAAAATCCTCTTTTTAGAATAATTTGCACCTATAAGTTGCTTACATTACATTAAGCTATTAAATAGAAGAGTAAGAGGTTATTTATTGTGATATAACAGTATATTGCAAGCGTTTTTCATAGTTTCTTCTAAACTGTAGCGTTATTGTATATATACAAGTAGTTTTACTTATTATATCGCTATAAACCCATAAAATGTAGTGTTTTCAATGATTTTAGCTAGTTTTCAGTGATATATAGCTGTTTCCCTACAAATTGAATTAAAAAATCCTCTTTTTAGAATAATTTGCACCTATAAGTGCTTACATTACATTAAGCTATTAAATAGAAGAGTAAGAGGTTATTTATTGTGATATAACGGTATATTGCAAGCGTTTTTCATAGCTTTCTTGTAAACTGTAGCGTTATTGTATATATACAAGTAGTTTTACTATTATATTGCTATAAACCCATAAAATGTAGTGTTTTCAATGATTTTACCTAGTTATCAGTGTTATATATCTGTTTCCCTACAAATTGAGTTAAAAATCCTCTTTTAGAATAATTTGCACCTATAAGTAGCTTACATTACATTAAGCTATTAAATAGAAGAGTAAGAGGTTATTTATTGTGATATAACGGTATATTGCAAGCGTTTTTCATAGCTTCTTGTAAACGTAGCGTTTATTGTATATATACAAGTAGTTTTACTAATTTATTCTAAAAAAAGAGTTTTATGATTTAAGTTATCAGGTTTATCTTTTTACTGAGGTTTTTTTAAATATTTACCTATATATTATTATAACATAATAAGGTCAGGATTTATTGTATAGGTATATTGTTTTAG
>JACEEZ010012728.1:0-10953 GCA_016584305.1 Chionoecetes opilio
AATTGTCTTCAAAAACGGTAGGATCGGTATTGTTCCGCAAACGGATCGGCAAACGGATTTCTTAATACCGCACATCACTACTCCGGGGCTTGACCCAGGTGCTGTTACCCCCTGTGACCTTCCATAAACCAGATTATAAGGGGGATGCGCGAACGCAATCCCCCGCTATCAAAAATTTCACACTCGAGTTAACCACATTTGGGTTAATCGCAAGGGTCAGCACCGCCGGAGTGCAATGGTGGGCCTCGCCCTGGGAAAACCGCCTTCAGGATCGCGGTATCTCCTGTGCCAGGTAAGTATGCTTTCCGCGGCCAGATGTCAGATCTTACGCCACCAAGCTAAACACCTACGCAAAGTAAATTATTTATATGTAAATACTTTCTTAAATATAAGATGTCATACATGGTCTTCTACTAAACTATACAATCCATTTTGAATATTTGTGCCGCTTCTTGAACGCGCGGTTGTATTAGTTATCACTCCAACTAAATTAATGACAACCGTCAGACAATCATGAATAAGTACGTACTTATATCTATCACTCACTTCCATTCAAATATATACTGAGCGACAAAAGTTTTGCCCTAAAACAGGAGGAGCACCACTTCTCATTCCACCTTTCACTGTCAGAACACATCATCATTAACTTTGTATTGTTCCAAAGTCAATCCAATCAACATTTAGTGCAGTCATTACAGGTTGTTGTTTTTATCTGACGCTCAGCTATTTGAGGAAGAAACATTACTCTGCCATGCAATACTTTTTTCATTCAAAAATAATACAATACTCCCACTGTGTAGGGATAAGGCCCAGTTGCAAGAAGGTCTTATCGTGCTCCCTATAGGGTCCCGGCGTGGAAATGCCCGACACCTCTGGTTCAAGAACAGCGCCATTTCATCCCCATCGTGGGCCCCATCGGGCAAAAATCGTCGGGCGGTAACCCCCTACCGACGAGATGATCGATGAGCATTATATATTATTAAATACTTCCATTGAACATCAATAATCAACATATTCAATATGTGACACATTTCTGGGGAAGAATCAACGCGGTTACTAAGCCAAAAAGGCAGCTAATTCATAATGTTCAGTTGCCTTGAACTCAAGACAAGCGGGTGGATGTCCGCGCCACCTATTGACAGCGATGAGCGATATAGGGCGGGCGGGCAGGCGGGCGGAGTCCATCCACACCTCATAACGATACGTTGTCATCTACCTTACCTGTGTCTTCCTGAAGAAGACTCCGATCAACTATCCCGCCTGTGACGCATCAAGACATCACCAGGGCAATATGGTTCCCTCAACGCATTTTTTTTTTCCTTGCAGCCTAAACAAATACTAATACCCGCCGGTATGGGCCCCAGACATAACGACGTCACGTTGTTTACATCGGTGCTTGTGGGGTAAGGCGGGGTCTCCCCGCCAGCGGCTGACCTACGAAGGCAAACTACGGCGATGGAAGAATTTAGAGTTATTTGCGCGAAATTGATATCCATGGTGCATCTTATGGCCTGTTCTCGTGGACAACACTATAGAGAGGACTGAGGTAATGGATGATGTGCAAGAGGCTTCTAAACCAAGAAAACAGAGTCCAACAGAGCCTCGCAAAAAGAAGCAACTGGTAGGTACGAATCATAATGTGTCCTACCACTTGCTTACTCTTAATGAGCTCTGCTGTGACTGTTTTCCTGGGTTTAGAAGCCTATGGCCACATAAAAACCATACTCAGGTCTCTTAGTTGTCAGCGAGCACGGAAAATATAGCACCTGGATATCAATTTTCGCCCAAAACAAGTCTAATTTTCCTGCGTCGTAATTGCTCTTTGTAGGCTGTACATATTCATGGTTATGGATAGTATAAAGACCTTATTAATTGAGTTCCTTTTGTGTCTTTCCTCATAATAAGGAGGGTACATCATGGTGTAAGGGTGGTTACTGCGAGCAATGCATACTCTTGAGGTCTATACCAACATCACCAACCTTTGCTTGATTATCTATTACTCCACCTAACAAGTTGCATAAACCACGGTGGACATACCAATCCCTTGCCTCAGGTACCTGCTGCATGTACTGTCGTCTACGATATTTTGTCCCTTCAAAATCGGGAGAGAAAAAACTCGCCGACAGTAAGGTTAGGTTGGATCGGTCTTTCGCCCACATAGCCATTTCGCACACCATGATCCCTTTCGCCCACACAGGAGGCTATAGAGAGGAGGTTAGGTATATTTGTTTGTGTGTCGAGACTCCCAACCCCGCTAGGAGGTTAGGTTAGCTTTGTTTAGGTTAGGTTAGGGTAGGTTAGATTTGGTTAGGTTAGGCTTAGATTAGATTTGGTTAGGTTAGATTTGGTTAGTTAGGTTAGTTAGGTAGATTTGGTTAGGTTAGATAGGTGGTCAAGTCCCCTGCTAGGGTAGGTTAAATTTGTTTAGGTAGGTTATTTTGTGAGGCAATTTTCGTCATTTAGCACACGACAGTCGTCCACAGTAAGTTCACATTAGCCCCACATATAAGAGGCAATTCGGCCCCACTTAAAGTCAATTCGCCCACACGATCCATGTCACGGAGTTCATGTAATTAATCTCCTCTGGCAGAATGGAATGAACCACCAGTAACTTGGGGGAAATACGGTAAATTGTGCTAGTGTTGCCCATACTCTCCCACTTCAAAAACCAAATTTGGGACCTGTGGAAGCGGGGTTTTCGGGTGGGTAACAAAATTATCGTCGGGAAAAAACAGTAATTAAAGAGTTGTGTAGGGGGGTAAAATTCCCTAGATCTGGGTAATTTTATATCTAGATAAAAATTGGCCAACAAAAAATAAACTAACCTAACAAAATTACCTACCCTAGCAGGGGGCTTGACCCCACGATAACAAATCTAAACTGATTCCTAACCTAACCAAATCTAATCGACAAACCTAACAAATCGCAATAGGTTAGATAGGTTAGATTTGGTTTAGGTTAGGTTAGCTTAGGTTAGATTTGGTTAGGTAGGTTAGCTTAGGTTAGATTTTGGTTAGGTTAGGTTATCGGTGGGTCAAGCCCCCGATAGGGTAGGTTAATTTTGGTTAGGTTAGTTATTTTGGTTAGGCAAATCTTTCTCTAGATATAAGGAAATTACCTAGATCTAGGGAATTTTACCCCCCTACACAAACTCTTAATTTAAGGTTTCCGACGCATAATTTGGTTCACCACCCGAAAACCCGCATTCCCACAGGTCCCCAAATTTGTTTGGGGGAAGTGGGAGAGTATGGCAAACACTCGAAATTTACCGGCATTTCGCCCAAGGTATGGTGAGTTCATTCCATGTCGCCAGAAGGAGATATATATTACAGACTCCGTTGACAGGATCGGTTGGGCGAATTGACTTAGAGGGGACGAATTGACCTTATATGTGGGCGAATGACTCTTATTGTGGGCGCCGAATTGACTTACCATGTGGACGAAATGTCTTGTGGGCGAAAGACGAAAATTGCCTAACCAAAATTAAACTAGCCTAACACAATTAACCTCCCCTAGCAGGGGGCTTGAACCCCACCGATATTTAACCTAACCTAAGCTAAACCTAAACCTACAGCTAACCTAAACCTAACCAAATCTAACCTATCCGAACTAACTCAACTCTAATTCTAGCCTAACCAACCAAATCTACACCTAAACTACCCAAATCTATACCTAAACCTAACCTCCTAGCGGGTGGTGGGGGTCTCGGAACATACACAAAATACCTAAAAACCTAGATCCTATAGATCCAGAGTGTGGGCGAAATGGACCTGTGGGCGAATGACTCATGTGGGCGAAATGGCATTGTGGGGACATGACCGGATACCAACCTAACCAATTACTGTCGGCGGAGTGGCCTCCCGATTTGTGTAGGGAAAAAAAAATATCGGTAGACGAACATACCATGCAGGGTACCTGAGTGCAAGATGGGAATGTCACCGTGGTTATGCCAACAGGTTTATAGGATGGAGTAATAAGATAAAATCAAAGCAAAGGTTGGTGTGTGGATAGAATCAAGAGTATTCATGGATCGCAGAACACTTAAACATGATGTACCACACTTATGAGGAAGACAAAACAAAAGGAACCAATTAATTAGGCATTTTAATACTATCATAACAATGAATAGGTACAGCATACAAAGAGAAGGACTACGACAGATGAAAAAAATTAGAGGTTTTGGCGAAATTGATATTCCAGGTGGTGATATTTCCGGCTCGCTGACACATAGAGAGACGAAGGTGCTGGTTGATGTGCCGACGGCTATCTAAACCAGGAAAAACAGGTCACAGCAGATCTCATTAAGAAGTAAGCAAGTGTGGGACAATACGTACTACCAGTTGCTTACTTGACGAGGCTTGGTTATGACTCTGTTTTTCTTGCGTTTTAGAAAGCATCTTGCACCTCAGCCATTACCTAAGGGGCTCTCTATAGTGTTGTCAGCGAGACCAGAGCACAGTTAATATAGCACCTGGAATATCAATTTCGCGCAAAATAAACTCTAAATTCTTCCATCGCCGTATTTTCCTTGTAGGTCCACCGCGGCGACCCGCCTTTCCCCACTCCAATGCACCGATGTAAACAAACCGTGAGTAGTTTATGGGCGTACGGTCCATTCCCGCTGGGAGTGAACAGACTTAAAATATGATTGAATGCTACGATTGTATGCAGTTACATTCGAAATGACAATAAGTAATATTGCTAAACATTATGACTAAAATCATCGAGAAAAACGCCAAAGAATTGCTAACATGAGAGAGAGAGAGAGAGCGGAGAGCGAGGACGCGAATGAGAGAGAGAGGAAGAGAGAGAAGAGAGAGAGAGAGAGAGGAGGAGTTTCAGCTGGCACGCCAGCCTGGCGTTGTCATGGGAACTCAAATAACCAACTCAGAACTTTTGAAATTTTTTGTACCGCCTCTATATGAAATCAGCATTGGATAATACAAGTATTACGTTATTTTATGTCGATAGAAAAGAATAATTCATGATAGAAATGACATGCGCCAAATTTTTATAGTGTAGTAAAATATTATATTCTATTTATCGCACCCCCCACGGGTATTGGTACACCTCGATCCCGACGTCGGGACATCATGCCGATGGGGGCAAAATCAGCAGTTCATGAAACTTATCAATGAGTATTCACGATGGTCGGGCGCCACATCACTATCGTGTACTCGATGGAAAAAGTCCATTCTTGCACGGGCCTAAGAATCATGTAAACTTCTGTTTTTTCCTTCCTGTCCCTCCCCCCCAAAAACAAGACTCCAAAGAAACATGTTAAACGGAAAACTCAAGCAAACGACTAGACATTGACCACATACGGTTTCGTTGCGCACAGTCTGTTTACGAGTGCAGTCGGCCTTGCTTGACACTAAAAAGAAAACCGGAACTGCGTTTGTTTGTTTTGTTTTTTTGAAAGAATTTCGTGTTCGGACGCAGCGGAGATGGATCTCCATTTTTTTTTTTTTTTTTTTTTTTTTTTTTTTTTTTTTTTTTTTTTTTTTTTTTTTTTTTTTTTTTTTTTTTGTTACATAGAAGATATAGCACCAAGTAGGCTATATTATCATATAGAGGGACGTGATGTTTGGCCCTAGCCCGTGGTGGCCACAGGCTGGATTTGAATAATGTCACCTGAGTGGTATAGTGAGGCTGCCTTTCTATGATAGGTTCTACACGCAGTTTAAGGCTCACCGCTCCTACACGTGTTGTTTCCCACTCCACACTGAAGTCACAGTAGACGAACAGGAAGCCGCATGTGGCGTGCTTTCGGCCACTCGACGCATGTGATTAAGTTGTCCTTGGTGGGACTGAAGACTCGGGACCTTGTGCTCAACCTCCCCGGCTCTTATCGACCACGTTAATGATGGCCGAAATGAGTAGTGTCCACGGCAGGATTCGAATCCGGACATCGAGCCACCACTCGGCCACCGCCTCCCCAAACAAACTGTAACAGACACGAAACCCCCCAAGGAGGAGAGAGAGCTGTTGTATGCTTATAGTGTGGCCGACGCCAGACCCCGGGAGGCGGGTTCACAAATCCCCGGCTAACACCCGGGTACCCATTCACTGCGGGTGGACAGGGGTAGGGTTTAAGGAAATCGTAGCCCGCGGCGAGAATCCTATCGGCGACAATTATAGGAGGTTTTGAGCATTATGATCTATGCGGCATTCAATTTCGTACAGAAATGTCCTTCCTGGCGCAGGAGATGGGGCCTTACCCACCCGTGTTCAAGCATGCAATTGCCCCACACAGGTATAAACTTACTTCCATCTGATACACATCAAAAATATATTTTCTTTTTCAATTAGCAAGATGCTGTTTCCGTAAAATTAATACCAGACTTCACTGCAAAAGGCGTAAAGATAATGGTCCTTTACATCAGTAACTACAAAAAGCAGAGCGACCATTCATTAGATTCATGAAAAATGTTTTCAATGAAAGAATAAAAACAGATACCCTTTTAGCGAGAAAATTTAAGTATTAGTAAATATTCCCTCAATGCGTGCGCCAGTTCCCGTTTTCTTTTTGTTAGGTATCAAAGGCGGAATGCACCTCGTAACTGGTCTAGTGACAGGTAGTAGTGCTGAGCTTGTAAAGGGGATGCTGCGCATGGTATTCATGGGATTGGGGATGAAAGGTGATGTAGGTTAGTGTTAGGTGACCGGAACTAACACGTGGTAGGCCTCGGGTCCTCTGTAGACTCTTATCATTTCTTATGTGATTATGTTCTAACAGACTGCTGCTCATACGACAAACGGAGAGAAATTGAATAATTATGTAAGAAAAGAAGCTCTAAAAAAATAACAATGAATTTATAAGTGTATGGAAATGTTACCGCTACAAGTCGTTAGTTAGATTCGAATAGAGCAGTGTCACGTAGATTAACATTCTATCGACGGGGATGACAGGTGGCACCTACCTATAATCCATCATAACTAAGTCAAAAGACGATATATACGAAAGAATTAAATTACATTGGGCATACTCATTATACGGAAACAAACAACTACATCATGGTGGGGGAGCATACGCCGGGGGGAGCGCTCGCACCGGAACCACCCCTACGAGCCCAACTCTCGGGGGGTCACCACGCACGAGCTCAGCAGGTCCCTTCCAACAAGCAGCTCTCAACAAGAACATCAACTTGCCCCAGCCGAGCCTGCTGGGCGCCCCCTTGGCCTCCTGCCACGCCGGAGTGTCTATAAGATACAATCCGAGGTGAAGAGTCACGGTTTCAGAGTTTAGCGTGCCCACATGACCACATGTCAAATAGACGTATAATGGCTCTGACAGGGCCTATGCCAGGTAATAGGCCTCGATTCAGTCTCACGGTGCAATCACTGAAATGACAAGAATTCATCTCATCGCTACACATGATCTGCCGAAGGACCTTATTACCAAAGGCATCGTTTAGTCTCGTCAAGTCGTTTTTATGTTCAAACATGTCCACAAACAATTAGAGTAAGACAGGGTCACAAGTCGGATCTTTTGTAAGAATACATATATTAAATATTATAGTATAAAACAATTTTTTAAGTATACGAAAAAAAAATATTATAGTAAAAAATATGTTGTAAATGGATACGAACAAAATATATTTGTAAGTATACAAACAAAATATTTGGTGTAGTATACAAACAAAATATTTATGTAATTATACGAAAAAAATATATTTTGTAAGTATACGAACAAACTATATTTGTAAATATTCAAACAAAATATTTTTAGAAGTATATGAACACAATATTTTTTGTAAGTATCAAAAAAATAGTGTTTGTCAGTATACAAAACAAAATCATTTCGTAAGTAACAATTTTTTTTGTTGTTATGTTAAGTATATGAACACAAATTGTTTGTAAGTATACGAACACAATATTTTTTTAAGTTACGAACAAAACATTTTTTGGGAAAGTATACGAATACAAATCATCTTCTGGTAAGTATACGACAAAATATTTTTGGAAGTATACAAACAAATATTTTGCGGTAAGTATTACAAAACAAAAATAATTTTTGGTAAGTATTATCGAATAAACTATTTATTGGTATGATACGAAAAAAATTTTGGTAAAATATACGACGAAAAAAAAAAATTTGGTACGTATACGAAATTTTTTGGATTTTTTTCGGAAGATATACGAAAAAAAATAGTTGTGTAAGTTAACGAACAAACATTTTGCGAAAGTATCATGAAACAAAACTCTTTTTGTAAAATATACGCACAAGGAGAAAAGTTGTTATATTACATAAATATTTTGTTCGTATTACTTACAAAAATTTTCTTTGAATATAATTACAAAAAATATTATGTTATAGTCTTTCTATTCAATTAGGCGGATTCTTGGAGCTGCCGCGCCTAGCCGAGTTGTAAGGGACGTCGCTGATGGCTGATAGAA
Source organism: Chionoecetes opilio (assembly GCA_016584305.1). Taxonomy (NCBI): domain Eukaryota; kingdom Metazoa; phylum Arthropoda; class Malacostraca; order Decapoda; family Majidae; genus Chionoecetes; species Chionoecetes opilio. Next base: position 8,401 of record JACEEZ010012728.1, read on the forward strand.
CTAGGGCTGGGTGGCGATGGTGGTGGACTGGCCTTGCCGCAACCAAAACCCTTGCGTTGCCTCAGAAAAAATATTCAAATCTTGGGTTATCATCTCTACACAAGATAGGCCTATTTGATTTGCAGCCGTGAATCAAGGCCAGTGAGTGTTCAACAACAACACGCCATTTATAACTCAATAGGGTAAAATAAAGTCAGACGGCCTATACAAGAGTATAAGGACTTTTAGGTTTTCAGTGCATTGAAATGTTGTTACTCCTAAACGATATTACCAAGCTACCGGATGATATTTATGAAAGCTGAGCCTACCATCGTGTTCATAATACATTGTTGCATATCATGAGCATAAAAAATTACACTAAGACTACAGTAATATTAAGATAATTGAAGGAAAGTAAAAGAGTGTATAAACATTCTTTCTTGCTTATTTTGCTTCAACTCGCTGTAACTCCATCAGTTTTGGTTGCATTCAATTTTCAAGCACTGTTTCAAAATCCATATACTTTTCCGCTTCCTGTGGTATGTAGCACGTACCAATAAGGAAAAGAGTAGGTGGTCAAAATGGCTAAGAAAGTTAAACTGTTTCAAACTGACACAGTGACGGGTGGCATTGCTCCCTCCCTATTGTACAGTAGAGGACTTCTCGGGAGAGCTATCAGAGGCTCCACCTGTCACGGCACCAGTTTTGAAACAGTTAACTTTCTTAGCCATTTTGACCAGCTACTCTTTTCCTTATTGGTACGTGCTACATACCACAGGAAGCGGAAAAAGTATAAGGATTTTGAAACAGTGCTTGAAAATTGAATGCAACCAAAACTGATGGAGTTACAGCGAGTTGAAGCAAAATAAGCAAGAAAGAATGTTTATACACTCTTTTACTTTCCTTCAATTATCTTAATATTACTGTAGTCTTAGTGTAATTTTTTATGCTCATGATATGCAGCAATGTATTATGAACACGATGGTAGGCTTAGCTTTCATAAATATCATCTGGTAGCTTGGTAATTCGGGTAGGAGTACAACATTTCAATGCACTGAAAACCTAAATGTCCGCTACTCTTGTGATAGTCAGTCATGACTTTATTTTTTACCCTATTGAGTTATGAATGACGTGTGTTGTTGAACAATCACTGCCTGATTCACTGCTGCAAACAAAATAGGCCTATCTTGTGTAAGAGATGAGTAAAGCCAAGAAATATGAATATTTTTCTGAGGCAACGCAAGGGTTTTGGGTTGCGGCAAGGCAAGTACCACCACCATCGCCACCCAGCCCGAGTCTATCAGCCAATCAGCGACGTCCTTACAAACTCGGCTAGGCAGCGAGCAGTTCCCAGCCAGGAATCCAGCTTAAGTGAATAGACTATAGTATGTTTACAAAAAATATTTTGTTAGAATGTTTAAAAAAAAAAAATTTGTTCGTATACTTACCAAAAATATTTTGTTCGTATATACTTACCAAAAATATTTTGTTCAATATACTTACCAAAAATATCATGTTAATATAATAATATAAGGTAGAGTTAATGGGCAGGGCATGTGGGCCACTCTTAGGCCTGAGAGTGGGCATTCTTAGGCCACTCGAGTGACTCGACGGTGCAGAAATATTTGAAGTGGATTTATGGGTGAGTGATGTACCTTGCAGTATAGAGTAGTCTTTGGTTTGACCTAAGTATGGGTAGTGGGTATTAGGTATGAGGTAGAATAAAGAGGAGGTGCCGCCCAGCCCTTCACCAGATAGTGAGGTCCGGCTGTCGGGCTAAGCTCCGCCCACGACTGGCAGAACTCACTTCCACAAAGTGCTGTGCGTTATTTCCAGGGAGGTTGGATGGGTATTACGCACATGTATTATTATATTACAGCTTTTATTTAAGACATAAATAAGAAATACATGAAAAAGTGAAGATACAGTAAACCCTCTCGTATTCGGACTAATTGGGCCAAGGAGTGGTCGAGTAATGCAAGGATCCGAATAATGCAGGGCATAGACCACTGTATACCTGGACTGCGCACGGAATATCGGCCTGTCGCACAGGGCCTGAAGTCGGGCCGCTCGGATTCACATATATATACAGGAGAACCTCATTTAACCGGCATTCAAAACAACTGCAGCCTCAAAACAACGGCACTAATCGACCCAGGCTTTTTTTTTTTTTTTTTTTTTTTTTTTTTTCACTGATAAAACTCTGGAACTCTCTTCCTGTTTCTATTTTTTCCACTTTCTATGACTTAAATCTTTTCAAAAGAAGAGTAACAAGCACCTTCCGAACTAAATTGGCTCACCCCTTTTTTTATTTTATTCTCTGACTGTCTTCTTTATAGGGACTGCCATCTAAGCGGGCTTTGTGTTAACCATTTTTGTTGTGCCCTTGGCTGGTTCCTTGCGATGGAAAAAAAAAAAAAAAAAAAAAAAAAAAAAAAAGGAGGATTTGGGCGATTCATAAGAGTAACTCTTAAAACAACGGCAAAATGAGTTATCCGGCATGCGCTCCCCCCGAGGGTGCCGGATAAACGAGGTTCTCCTGTAGTATTAGATTTAATTATCATTATCATTATC
>JACEEZ010012729.1:0-2500 GCA_016584305.1 Chionoecetes opilio
TGTTTCCTTTGTATCCTTTGTATCCTCCCTTCTCCTCCCTCTCTCTCTCCTCTCCTCCTCCTCCTCTCCTCCTCCTCTCCTCCTCCTCTCCTCCCTCTTCTCCTGCTCCTCTTCCTCCTGCTCTTCCTCCTCCTCATACCGCTATTAATTCTACAATTACTACAACAAGTTGACATCGCAGCAACGCACAATAACACAAAATTTGCTGATCTCCGCTAAAGTATTAAACAATTTATAGCAAGCATCGACCTTGTGCACCCTCTCGCCCCTTCAACCTCCCTTTTTCTGCTTCCATGACGGGGGGGAGACGGGGGATAGGTCGCCTCAAATTTCTGTCCTTTAATATTTTCTTAAGTTTTCCTTAATATCTAATTCATCCTCGACCCATTTTCTTCGCTTTTAATTATTAGTTTTCCGCGATATTTCTTCGTTCGGTGATTTTACGGACGGCGAGAGATGAGTATATATATATATATATATATATATATATATATATTATATATATAATATATATATATATATATTATATATATATATATATATATATAATATATATATATATTATATATATTATATATATATATATATATATATATATATATATATAGTATGGAGAAGAGAGAGAGAGAGAGAGGAAAGAGAGAGAAGAATAGAGAGAGAGAGAGAAGACGAGAGACGGAGAGGGAGAGACGAGAGAGAGGGAGAGAGAGAGAGAGAGAGAGAGGAGACGAGAGAGAGAGAGAGAAAAGAGAGAAGAGAGAGAGAGACAGAGGACAGAGAGAGAGAGAGAGAGAGAGAGAGTACAAAAAAATGAGTCGTTAAAAAGGCGCAATATGTAATTATTACCATTAGCCGCCTCCTCCTCCTCCTCCTCCTCCTCCTCCTCCTCCTCCTCCTCCTCCTCCTCCTCCTCCTCCTCCTCACTTCCTCCTCCTCCTCCTCCTACGTAGTAAACTCCAAATACAATAGAATCATTTAAAAGTCGCCTCGATAAATATTTCATATCAAATCCCGGTTGTCACTGTTTATCTCGGAATAATAAATTTATCTCGCGGGCCTCTGAAACTTACTCTCATTGCGTAAAATGATTGCGAGTCGCGTCTACACAATCCCTCCCACACGTTCAGACAGCCCGAGTAAACGGTCACTACTACAACTTTTGACCTGTGACGGGCTGTGGTTCAGTAAGGGCCCTGTCAGTTAGTGACCACCATCGGGATTTATATACCAGGGGTCACTGCTGCAGGGGGCATTGAAGTGCACGGCGTCCTACTTGGAAAGTGCACTACCGCAGTGGATTGAAACGGAGCTGGGGCCTGATTGACTGCTGCCTCCCAAGAAAGCGCCAGGCAAGGCTGCCGCACCACCCGTGAACTTCCACACTGAGCCTACACCAACACTACATTAGACCTCATAACACACACAGATAGCCCCGAGTTAACGGTTACCACTACTACTCTCGACCTGTGACGGGCTGTGGTTCAGTTAGGGTCCTGACAGTTAGTGACCACCATCGGGATTTAAGGTACCAGGGGTCACTGCTGCAGGAGGCATTGAAGTGTACGGCGTCCTACATGGAAAGTACACAATCCGCAGTGGATTGAACGGAGCTGGGGCCTGATTGACTGCTGCCTCCCAAGAAAGCGCCAGGCAAGGCTGCCGCACCACCCTTGAACCTCCACACTGTGTTCACACCATTACAAAACACACATAACATGACCTATCTATCAAGCACTAAACCTACCCCCACAAACTAGTAGTAGTTAGCCATAGATTACAGCTTTCAACTTTCCTCACAAATTCCATGCAGTTTTTCTATATTGCATGGTATCACTTCATTTCCGGCCAGCTTCGGCTGGAGGGATGGGTGGGTGGGGAGGAGCCTTCTACTTCCTATCCTTTCTCTCTTATTATCTAGTTAGTGTAGTGTAGTTAAAGCAAACAGTCTTGTAAGGACCTATCGGTCTGTTGCTGTTTGTGTTTCCTTTGTATTCCTTTGTATTCCTCCTCCTCCTTCTCTAATGACACAATTATACACGTCCTTGGTTAGGCCACACTCGGAATATGCCGTTCAATTCTGGTCGCCCTGTTGCGTAAAAGACCAAGCAAAATTGTAATCAGTGCAAAGAAGAGCAACCAAACAAATTCCATCTCTGCGAAATTTATCTTATGAAGAGAGACTGCGGAAACTTAATATGTGTTCCTTAAAGTATCGTAGAATCCGTGGGGACCTGATAGAAACCTTTAAGATCCTAAAGGGATTTGATGTCATTAATCAAGAGAACCTATTCGAGCTTTCAACTCAAGTGACAACAAAAAATAATGGTTTAAGACTAAACGGGCAACGTTGCATCACTGATCTCCGTAAAAATTATTTGAATGTGAGAGTCGCTGATCGATGGAACAAGTTACCAGCAAATGTTGTCGAAGCCAGCACAATAACTACATTTAAAAACAGGCTTGACGCGCACTGTAAAGTAAATGGGTATTGGTAGTGCCC
>JACEEZ010012729.1:10000-22944 GCA_016584305.1 Chionoecetes opilio
AACCAGTTTCTATACTGGAAATATCAGGGGCCTTTATCCAATCTGCAATCAGACAAAGGTCCCAATGATTAAGAGTTAGCAGAGACAGAAAACTTTCTCTTTATGGCCTTCACAGAAACTCACCTCACAAAAGATCACCTGGATGCAGAAGTGCAAATAGAAAACTACACACTCATCAGACAGGATAGAGAAGGAAGAAGCCATGGAGGAGTGGCAGTGTACGTAAAACAGAGGTAGCAGCCAGTGTAGAGGTACTTGTATCTTTCTCAAATGGTACAACAGAAATGCTGGCAATATTTATCAAAGACCTTAACCTGGTAACAACAATCATATACAGGCCACCTAATACTAGTGTTAACGCTTTTCAAGAAATCACAACCAAACTCCGCAACCTTCTAGAAGATCCTCCAAATAAATCTACAGTATTTTTAATACTGGGGGACTTTAACTTGCCTCACATTAGCTGGCCCTCCATGAATATCGCAGGTGGTACACCAGAAGAAAAGGGCCAAGCGGTAAAATTAACCTCACTTATGGAGGAGTATTTTTTACACCAACTAATAATGGAGCCCACAAGAGGGAACAATATATTGGACCTCATCATCAGCAACAGCTACGACTACCTCCACTCCTATGACATTGAGAAGACGGTGATGTCAGACCATAACCTCATCCATGCAAGGGCCAACATCAGAAATATTCCCACAAAAACACAACAACGTCAGGCAGGATAGACTCTTTCCATGCATTAAATTTTTATGGAAGAAACATTGACTGGGATAAAGTCCGAAAAGAACTAGATGCCATAAAATGGGAAAACATCTTTAGTGGAATGGAAGCCCACGAGATGTACGAAGTACTCTCCAGCAAATGCCTGCAAATTTGTAAGGAACACATTCCCCTCAGGCGGTCGTCAGGACGGAAACACCAAATACCCAGGGACAGACGAATACTGATGAAAAAGAAGGCCAATTTACAAAGAAAATTAAAGAAAGTAACCTATGCTGTGGCAGAAAACGCAATACAACGTCAGCTACACTTACTGGAAGATGCACTTGCTCAATCACACGTATGGCAGAGAGAACAAGAAGAACAAGGTGCCGTGGAAAATATAAAAGTCAACTCCAAATTTTTGTACTCTTACGCCAAGAAGAGATTGACCAGCACAACATCGGTTGGCCCTCTACTGAAAGAGACGGGAACTTGAAGATGGCCCACAGGAAATGGCAGAAATGCTACAGACTGAGTATCAGAGAGTGTTTAGTAAACCCGATACTCAGAAACGGGTAACAGATCCATGTACTTTCTTTAGCGAAAGGAAATGTGGTGACATTCTGCTCACGACATTTATGATAACCAGGGAAAACATAATCCAAGCCATAAGCAACATCGACCCGCAAGCAGCAGCAGGACCAGATGGTCCTGCTGTGTTTCTGAAAATATTAATATTAAATATTAAAATAATAAAATACTGTGTTTCTGAAAAATTATAGGGAACAACTGGCCACACCCCTGAAGATACTGTGGACTACATCCCTCCTCACTGGCTCCGTCCCCCATGAACTCAAGCTGGGGACAATAACACCCATACATAAAGGGGGAAGCAAAGGGACAGGCAAGCAGATACAGACCAGTGGTCCTCACATCACACGTCATCAAGATCTTTGAAAGGATACTGAGGGCCAAGATGGTAAACCACCTGGAAGAAAGAGGGGCCTTCAATGATGGACAACATGGGTTCAGAAGAGGCAGGTCTTGCCTATCAGAGCTTCTACAACACTATGAAGCTATATTAGAAGCAACTCAGGATGGAGATAATGCTGATGTAATCTACCTAGACTTTGCCAAGACTTTTGACAAGGTAGATCATGGCATTCTCCTCCACAAACTCAAGAACCTTGGCATAACTGGCAGAGTAGGGAGATGGATCCACAGTTTTCTCACCAACAGGCACCAAGTTGTCACCATAGATGGTAAACTGTCATCACAGTGTCAAGTCATAAGTGGTGTTCCCCAAGGATCTGTGCTTGGCCCATTATTATTTCTGATCATGATATCAGACATTGACACAGATCTCAGATATTCCACTGCTACTTCATTTGCTGATGACACCCGTATACGGCATAAAATAAAAACATCCCCAGACACCGATCTACTGCAGTGGGACCTCAATACAATTATAGAGTGGGCCGAAAAGAACAATATGGAATTTAACGGAGAAAAATTTGAAGTTCTGAGATATGGCAGAAATACCTTTATAAAGACCACCACTCAATATATGTATCAACACCAACCATACAAACAAAGACTTCACAAAAGACCTGGGAGTGTATATGAGCAGCGATGAACTTTCTCCCTACACTACACCACCATCACCCAGACAGCGCGACAGCTAGCAGGATGGGTTCTGAGAACATTCCGTACAAGGGAGGAATCCTGCATGCTGACGCTATGGAAGTCCTTAGTAAGACCAAGGCTAGAGTACTGCTGCCAACTATGGTCACCCTACAAAAAAAAGGACATCACCCTGCTGGAAACACCACAAAGGACCTATACCAACAAGATATATGGTCTTCAGCACCTCAACTACTGGGAGAGGCTGCACAGACTGGGCCTCTACTCTCTGCAGCGCAGACGAGAGAGGTACATCATAATCTATGTCTGGAAAATCCTGGAGGGTCTGGCTCCAAAAGTAGGCATGGAGGAAAACAAAAACCCTAGAAGAGGCAGGCTGTGCTATGTACAGAGTACATGCGCCTCCTCTAAAGGACTACAAACACTCATACACCACAGCTTCTCCCACAATGGTGTACGGCTCTTCAATTGTGCCCCAAGACACATTCGGAACCTAACGGGCGTCACCACGGACACCTTCAAATATCACCTTGACAAGTGGCTGGCTGACATCCCAGACCAGCCACCCACGCCAGGCTACAGTAGCTCCCATGACAACACTTTACCTTCAGTGGTCCTGGAGGCAAGGAACAGGGAGCTACATACTACACCTGGAATGAGTGGAGGACCACCTCAACTCCGCCGATAACGGGCAAGATTCTTCAAAGGTATCAAAGGTAAGGGAGGTCAAAAACTAATATAACCCCTAGGTTCGAAAATCGTAGCTTTTGTCCCCATACACTTTATCTACTCACGTTTTCAATGCAAAAGATTGCTCTCAATTCTGTTTTAACTACAAACTAATGTAAATTTTTGGCATATTTGGTATTTAGCTAATTAGGTCGTGACACATAACCATATAATTAGAAATCAAACATTTTTATTCTAGTTTACGTAGTCAATAAACATCTGAAGTACACATTACATTTCGATATAATGATTATCTGTGACAGTTATGCTTATGAGAAAAGCAACAAAATTAATGGTTGTACAACACTTAATATATCTCATTAAAATAATGGCAGAATAATGATAATACTGTCACATGGAATAGATCAAGTACATTAACTGTCAATATCAGACAGAGTCACTGCTGTCTGCATCCAGTGTAACAATGCACTTTATACGACTACAATTTCTTTCTGATCCCTGGCAATGGCAACCAATGTAGCAAGGAATGCCTTTTTTGCTGCAGGAACAGTTTCTGTTGCAGCCTTTCAGACAGCCACATGAGATATTCTTGGATATTTGATCTGGCCATCCTGGTTTTGTGGATGAAACTGGCAAAAGCTTGTTTTTTACTAGTGACCAGCCAAAATTAGTAAATGGTTCCAAATTTGGTTGTGGGATATGCGCTGTTTTGTCAAGTATTGTAGCCAGTGCTGCCCGTTTCACATGCAAAAGAAATGCGTCTGCAGTTGGGGGTAGAATTTTCAAAAGTGTGGACTTATTGTTTAATAATTTATGTACAGTCTAAGACAAAAGTCGTGTCACGGTTTTGTCCGAATATGAAATGTAACTCGTGAAACATTATGGAAACCCTAACGCAGCTACATGCTCGTGGTTGGCAAGTCTGAATCCCTTGAAGCTACTGTTCAGATAAGGGTTCAAAGCTTCATATCTGCCACCCATGAGACAATGTCTAAAACAAACCAAGGGTATTTCATAGGGTCAATAGATTTACTGCATTAAGGTTTCATATTAATCGATGTGGAATGCGAAGTATATTCGGCCCAGCAATGATCGTCAGGACATTTCATCTTTACACCTGAGCCATTGAAGGTCACATACATCACCGGCAGGAGTATGGATAAAGCTAGCTAGTCTCATGCAAGAATTAAAAAAATATATATACTATATATAAAAAAAAAAAAAAATCTAGAAAAATTGCTTCAAAATGCAATAGTATATTTGGATAACTAATAAGAACAATAAGACCAAATTTCATTTTAATCTATGCAAAAACTTTTTTTTTTAAATGCCTCAATATTCACGAGTATAGTTGGATAATAATATGAAGGAAGGAAAGACTCAGAAGCAGTGGCGTATATAGGTCCTTAAAAAGAAAGTGGAATACAGGGGTGAATCCAGGATTGTTATAAAGGGGGGGGGGGGGGGGGGGGTGCTTGTGTGAAGCGAGCCTCAACGGCTGAGGGAGTTAATAATAATAGCAGAATTGCAATGTGTTTCGGAGGGCCTCAGCCGAACCCCTGAAACTGGCTCACCGAACCCATGTTCAATCACTGCTTTATAATTACCTCAGCACTTCTGCTTTTAACACTCCTGGTAATGAATCCTAAAACAATTACTCGTGAGGATACGAACTATTATGACGTATGAGTTGTGGTGAGATCGAAGCAATTATGACAGTGCTACCAACCGTTCGTATGACATACGTCAGACAGCACCGAAAGGTTAGCCATTTACCAGATGTCTCGACCAAAATTCATGACACGACTTTTGTCTTAGACTGTACTATTAAGTCTCCCAGTGCAGAGCCTTTAAAGTCATCATCCCTCTTTGTATACACAGCTACCAGCAGTTCTCTAGCTTGCTGGATGACGTCTGTCGTTACGGTGCCTTGAGAATTCACATCTGCTTCTCCAAAGTCCTCAAGAGCTGGAATTTCTACCTCTTTGCTGCACCTCAGCCATGTCTTTTTACTGGTGAAGAAACGGAAGCTGGTGATGTCACGTCCACTCAGGCTGTGGATGAAGGGAAGGGATCTGCACTGTGCTGGGCCCAAACTACTTGCCATCTGATGGATCGAGAGGTAGCTGGATTGTGTGGTGCGCACCCACATTTCAGGCAGTTCTTTAAGGAGTGTAGAAGTATAGTACACACATGAAACGATGACATCTGTGTCATTTGCATAAATGACTACACGTTCAGATCCCTCTTTCTGAAAGCTGTAGATGGAATGCAGTATAATTCTGGTGTCTGCTTCATTCTGAGTGGACTGCAGCTCTGCAACTTCATTCACTGTACCTTTTGAGACAACACTTTCTGTTACGTTCTTGAAGCCACCACCTAGGTATAGGCATGTTGAACCTAATGATGAGTTTAGCTCTTCATCCTGGCTCCATTTCATGCACAAAAAGTTCAAAAGTGCTTCTTTGTTGCCAGAAATTGGGAAAAAATCTTGTGGAGCAGGAGCAATGTATTGTTCCCTGACTAAAGACTTTTGTTTTTTTGACTTGGCTTACCTGTGTTGGTGTTGTGAAGCTTTGAGATTGTCTGTGTCATATCGGTCACAGCAGAAATGGTTACTGTCTGTCCCTTCAGGAATATCATTCAGCATGTTGTGAAGGTATCTCTTTGCAATTCCGTGACTTCTGGCATCTAGCTAATAACATCTCTAACAATTTTTCTTCTGCATCTTTCCCTCCTATGCTTCACCCAGATGGCTCCGCAGCTGTCTCATCTACTTCTAAAGCTGAACTCTTCGCTCAAACCTTTGCTAAAAATTCCACTATGGTTGATGAAGGGCTTGTTCCTCCTTCTCCTCCAACCTCTGACTATATTATGCCTGTCATTAAGATCCTTCGGAATGATATTTTCTTTGCCCTTTCTGGCCTAGATCCTCGGAGGGCTTACGGTCCTGACGGAGTCCCTCCTATTGTTCTCTTAAACTGTGCTTCTGTGCTTGCACCTTGCCTGGTCAAACTTTTCCGTCTTTGTCTATCTACTTCCACCTTTCCTTCTTGCTGGAAGTTTCCTCACATCCAACCTGTTCCTAAGAAGGGTGACCGTTCTAATCCTTCAAACTACCGTCCTATAGCTTTGACTTCCTGCCTTTCTAAAGTTTTTGAATCTATACTTAATAATAAGATTCTTAAGCATCTATCTGCTCACAATCTTCTATCTGATCGTCAGTATGGTTTCCATAAAGGGCGATATACTGGCGATCTTCTAGCTTTCCTAACTGAATCTTGGTCATCCTCCTTTAGGGGTTTCGGTGAAACTTTTGCTGTTGCCCTTGACATATCAAAAGCTTTTGATAGAGTCTGGCACAAATCTTTAATTTCCAAACTACCCTCATTCGGTTTCTATCCTTCTCTCTGTACCTTCATCTTAAGTTTCCTTTCAAACCGTTCTATTGCAGCTACTGTAGACGGATATTGTTCTTCTCCTAAATCTATCAATAGTGGTGTTTCCCAGGGTTCTGTCCTATCACCCACTCTCTTTCTATTATTCATTAATGATCTTCTAAGTCTAACTCAAAGCCCTATCCACTCCTACGCTGATGATTCTACCCTGAATTTTTCAACGTCGTTTATTAGACGTCCAACTCAACAGGAACTAAGTGATTCACGGAGAGATGCCACCGAGCGCATAACTTCTGATCTTTCTATAATTTCTGATTGGGGCAAAGCAGACCTTGTTTTAATCAATGCCTCAAAAACCCAATTTCTTCACCTATCTACTCGACAAAACCTACCAGATAACTATCCCCTCTTCTTCAATGACACTCAACTCTCTCCTTCTTCTACAATGAACATTCTGGGACTATCCTTTACTATAAATCTGAACTGGAAATCTCACATCTCTTCTCTTGCTAAAACAGCTCTAAGAAGTTAGGTGTCCTGTGCCGTCTGCGTCCTTTTTTATCTCCCTCCCAATTGCTTGCTCTCTACAGGGGCCTTATCCACCCATGTATGGAGTATGTCTCACATGTTTGGGGAGGATCCACTCATACAGCTCTCCTAAACCCTAGGGTTGAGTCAAAAGCTTTTCGTCTCATCAACTCCTCTCCTCTGACTGACTGTCTTCAATCTTTAAATCACCGCCGCAATGTTGCTTCTCTTGCTCTCTTCTACCGTTATTTTCATGCTCACTGCTCTTCTGAACTTGCTAACTGCATGCCTCCCCCCCTCCCGCGGCCTCGCTGCCCAAGACTTTCTACTCATTCTCATCCCTATTCTGTCCATCTTCCTAATGCAAGAGTAAATCAGTATCTTTACTTTTTCATCCCTTTCACTGGTAAACTCTGGAACTCTCTTCCTGTTTCTATTTTTCCACTTTCCTATGACTTAAATCTTTTCAAAAGAAGAGTAACAAGACACCTCCCGAACTAAATTGGCTCACCCCTCTGTTTTTATTTTATTCTCTTACTGTCTTCTTTATAGGGACTGGCAACTAAGCGGGCTTTGTGTTACCCATTTTTGTTGTGCCCTTGGCCAGTCCCTTGTGATGTAAACAAAAACAAAAAAATGCTCCAAATGTCTCACCTTTATGGAATGACCACTGGCGTACTGCAAACATAGCATCTACAACTACAGCTGTTTTGAGCTTATCCTGTGGGAGATGAGAAACTGTGGTCACCTGGGTTTCCTCCTTCAATGCTTTAATCAATGTGGACTTGGTTCCACCTGCTCTCATCGACCCATTTTCATTGAACAGTGATGGAAAAAACTTGCTGCATTCATGCTTGCCTATAAAGTTAATGATGTCAACTTCACCTCCACTGGCAGCTAGTTGCGTCAGGCGTAGCAGAGCAGTCACCTCATCACTCTTTCCAGTGTAGTAGTAGGATTTTTTGGCTTTTTGGTAATGATATTTTGGGTGTGGAATGTCTACAGCTTTACCACTTTGGTTTGCTTTTGCTGACATCTAATAGAATAAGCGAGAGCTTCACAACCTATGCTTTTCACATTTGTCAAATCAGCTTGAGTATCAGGTTCTGCATGTTGACCTGTTGATATGTTGACTAACGCTGGCATTTCTGCTCTGAAAGGATTTGTCTGCATGGCTGCCAAAACTTTATGCATTGTCTCTTTATCTCTGGACACTCTGGTCTGACCTGACTCATGGTGGGGGCTATGAGTATGCAGCTTCAGCATGGACTTTAGTTGTGAAGATACCTCTGCAGTGATGAGCTTGGTGTACACCCATTTAGTGCGAGCAACAGCATTTAATGTTATCCCGTCAGGACCACTTGCTTCCTTTGCATCAGCATTGTATGTTTGTTCTATCAGCATATCCCGAGACACCCCATTGTGGCATCCATCTGGTCCTCGGCCAATGAAAGCCCCATTTAGCATGGCCTGATACACCTCTGGTGCTGTGTCAGACAGAGATCGCATCTCGAACAAGTAGAGAAGTAGAGATTGTTGCCCATATTTGTAGTGACCTGCTGCTGTCAGAAACGAAAGCATCTTAGCCGACTCACACAAGTGTCCAAGCCAGTTCCCTTCTCTCTGGTAGAAGATAAATCTGTGAAGAATATCAGACATCTCTAGAAAGCTGAGCCAAAACACTGCTGTTGGACGATCTGATAGTGATTTTTGAAATTCTTCCAATTGTTTCTGGGGCATTGAAAGTTGTTCATGACATGACTGAACTGACTTCAGCTGTTCAGTGGCATCTTTGTTGTTATTAAGCAGCATTTTCAGGACATCCTCAACAGCTTCTTTCCACTCCATGGTATCTTCAGTTAAAGCCCAGGATTCAAACTCCTCCCAATATAGGTACCAGAGTGCCTCACTGAGTATTCGCAGAGCATGCATAGACTGGTAATAGTCAGCCCTTTCTCCAAAGATTTTTTTTGCTGTTCCTTAACAACACATCCCAGCCAATACAAGAAGCTCTTCGATGCCAGAATCCTGCATGATTTTACAGATGGATTTCAGGTAGTTGTGTGCCAGATGAAAACCTCCAAGGAGCAAAACAACATTTTGGAACTCATCTCTGTACTTGTCTCTAATTGTTACCGCAAGTTCATAAGTGGTGATGATAGTGTGTGTGTCTCTCAGTGCTTTAGATGTCTTCACTAGACGTGTCATCTCCTCTTTCAGAACACCCGGGTATGTTGGAGAGGCTGGTATCAGTGGAAGGTATGCAACTTTGCTTGATTTGTGATGTGGCAGTAATCTTGCACAGAATGCAGATAACCCTGGAAGTCCTGCATCTTCATCATATAGCACTTCCAGTAGCTGTGAGTGTTCGACTTGTCTTCCTAGACGCCATATTAGCAGCATATCTTCAGCCACACCATCAGAGGGTGTTTCCAGACTTCTGATATCACCTATACTGCCGAGTGATCTAGAGCACTTTCTATCACTGCCAGAGATATAACAAGCTTCAATGGCACTGTCTGGAACACATTCTAGAGTCCTTCTCCTGCCCCCAAAATGAATAAACGACACTAACACTGTCCGTTTGCCCGACTTGAACCCTGGTTGTCTCAGGATTTTCAATGACGATAGCAGTTGTAGCATTGAAGCTTCCCCCATCTAGTGTCTTCTTTTTCCAGTCCAGGTTGTCCATTGCAAAGACATGCACTGTCCCGTGGCTGTGGCTCATTGTGGCAGGGATGAACACACCATCCTCTTCAACCTGTTGCATAATGTTTTCGCTATCCCTGGTTAGTCGGCGTTGCAGGCTGTCATAACTGATTCCTTGGCCAAGACTGTTGTTCAGGTTGATAAGTGATTTGCTGCGTGTTTGGTTGTAAAGATGGTAAGCTGTGGCAATGCCTAGTGGTGTTGGTATTCCAGCTACATGGTGCAAGATTTGCTGAGACAGTACTAGTGCCTTTTGATTAATTGCTGGATTAGCCGTCGCCAGGTCCTGTAGGTCATCAAACTGCTGCAGTTCTCCTTTGTCAGAGAGAAGTGTGACAACAAAATTGAAGACAGACTGTGGAACAGCCTTTTCTGCAGCTTCAAATGATACTTCTTGTGATTGGTAGTGCATCTGTTCTTTCTTGTAAGTTTTTATATCCTTTCTCAATAAACTTGCTGCATGCTGTATGGTTTGCTGCTTTTCATCTACAGACGACTGTGCTTCCAAAATTCTTAATTTCTCAAGAGCATCACCCAGTGGGATGGATGATGAACAGATGAAGCCCGATCCTGATGTCTGGTCAATTACTGAGACTCTCTTATGCAAAAAACTACTGTGTCATATGCAACAAAACATGGCACCAGGGAAAGAAACCAACCAGCGAGGTATCAACCAAACTAAGCCAGCAAGCAATACATGACAAGGCCAAACAGTTGGGCTGGCGAGATATCCTTTACAGACTGATTGACCAAGGGCATGACATGGTAGCAAATTATATTTGCTACCACAGACCATGCATGAACGATTTTAGAGCTACACGGATCAGTAAAGGTAGATCACCTAATCAGACAATGTATGACTTGGCTTTTGTCCGGCTGATAGAGAAACTAGAGGTTCCATGGTTCGAGGAGAAGTGTGGATTTCTAATTCAAACACTAGGAAATAGATACAGAGCAATGCTTCGTGATATTGGTCTCAAAACAGCATCCACTTATCATTCTACAAGACTGAAAGGGAAACTGCAACAGAGGTTGTTGCTGTTAACCTTCCTGGGTAAACATTTTGAGAGAGAGAGAGAGAGAGAGAGAGAGAGAGAGAGAGAGAGAGAGAGAGAGAGAGAGAGAGAGAGAGAGAGAGAGAGAGAGAGAGAGAGAGAGAGAGAGAGAGAGAGAGAGAGAGAGAGAGAGAGAGAGAGAGAGAGAGAGAGAGAGAGAGAGAGAGAGAGAGAGATAATTGAATTGAATTGAATGGTTTATTGTTGGATGTAAAACAAGGGTATGAGGCCGGTGCCTGCCGGCCTCCCCCCAGGCAGTGTATATAGATATATTTAAATGAGTTACAAGTTATGGGTATCAGGGCTTCCACTGAGGGGAAGTTGTAGTATACTTATATTCATGCATACAGTCAATAACACACACCATCACCACCTTGGGGCGAATTTAGTGAACTCTCGTAGGATGTCAGCGAGTGTATCAATCATTGGGGGCATACGCCGGAGGGCGCGTCGCCTCGCCCACCCTACGACGCCACTCCCGGGGGTCACCACGCGCGAGTTCCCATGCAGGCTCCTTTCCCATACCAAGCAGCTCTCGACAAGAAACATGAACTTGCCCCAGCCACGAGCCTTGTGGGCGCCCCTTGGCCTCCTCCACGCCGGATTGTCTCTTACAGATACAACCCGATGGGAAGGATCGGTTTCAGGGTAGCGTGCCACATGCCCATATAGCCGAAGTTGGCGCTGACGGACTATGCAGGTAATAGGCCTCGATTCAGTCTCACGGTGCAATCGCTGATTTGACACGTAATCATCCCAGCGATACCCCATGATTCTGCGAAGACACTTATTACCAAAGGCATTTATTCGTCTCTTCAAGTCACTATTTAGTGTCCATGTCTCACAACCATAGAGTAAGACAGGGATCACAAGCGACTTGAAGATCCGGATCTTTGTCCTCCTGCACAGGTACCGACAACGCCAAATACTCCCGCTGAGCGAGTCCATAACACCGTGGGCTATGCCAATCCGTCGTAAGACTTCTTGACGTGACCCGCCGTCATTATGGACTGCGCTACCATGGTATGTAAAACTTTCCAAGATCTCAATGTCCTCGCCACACGCATGAACAGACTGTACTGCTTCATCTAGTAAGTCTCCAAATACCTGGACCTTGGTCTTGAGCCAGGAGACCTCAAGTCCCAAAGGCTTTGCCTCCTCGTGCAGCGCCTCGAGAGCCATCACCAGGACCTCCAGCGACTCAGCAAAGATTACTGCATCATCGGCAAAAACAAGATCAGTGATCTTGGTGTTGCCGACGGATGCTCCACAATCACTTTGATCTACAACCTTGTCCAATACCCAGTCCATACAAGCGTTGAAAAGTGATGGGGCAAGGACGCACCCTTGCCTCACTCCTGTATTCACAGGAAAGAAGCTGGATACACCTGCCCCACACTTTACAGCGAGTGTATGGTGATTGAAAAACCAGCAGATTGTCTGGGGCAAGTCATGGTGGCCTTGTAGCCTTAAATTTGCAATGCAGGGGCAGTCCATGATGTAATGATGCAGTGTGTGACCTCCTAGCTTGGCACACAATGTGCAAGAGACAGCGGGGGAGTTACTACCCTCCCAGTAATATTTATAACCTAGTCTGAGGCGCATTGCCACAACATCCTGGGCTGCACTGTGTCTTCCATAGGTGTAGTCACTGTTGTGGGAGACACGGACATAGTGGAGGCCACTTGAGCTGCCGCTACGACAGCAGTATCTAAGCTGACGATCTATGCTACTATTGACATGCCGTTGAACACTATTTT
The DNA here is from genome assembly GCA_016584305.1 of Chionoecetes opilio. Classification (NCBI taxonomy): domain Eukaryota; kingdom Metazoa; phylum Arthropoda; class Malacostraca; order Decapoda; family Majidae; genus Chionoecetes; species Chionoecetes opilio. Next base: position 22,496 of record JACEEZ010012729.1, read on the forward strand.
GAACATGGGTATGAGTGTATTCCGTGCCAGGGTCCATTGAGTCATCCTGAAGGGTTTGCTGGGCAAGGCAATCTGCCCTTTCGTTAAGTGGGATGCCCACATGGGAAGGCACCCAGGTGAAATGGACCCTGGCACCAGTCCTCTCAAGGGTACGAACGGCAGCAAGACACTTATTTACAAGATCACAGTCAGCGGGCGAGGTAGATAATAGTTCATACAAGGAAGCCTGACTGTCTACAAACATGTAGACATCCTTATGTATAGCTGTGACAGCATGCAAAGCCTCAAGTATGGTGTACAGCTCTGCCCGGGTTGAGGAGAGATTGGCAGGTAGGCGTTTGGCAGCTTTGGTATCTGTGTATTGTGGAGGTGATCACGTGCAGCGCAGCCAGACTTGCTGCCACAACTGACATCACGTATGAACAGAATGACCGGAGAGCTTGGAAGCA
>JACEEZ010012730.1:0-26443 GCA_016584305.1 Chionoecetes opilio
TTTTAAACACCAACATATTTAATATTATGACTAAAAATATTTTTTTTCTAAACTTAATACATTTAAATCTTAAAATAACTTTTTTTTAAAGGTTTTAAGGGTTTTTTTTAGGGAAAAAAAAATGTTAAAATTTGACATTATTCAGCACTTTTACAAAACTATATTTTAAAATATTTTGCGCTAAAATATGTATTTTTCATGAAATTTAGGTATCGAATTAAATCTTAAAAAATCATTTTTTCAAGTTTTTTCATGTTTTTTTGAAAGGCAAAAATGTCGAAAATTACATTATTCACCCTTTTTTTGATAGAAAATTAAAAATGTGGTATTATTTTTTGTTTTCGTTAGAAAATGCTATTTGAAACTACTGAAAGCTTATAATGGATTTGGGCTCTATATTGTATACAATTGTATTTAAAAGTGTTTTTCATATTTTTGTAATTGTAGTGTTATATCAAAAATAGTGGGAAATTTAATTTATGATAATTTTTGTACCCCAAAATTTTTTTTTAATGATTTTACTATTTATGGGTGACTGAAAATGGGTGGTTTTTCCTACAATTGAAGTATAAATCCTTTTTTTAAATAATTTGCACCTAAAAATTTGCTTACTTACATTAAGCTAATCTGAAAAAAAGAGATTATTTATTGTGTAAACGTATATTGAAAGCGTTTTCCTAGTTTCTTGTAACTGTGTGTTATTGTATATTAAAGTAGTTTTACTTTCATATTGCTATATACCCAAAAAATTTTGTTTTCTTGATTTTAGCTAGTTATCTGTGAAGAGTTTTTGTTTCTACAAATTGAGTTATTCCTTATTTTAGCTAATTTTTTTCGATTTTTGTACAAAATTTTTTAAAAGATTTATCCGGGTCAACAAAAAAAAAAACAAAATTCTGGCATGAATTTAAAAACAGTTTTAGACTAATTTGAGGGTGCTGAATTAAAATCTGATTTTATTTTTCTCTATCACATCACATTTTTCGCTTAGGTATTATTCCATATTCGTGAATTTAAGAAAACTTTTCCTTCTTTTGAGTAGTGTAGAAAAAAGGGCCGGATTATATGGTTTTTTTTAAATCATTCTCCCAATAAACTGGAGAATTCTTCTTTTTTCTTTAAACTGCAAAACTTCCCATTCTTTATGATACAAAAGTAAACAAACACATTTCAACTTGCACAGCAATCTCCGCAGGTAGTGTTTTTTTATTGAATTTTACATTGAATTGAGTTATTTATTGTTTTCTCCTGTTGTTTTTTTTTTTGTGAAAAAGCCTAAATGTGGTGGTTGGGTAAAAATTCAGGAACAACTCAGGTAGCAAAAACTCTTTTTTTTTTATTTGTCCGCAGTTGGTGTTGCTGCTCTAAAAATGGCCTCTACATCTCACAGAAAAAAGTGCTCAAAGATCCAAATTTTTTCTACTCTGGGGAAGCTTTACTTTGAAGACTCAGAGGCGAAACATTACTGACTTTGTTAAGCTGTATTTTTGCGTACTTAAAAGTACCACTTGGAGACCAAACGCATTGGGCTCCTCACAAAGTGGGCAAAACCTGGGGTTGAGACTTTGGTCATGTCTCAAAAAAGAAGGTAAACTTAATTTTGGGTGCCTATGGTTTGGAGAAAACCCACAATCATTTAGATGTTGCTTTTTCTGCCTTGTCAATGTAAAAGGTTTAAATAAAAAAAAACAAAAAATATTTGCAATCCCCTTCAGCTATTCGAACCAGTTCCCTTGTGAAAAATACCTGTACCAATATTTACTGAGCTTCAAAAAAATAAAATGAACAGATCCTGCTCACCTGTCCCACTGATGAAAAGAACTACAGATATTTTTCAGCCATCTATGAAGATTGTGAAAACCATTCTTTTTTCCCATCCTGCTTTGAATGATTTGGTTTAAATCTTTATCTCCCAAAAATAGTCTGCTGAACTTTGTTTTCAAGACTGAAAGAAACGAATGCTAAAACCCCGGCACGGGTGTCTCATTTTATCGAAACGGGGAAGCAAAAACTGCGTAAGTACTTCCATTCGAGGGCCAGCTTTCTATTGTACTATTAAAAGGGCTACTTTTTTTTAGGGGACTGCTAGCATTGATTCAAGGGATTGGGGGCTTTTTATTGCAGTTCCAAAAAGTTTAAAATGTGTTCGTTCAAAATGGAAAAAGTAGGCTCTTTACCAAAGGTCATTCTGTAAAACTTAAAGAAAAATAAAAACATCAAGATTGTCCTAGAGAGGTTGAAAAATCATGTTCATGGGGGGTTTAAATTTCTGTCGATTTGAAAAAGGTTAATTTTTTTTAGGGAAGCAAGGGGGTACCAAATACCCCGTTTTCCTGTGTTACTGGGGCATAGAGCTACGCAGAGCATTGGGTGAAAAAGGGCCTCACGCGAGTTTGGGCATCTGGCGATAAGATTCATCAATGATCCTCTAGTGGATAGGAAAGATTGTCTTTCCTCCCCTTCACATAAAACTTGGATTGATGAAGCATTCGTCAAAGCTCTTGATCACAGGGAGAATCTCACTATATATGTTTAACTTTTCCTGGTCTTAGTGAAAAAAAAAAAGGCTGGGAAAATTTGATGGACCCAAAAAAGAAAACTAAAGAAGATCCAAATTTTTCACACAAATAGACGAAAAAAAGCTTTGGAATCATTTTGTAAAGTGGGGGAAAAATTTTTCTAGGGAAAAAAAAAGCAACAAATATGAAAGATTGTGGGAAAAGCTACTAAAGAGCCCGAAAATCTTGGATGTAGAATGAGTATCAAGGGTTTACTATTTACACAGCCCTTTGGACAATTTTTTCCCGGGGAACCTTGGGGATGTGAGCGAGGAAAAAGGGGAGCGTTTTCATCAGGCCCCTTAAAACATGGAAAAACGGTATCAACCGGTGGACTCACATATGAGCGGATTTTTGCGGAGCTTTATGAAGACAAAAACCCAAAACTTACATCAAGCAGCCAAGAAAAAAAAAATTCACATAACTGCTACTTGCCTTGACTGTGCACCATATTATGTTTGTTTATATTTTTTTTTTTTCAATTCTGTCCTATATTTGATATACTTGTACATGGACTTCGTAATCTTGTAATTCCTTGTTAAAATATACAAAATGTATTTCTAAAAAACACGTGTTTTTATCTTGAAACCTTTGAAATAAAGGCTGATGAGTCATTTTCATCAAAATTGAAAAAAGCTATATCCGGGAAAACCGATGTGATAGACAAAAAATTTGGGTTTTATTTGTAACAGCAGCCCAATTCAGTTAGAAATTTTTTTTAAAACCTTTTGCCAAAATATCGTGTTTACCAGTGGGGAAATTTTTAGCTAAAAAAATTTTTTCATAAATTTCAATTGCAATTTTTAAATTAAAACAACGTTTTTTTTAAATGTTTTTTTAAAGTATTTTTGAAGTGCTAAAAAATTCAAAAATTGACCATTCACCAACCTTTTTGAAAAAAAATTTAAATGTGGTTTTTATAGTTGTTTTTTGGGGAGCAAATGCTATTTTAAACTACTGAAAGCTTTGAAAGGGGTTTTTAAGCTATATATTGTGACATAATTGTATTTACATGTTTTTTCATAGTTTCCCCGTAAATTTGTAGTGTTATATCATAATAAAAGGAATTTACCCTATATAAACTTTATACCCCAAAATGTGTTTTTTTTAATGATTTTAGCATCACTGGTGACACCAAAAAGGTTCTGATTTATTGTTGTGGGTTGGAAAACTTTGCTGGATTTCAAAATGGTTTGCTTTTTCTTTAGGACGTATATTTTTTTAAATTTCGGCATTTTAAAATTTGATAGCTAATATAATTATATACGTATATAAAAATTTAATAATTAATCGAAACAATCCCCTACGTTATATATATTACTCGAATTTAAAATGCTGGTGTCCCGCGGCTTTATTGGGACCTAAGTCATATCTGGCAAAAATATACCAAATTATGTTCCAAATATCCGAAAATGTCCCGCTTTTGGGAAAATATCCGAAAATATCCCAAACATGTAAATTATGACTTTATATATATATATATATATATATATATATATTTATATATAATATATATATTTTAATAAATATATATATATTTTTAAAATAATATATTATATATATATATATTATATAATATATATATAATTTTTAAAAAAATATAAATATATAATATATATATATATTTTATATTATATATATATATATATAAAAAATATATATATTTATATAATAATATATTATTTTATATAAAATTAAAAAATATATATAATATATATATATATTATATATATTATATTATAATATTATATATATATATATAATTATATATATATATATTAAATATATATTAAATATATATATATATATATATATATATTATTATTTTATATATTATATTTTATATTTTTTTGGAACAAAACTTTGAGTTTTTTTTTTGAAGAAAGATGCACTAGTTCGAAGAACAGTCAATCTGACTTTCTTCGAAAACAGTCAAGGTCTAAAATTTGGGTATTAAATATCATATGAAAAAAACTATACCTAACAACAAAAGTACTCCCCTGCTCTAGTACATCAAAAGTGTTTCTGTGCTTGCTTTTTCGTTTGTAGGAGCACTACTTTCACGTTTTACCGTCCACAATACCCCCCTATCATTTTGGGGACTGATCGTCCTGGTATCGGTTCCCTGGGGGAAATTTTCCGGGGGAAACGTTCCCCCTGCTCATCACTGACCACGCCAAATTGTTGGGAAAAAATCAAGAGTGAATGGAAATAATGGTTTTTTGAGTGACATCCGACCCCCAAAGCGCATGGTAACTCTTAAACATGTCATTTAAAATTTTTCCTCAAAATTTCGATGCTCAACTTTACCTAGGTTTCTTTTTTCTTTATACACCCAAAAAGCTTTTCCCAAGCGTTTTTTCCCGGGGCATTTAGGCTCTTTAAAAAGGGGTCATCACATTGAGTATTTACAAATTTTGAGGCCTTGAAAACACCTGCCCTCCTTTTTATTTTGGCTTCAGAACAGTGCGTTCAAACTTTGCTCAAAAATACTGAAAGTCGCACCATTTTGGCCCATGGCCTTCACAAAAATTTTCATTAACCCAATTTTCAGATGCAATGGAGGTAAGTACCCCTTTTTTCACTGTCAACAAGGTTTTGTCATACTTTTAACCTGCCAGTGAGTTTTTGGGGTCGTGCTGGCCATTCCTTTTGTTTTGTAATTTTGCTGCCCGCTCTAGAGTCCCACAAACAAAGAAAACACATTGCTTATTAACCTAACGGGATCCTAGAACAAGGAGATTACCTTGGGTCCCCACACAATTCCCCTGCTGTTCTTCATATTTACAGCAGATAAAAAAGTCTTTATGTTTCATAAGTTTCACTCATTTCATGGCCTCGAAATTGGGAACCTCGGAAAAGCTTTTTTCCTTTATGCAAAAACGGCCTTTGCGTGTTTTTTTTCCGAATCTATGAACAGCCGCCACCACTCTTATCATAATTGTGAGACCACAAAGTTGTTCCATAGTTGTAAACATCAAAAGTAACAGAGCTTGTTTTCCATCTTGAAGAAGCTTGAAATTTCTTTATGGTTAAAAGAAATTGGTATGAGAACCCTTCTTTTACAAATTCCATTCCTTTTAGACGAATCCAAGGGCTTCACTTTTCTCCTTGGGTAGATCTAGGTCCCCCGCAAGGTTTTTAGCATTTTTCCCGACTGATGAATTTGGGCTTCTGTTTCTGCCATTTCTTGAAAAATCTGCATCCATGGGATTATCCTCCTAGTTCGAAACTGATTCCTTATAGCACTTGAATTGGAACATTTTTGGGAAATGGGATCAGGGAAAATGTGGAACAGGGGTGTGGGGAAGGTAATCGGATACCTTATTTTAGCTCGCGTTTTTTTACTGAAAATCCTTTGATGTTAGTGAGGCAGAAGTAGCAGTCATACTGTGATCCTTTTGTTCACGCCAAACCATTGGGATGCCCAAAAAGCCATGCCTGATGGCCCTTTGCCACGCATCCATTCATTCAAATGTTCACACAGGGGTTTTCATCTACGTGAGGGCCCACTTCTTATCTTTATCACCTATCGGGAAATTTAATAATGCAATAACTGCTTTTAAAATTCTTTTAAGGTTTCTTCGACTGTCAGGGGGAAAAATTCCCCATATGTAACAAAAACTGTCCGATGCATTACACAGTTACGGGGCTCCATCCAGCCCGGGACAAAAAAACAAAAAAAAAAAGGTAAACCAAATAAAATTTGGACTTTCCCCTAAATCAAACACACAAACTGCGAAAAAAAAATAAAATGTTTAAAATTATGTCAAAGCTGTACGACTGTAGGTAAAAATGACTACCAGCCTCTATCCCCCCGCCAAACGCACGCGCCACCCCCCCGCTCCTGCACAAACCACACTGACTCAAAAACACTGCACTGTCTTAAATGGTTGAGAAAAGAAAAAATTAAAAATTTTTAAAAAAGAAAAAATTTGGGGAACCTTTTCTGCTGATTTTAAAACCCTATTTTTTCATGAATTGCGTTGGTTTCAAAAACTGAACGAGTGAGTTAAATTTAACACGATTCGAGTTCAGCAGATCGATTTTTAAAATTAATCACTTCATTTTGTCCCCGAACCATATCTTCGTTTTTTTTTTTGTCGCCACTGATCGTTTATATATATTTTTTTCAGAAATTTAAGTACATTTTAATCTTAAAAAAAAACGTTTTTTGCAAGTGTCTTAATGTATTTTTTGAAATCTAAAAATTGTCGAAAATTGCTTTTTCAGCTCTTTTTTTGGGGATAAAAAAATATTCAAAATTTGGGATTATTGTTTTTTTCGTTAGAAAAGCTATTTTAAAAATTCTGTAAGTTATAAAAAGGGGTTTGAGGCTATTATTGTGATACAAATTTTATATTAAATTTTTTTCATAGTTTGTGCAAATTGGGGATTATTTTATCATTGATAAAAGGAAACACCTCATGATAAAGCTTTAACCCTCAAAAAGTGTTTTTTTCAAAGATTTTAGCTAGTGAAATAAAGAAGTGTTTTCAATGTATTTTTGAAATGCTAAAATTTTTCGAAAATTGACATTATTCAGCTCGTTTTTGATAGAGATATTCAAAATTTGGTATTATTGTTGTTTTCGTTAGAAAATGCTATTTTAAACTATGTAAGCTTATAATAGGTGTTTGAGGCTATATATTGTGATACAATTGTATATTAAAAGTGTTTTTCATAGTTTCTTGTAAATTGTAGTGTTATATCATAAATAAAAGGAATTTACCTTATGACAATGCTGTATACCCTCAAAATGTGTTCTTTTCAATGATTTTAGCTAGTTATTGGTGATAAATAGCTTTTTTCATGAAATTTAAATATCAATTTTAATCTTATAAATAACGGTTTTTCAAGTGTTTTAATGTATTTTTGAAGTGCTAAAAATTGTCGAAAATTGACATTATTCAGCTCTTTTTTGATAGAGATATTCAAAATTTGGTATTATTGTTGTTTTCGTTAGAAAATGCTATTTTAAACTACTGTAAGCTTATAATAGGTGTTTGAGGCTATATATTGTGATACAATTGTATATTAAAAGTGTTTTTCATAGTTTCTTGTAAATTGTAGTGTTATATCATAAATAAAAGGAATTTACCTTATGACAATGCTTTATACCCTCAAAATGTGTTCTTTTCAATGATTTTAGCTAGTTATCGGTGAAATATAGCTTTTATCATGAAATGTAGGTATCAATTTTTATCTTAAAAATAACTTTTTTTCAGGTGTTTTAATGTATTTTTGAAGTGCTACAAATTGTCGAAAATTGACATTATTCAGCTCTTTTTTGATAGAGATATTCAAAATTTGGTATTATTGTTGTTTTCGTTAGAAAATTATATTTAAACTTCTGTAAGCTTATAATAGGAGTTTGAGGCTATACATTGTGATACAATTGTATTATACAAATGTTTTTCATAGTTTTCGTGTAAATTGGGAGTATTATATCATTAATAAAAGGAATTTTCCTATGATAATGCTTTATATCCTCAAAATGTGTTCTTTTTAAAAGATTTTAGCTAGTTTATCGGTGAAATATAAATTTTTCATGAAATTTAAGTATCAATTTAACCTTAAAATAATGTTTTTTTCAAGTGTTTAATGTATTTTTTTATGTGCCCAAAAAATTGTCGAAAATTAACATTATTGAGGTCTTTTTTGATAGAGATATTAAAAATTTGGTATTATTGTTGTTTTCGTTAGGAAATGCTATTTTAAACTTCTGTAAGCTTATAAAATGAGTTTGAGGCTATACATTGTGATACAAATGTATATTACAAGTGTTTTTCATAGTTTTGTGTAAATTGTGGTATTATATCATTAATAAAAGGAATTTATCTAATGATAATGCTTTATACCCTCAAAATGTGTTCTTTTCAATGATTTTAGCTAGTTAACGCTGAAATATAGCTTTTTTCATGAAATTTAGGTATGAATTTAATTTCTAAAATAACGTTTGAAAATTGAATTAATCCAGCTCTTTTTTGATAAATATTCAAAATTTGGTATTAATGTTGTTTGCTTAAAAAAATGCTATTTTAAACTACTGTAAGCTTATAAAAGGTGTTTGAGGCTATATATTGTGATACAATTGTATATTACAAGTGTTTTTCATAGTTTCTTGTAAATTGTAGTGTTATATCATAAATTAAAGGAATTTACCTAATGATAATGCTTTATACCCTCAAAATGTGTTCATTTCAATGATTTTACGTAGTTATCGGTGAAATATAGCTTTTTTCATGAAATTTAAGTATCAATTTTAATCCTAAAAATAACGTTTTTTCAAGTGTTTTAATGTTTTTTTGAAGTGCTAAAAATTGTCGAAAATTGACATTATTCGGCTCTTTTTTTTTATAGCGATATTCAAAATTTGGTATTATTGTTGTTTTCGTTAGAAAATGCTATTTTAATCTACTGTAAGCTTATAAAATAAGGTTGAGGTTATAAAATGCTATTTTAAACTACTGTAAGCTTATAAAAGGAATTTGAGGCTATATATTGTGATACAATTGTGTATTACAAGTGTTTTTCATAGTTTCTTGTAAATTATGGTGTTATATCATTAATAAAAAGAAAATACCTCAAGATAATGCTTTTTACCCACAAAATGTGTTCTTTTCAATGATTTAAGCTAGTTATCGGTGATATATTGCTTTTTTCCTACAAATTGAAGTATACAATTCTTTTTTTAGAATAATTTGAACCTATAAGTAGCTTACGTTACATTCAGCTAGAACATAGAAGAGTAAGAGATTATTTATGGTGATATAATGGTATATTGCAAGCGTTTTCCTAGTTTCTTGTAAACTGTAGTGTTATTGTTATAATAAAACTAATTGTATATATACAATTAGTTTTATTTATCATATTGCTATATACCCCAAAAATGTAGTGTTTTCATTGATTTTAGCTAGTTATCTGTGAAGAGTTGTTTGTTTCTACAAATTGAAGTATATTCCTATATATCTGTGCCTATACAGTTTCTGATATTTGCTACAAATATATTTTACAAAATTAATAACTAAAAATATGTATTTTTCATGAAATATAAGTATCAATTTTTATCTAAAAAAACAACGCTTTTTCAAGTGTTTTAATGTATTTTTGAGGTGCTAAAAAATGTCGAAAATTGACATTATTCACCATCTTTTTTGATAGAGAAATTAAAAATTTGGTATTATTGTTGTTTTCGTTAGAAAATGCAATTTTAAACTACTGTAACATCTGTACTGTAATAAACGGAGTTTGAGGCTATATATTCTGATACAATTGTGTATAACAAGTGTTTTTCATAGTTTCTTGTAAATTGTGGTGTTATATCATTAATAAAAGGAATTTACCTTATGATAATGCTTTATACCCTCAAAATGTGTTCTTTTCAATGATTTTAGCTAGTTATCGGTGAAATATAGCTTTTCTCATGTAATTTAAGTATCAATTTTTATCCTAAAAATAACATTTTTTCAAGTGTTTTAATGTATTTTTGGAGTGCTAAAAATTGTCGAAAATTGACATTATTCAGCTCTTTTATTATAGAGATATTCAAAATTTGGTATTATTGCAGTTTTCGTTAGAAAATGCTATTTCAAACTACTGTAAGCTTATAAAAGGAGTTTGAGGCTATATATTGTGATACAATTGTATATTTCAAGTGTTTTTCATAGTTTCGTGTAAATTGTATTATTATTTCCTTAATAAAAGGAATTTACCTCATGATAATGCTTTATACCCTCAAAATGTGTTCTTTTCAACGATTTTAGCTAGTTCTCGGTGAAAAATAGCTTTTTTCCTACAATCCTCTTTTTAGAATAATTTGCACCTATAAATAGCTTACGTTACATTAAGCTAACACATAGAAGAGTAAGAGATTATTTATTGTGATATAACATTATATTGCAAGCGTTTTCCTAGTTTCTTGTAAACTGTAGTGTTATTGTATATATACATGTAGTTTACTTATCATTGCTTATACCCATAAAAATGTAGTGTTTTCATTGATTTTAGTAGTTATCCGTGAAAGTTGTTTGTTTCTACAAATCGAAGTATATTCCTATATATCTGAAGTATTAGTTTTCGATATTTGCCAAATTTTATTTAAAAAATTAATAGTAAAAATATGTATTTTTTATAAAATTTAAGATTAATTTTAATCTTCAAAAAAACGTTTTTTCAGTGTGTTAATGTATTTTTGTGTGCTAAAAAATATCGCAAATTGAAATATTCACCAAAACCCTTTTTTCAAGGAAATTCAAAAGGTGTTTTATAGTTGTTTTCGTTTGCAAATGCTTTGTAAACTACTGAAAGCTTATTAAAAGGGGTTTAGGCTATAATTGTGATACAATTGTATATTACAAGTGTTTTTTATAGTTTATTGTAAATGTAGTATTTATCATAAATAAAGGAATTTACCTTATGATAATGTTTTAACCCTCAAAATTTTTTCCTTTCAAATTTTAGCTAGTTTTTCGGTGAAATTAGCTTTTTCATGAAATTTAGGTATCATTTTAATTTTGAAAATAATGTTTGAAAAGTGACATAAATTTAGCTTTTTTTATAGAAATTTTAAATTTTGGTTTAATGTTGTTTGCGTTAGAAATGCTATTTTAAACTACTGTACTTATAAAGGTGTTTGAGGCTATATATTCTTATACAAAATGCATATTGCAAGTGTTTTTATAGTTTCGTTTTAAATTGTAGTATTATATCTTAATAAAAGGAATTACCCCATGATAATGCTTTATACCCTCAAAATGTGTTCTTTTCAAGATTTTAGCTAGTTATCGGTGAAATATAGCTTTTTAAAACATGAAATTTAAGTATCAATTTTAATCTTTTAAAAAAAACTTTTTCAGGTGTTTTAATGTATTTTTTTAATGCTACAAATTGTCTAAAATTGACATTATACAGCTCTTTTTGATAGAAATATCAAAAATTTTTTATTATTGTTTGTTTTTCCCTTTGAAAATCTATTTAAATTCTGTAAGCTTATAAAAAGGGGTTTGAGCTTACATTGTGATACAATTGTATATTACAAGTGTTTTTCAAGTTTCGTGTAATTGTAGTAAATTTTATCATTAAGAAAAGGAATTTACCTCATGATAATGCTTTATATCCTCAAAATGTGTTCTTTTTAATGAGTTTTTGCTAGTTATGGTGAAATATAGCTTTTTTCATAAATTTAAGTTATCAATTTAAACTTTAAAAAATGTTTTTTCAAGTGTTTTAATGTATTTTGTTGTGCAAAAAATTTCGAAAATTGACTTTATTGAGGTTTTTTGATAGAGATATTAAAATTTGGTATTATTGTTGTTTTCTTAGGAAAGTTATTTTAAACTTCTGTAACTTATAAAATGAGTTTGAGTATACATTGTGATACAAATGTATATTACAAGGTTTTTTCATAGTTTCGTGTAAATTGTGGTATTATATAATTTAATAAAAGGAAATTTTCCTATGATAATGCTCTATACCCTAAAATGTGTTCTTTTTCAATGATTTTAGCTAGTTACGTTGAAATATAGCTTTTTTCATGAAATTTAAGTATGAATTTAATTTCTAAAATAACGTTTGAAAATTGAATTAAATCTGCTCTTTTTGATAATATTCAAAATTTGGGGTAATGTTGTTTGCGTAAAAAATGCTATTTTAAACTACTGTAAAACTTATAAAAGGTGTTTTGAGGCTATATATTGTGATACAATTGTAAAATTACAAAATGTTTTTCATAGTTTCTTAAATTGTAGTGTTATATCATAATTAAAGGAATTTACTTATGATATGCTTTAAAAACCCCAAAATGTGTTATTTCAATGATGTTAAAATAGTTATCGGTGAAATATAGCTTTTTCATGAAATTTAAGTATCAATTTTAATCCTATAAATTTAAAATTTTTCAAGTGTTTAATGTTTTTTGAAGTGCTAAAAATTTCGTAAAATTGACATATCAGCTCTTTTTTTGATTAGCGATATTCAAAATTGGTATTTATTGTTTGTTTTCGTTAGGAAATGCTATTTTAAACTACTGTAACTTTTAAAATAAGGTTGAGGTTATATTATGCTATTTTAAACTACTGTAAGCTTATAAAAGGGTTTGAGGCTATATATTGTATAAATTGTGTTTTTACAAGTGTTTTTTATAGTTCTTGTAAATTATGGTGTTATATCATTAATAAAGATTTACCTCATGATAATGCTTTTTACCCACAAATGTGTTCTTTTCAAAATTTTTTAAGCTAGTTATCGGTGATATTAGCTTTTTTTCTACAAATTGAAGAAAGAATTTTCTTTTTAGAATAATTTGAACCTTCATGTTTAAATTACATTCAGCTAAAACATAGAAGAGTAAGAGATTTATTTATTGTGATATAACGGTAATTGCAAGCGTTTTTCCCATTTTTTTGTAAACTGTAGTTTTGTGTATATACAATTAGTTTTATTTATCATATTGCTTAACCCCAAATATGTAGTGTTTTCATTGTTTTAGCTAGTTATCTGTGAAGATTGTTTGTTTCTACAAATTGAAGTATATTCCTATTAAACTGTACCTATACATTTCTAATAAAATTGCTACAATATATTTTAAAAAAATTAATAACTAAATATTGTATTTTTCATGAAATATAAGTTCAATTTTTATCTAAAAAACAACGCTTTTTTTAAGTTTTTAATGTATTTTTGGGTGTAAAATGTCGAAAATTGACATTATTCACCATCTTTTTGATAGAGAGATTTAAAAATTTGGTAATTATTGTTGTTTGTCGTTAGAAAATGCAATTTTAAATACTGTAAAAATCTGTACTGTAATAAACGGAGTTTGAGGCTTATTTCGATACATTGTGTATAACAAGTGTTTTTTCATATTTCTGTAAATTGTGGTGTTTTTATCTTAATAAAAGGAATTTAAACCCCATGATAAGGGTTTTACCCTCAAAATGTTTCTTTTCAATGATTTTAGCTAGTTATCGTGAAATAATAGCTTTTCATGTAATTTAAGTATAATTTTTATCTAAAAAAACATTTTTGCAAGGTTTGTTTTTTTGTATTTTTGGAGTGCTAAAAAATTTTCGAAAATTAACATTATTCATCTCTTTTATGATAGAATATAAAAATTGGTATTATATGCGGTTTTTCGTTAGGGAAAAAGCTATTTCAAAGTACTGAAGCTTATAAAAGGAGTTTGAGGCTATAAATTTTGATACAATTGTATAAATTTTAAGTGTTTTTTAGTTTTTCGTGTAAAATTGTATTAAATTTTTCTAATAAAAGGAATTTACTCAAAGATAATGCTTTTTATTCCCTCAAATGGTTTTTTCAAGATTTACTGTTCTCGGGAAAAATTGCTTTTTTTTACAATCTCTTTTTAGAATAATTTTCACCCATAAAAAGCTCACGTTACATTAAGTAACAATAAAAAGTAAAGATTTTATTTTGTGATATAAATTATATGGCAAGCGTTTTCCTAGTTTCTTTTAAACTGTAGTGTTATTTTATATATACATGTAATTTTTAATTATCATATTTCTATATACCCCTAAAATGTAGTGTATTTTATTGATTTTAGCTAGTTACCGTGAAGAGTTGTTTGTTTCATCAAATCGAATATATTCTATATATCTGAAGCTTATAGTTTTCGATATTGCTACAAAATTTACAAAATTAAAAAGTAAAATAAGTATTTTTCATAAATTTAAGTATAATTTTAATTTCCCAAAAACAACGTTTTTTTTTAAGGGTTTTAATGTATTTTGAGTGCTAAAAAATGTCGAAATTGAAATATTCGCAACTTGTTGCAGGAAATTCAAAAGGTGGTTTTATAGTTGTTTTCGTTTCAAATGCTATTGTAACTACTGAAAGCTTATACAAGGTGTTTGAAGGCTATTTTATTGTGATACAATTGTATATTACAAGTGTTTTTTATAGTTTCTTGTAAATTGTAGTATTTATTCATAAATAAAAGGAATTTACCTTATAATGTTTTTTCCTCAAAAGTGTTTTTTTCAATGATTTTAGCTAGTATCGGTGAAATATAGCTTTTTCATGAAATTTAAGTATCAATTTTAAATTAAAAATAAGTTTTTACAAATGCTTTAAGTCTTTTTGAAGTGATAAAAATTGTCTAAAATTGACATTATTCAGCTCTTTTGATAGAGATATTCAAAATTTGGTATTTTCTGCGTTTTCGTTAGAAAATGCTATTTTAAACTTTCTAAGTTATAAAAGGAATTTGAGGTTTTATTGTGAACAATTGTATATTAAAAATTGTTTTCATATTTCGTGTAATATGTGTATTATATTAATAAAGGAATTTACCTATGATAATGTTTTTACCCCCAAAATGTGTCTTTTCAAGATTTAGCTATTATCGGTGAAATATAGCTTTTTTTATGAAAATTTAAGGGAAAAACTTTTAATTTTGAAAATAATTTTGAAATTGACATAATTCAGCTCTTTTTTGATAGAAATTCAAAATTTGGTATAATGTTGTTTTTCGTTTTTGAAAATGCTATTTTAAATACTGTAGCTTATAAAAGGTGTTTGAGGCTATATATCTTATACAATTGCATATTACAAGTGTTTTTCATGTTCGTGTAAATTGTAGTATTAATCATTAATAAAAGGAGTTTACCTCATGATAATGCTTTTACCCTCAAAGTGTTCTTTTCAATGATTTTGCTAGTTATCGGTGAAAATATATTTAAACATGAAATTTAAGTATCAATTTTAATCTTAAATAAACTTTTTTCAGGTGTTTTAAAAGTTTTTTGAATGCTACAAAAATTTCGAATTGACATATTCAGCTCTTTTTTGAAAAGAGATATTCAAAATTTGGGATTATTGTTGTTTCGTTAAAAATGCTATTTTAAATTACTGAAAGCTTTAAAAGGAGTTTGACCTAATATTGTGATACAATTGTATATTACAAGTGTTTTATAGTTGGGGAAATTGGTAGTATTATATCATTAATAAAGAAATTACGCTTGATAATGTTTTCCTTCAAATTTTTTTTTTTTTCAAGATTTTAGCAGTTATCGTAAAATATAGTTTTCCCTGCAATTTAAGAATCAATTTATTCCTAAAAATTTCGTTTTTTCAAGTTTTTAAATGTATTTTTGAATGTAAAAATTGTAAAAAAATTTACATTATTTAGCTCTTTTTTTTTATAATGATATCAAAAAATTTTGGGATTAATGTTGTTTCGTTAGAAATGCTTTTTTTTAAACTTTGTAAGCTTATAAAAGGAGTTTGAGGCTATATATTGTGATACAATTGTATATTACAAAAAAGTTTTTCATAGTTTCGTGTAAATTGTAGTAGTATATCATTAATAAAGAAAATTACCTCATGATAATGCTTTTTACCTCAAAATGTATTGTTTTTAATGAAATTTTTGCTAGTTATCGGTGAAATAAGGGTTTTTTTATGAATTTAGGTATCAAATTTAATTTTTAAAATAACGTTTTGAAAATTGACATAATCAGCCCTTTTTGATGGAATTCAAAATATGTATTAAGTTTTTTGGCGTTAGAAAATGCTATTTTTAAACTACTGTAAGCTATAAAAGTGTGAGGCTATTATTTGATACAATTGTATATTACAAGTGTTTTCATAGTTTTCTTGTAAATTGTAGTGTTAATCATAAATGAAAGGAATTTACCTCATGATAATGGATATACCCTCAAAATGTTTTTTTTCAATGATTTTACCTGTTATCGGTGAAATGTCTTTCTTGAAATTTAAGTATCAATTTTTTAAACATAAAAATAAGTTTTTTTAAGTGTTTTAATACATTTTGTAGTGCTAAAAATTGTCGAAATTGAACATTTCAGCTCTTTTTTTATAGAGATATTCAAAATTTTTTATTATTGTTGTTTCGTTAGAAAATGCTTTTAAACTTGCATTAAGCTTTAAAAGGAGTTTTAGGCATATATTGTGATAAATTGTATATTACAAGTGTTTTTCATAGTTTCGTGTAAATTGTATTATATTTCATTAATAAAGAATTTACCTCATGATAATGCTTTTTTTTTTCCCCCAAAATGTGTTCTTTAAACGATTTTAGCTATTTCTCGGTGAGAAATGACTTTTTCTACAAATTGATGTATACAATCCTCTTTTTTACAAAAATTGCACCTATAATAGCTTACGTTACAAATTTAAACTAATACATAGAGAGTAAGAGATTATTTATTGTGATATAACATATATTTGCAAGCGTTTTCCTTTTTTTGTAAAACTGTTTGGGGTTTTTGTTTATCAAGTAGTTTTACTTATCTATTGCTATACCATAAAAATGTAGTGTTTTCACTGATTTTAGCTATTATCCCGTGAAGAGTTGTTTGTTTCTACAAATTGGGAAATATATTCCAATATCTGAAGCTATTTTAGTTTTCGAATTTGCTACAATATATAGACAAAATTAATAGCTAAAAATATGAATTTTTCAAAATTTAATATCAATTTAATCTTAAAAAGCAACTTTTTCAAAAGTTTAAGTATTTTTGATGTGCTAAAAAAAGTCGAAAATTGACATTATTTTACCAAACTTTTGGCAAGAAATTCATAATGTGGTTTTTTTAGTTGTTTTCTTTTTTTGTTCAAATCCTATTTTAAACTATTGAAAGTTATAAAAAGGGGTTTGAGGCTATATATTGTGATAAAATTGTATATTACAATTGTTTCAATAGTTTCTTGTAAAAATTTTAGGGGTTATATCATAAATAAAAGGAATTTACCTTAAAGATAATGCTTATTTTCCCCAAAATGTGTTCTTTTCAATGATTTAGCAGTTATCATGAAATAAGCTTTTATCATGAAAATTTAAGTATCAATTTTAATTTTTTAAAATAACTTTTTTTCAAAGTGCTTTAAAAGTGTTTTTGAAAATGCTAAAATTGTCTAAAATTGACTTATTCAGCTCTTTTTTTGATAGAGATATTCAAAATTTTATATTTTTGCTTTATCGTTAGAAAATGTATTTTAAAATTTCTCTCAGCTTTTAAAAGGAGTTTGAGCTATATATTGTGATAACAATTGATATTACAATTTTTTTTCATAGTTTCGTGTAATATTTTGTTTTATTCATTAATAAAAGGAATTACTCTGATAATGCTTTTACCCCCAAAATGTGTTTTTTTCAAAAAATTTTAGCTATTATCGGTGAAATATGCTTTTCATGATATAAGTATCAATTTTAATCATAAAAAAAAATGTTTTTTTAAATGTTTAAATCTATTTTTTAAGTGCTAAAAATTGTCGAAAATTGACATTAACAGCTCGTTTTTTATAGGATGTTCAAAATTTGGGATTAGTGTTTTTTCGTTTAGAAAAGTTATTTAAACTACTGTAAGCTTATAAAACAGGTTGAGGCATAAAATGCTATTTTAAATACGTAAGCTTATAAAAGGGGTTTTAGGCTATATATGTTAACAATTTTGAATTACAAGTGTTTTTATATTTTTTAGTAAATTGGGGGTTTTTACATTTAAAAAAAAGAATTTTTCTTCATGATAATGCTTTTTACCCCCAAAAGTGTTTTTTTCAATGATTTTTGTTAGTTTTCGGGGAAAAATAGGTTTTTTACAAATGAAGTAACAACCCCATTTTAGAATAATTTTTAACCAATAAATAGCTTACGTTAATTATGCTAATACATGAAGAGTAAAGATTTTTTATTGGATATACGGAATATTTCAAACGTTTCCTAGTATCTTGTAAAAAATGTAGTGTTTTGTATATATACAAGTAGTTTACTTAATATTGCTATTACCCCTAAAATGTAGGTTTTTTTTATTGATTTTAGCTAGTATCTGTGAAGAGTTGTTTGTTTCTACAAATTTTAAAACATTCCTATTATTGTACTTACAGTTTTTTATGTTTGCTACAAATATGTTTTACAAAAAAATAAATAGAAATAGCATTTTCATGATATTTTAAATATCAATTTTAATCTTAAAACAAAATTTTTTCAAAGGGTTTTTAAGTATTTAGGAGGTGCTAAAAAAGGGCGCAAATTGACATTTCACCTTTTTTGATGAGAAAAACAAAATTTGGGTTTTTTTGTGTTTTCGTTAGAAAATGCTATTTTAAAAATACTGTAAACCTTTCTGTAATAAAAAGGGTTTGAAACAATATTTTCTACAATTATGTATTTCAAGGTTTTCGATTTTTTGTAAATTGTGATGCTTATCATTAATAAAAAGGGAAATTTTCATCGATAATGCTTTTTACCCCAAAAAAGTGTTCGTTTTAACGTCTTTTGTAGTTCCGGTTGAAAAAAAAGCATTTTTCTACAAATTGATTATACAATCCTCCCCCTTTTGAATAATTTGACCTATAAAGCTTTCGCTACATTTAAACAATAATAGAAGAGAAAGGATTATTAATTGTTATATAAAGGGGATATTTTAAACGTTTTTTTAGTTTTCCTTTTAAAATGTAGGTTATTTATATAACAAGAGTTTTATTATCATATTTCCATATACCCATAAAATGTAGTGTTTTTTTGATTTTAGCTGTATCTGTGAAGAGTTTTTTGTTTTTTCAAAATTGAAGTAATTTCCCATATATCTGTAGTATATAGTTTTTGATATTTTCTTAAATATATTTTGCAAAATTAAAGCTAAAAATATTTATTTTTTTTGAAATTTAAAAATCAATTTTAATCTAAAAACAAAGTTTTTTTAAGGTTTTAATGTATTTTAAGGTAAAAAATTCGAAAATTAACTTATTTACCAACCTTTTTAAAAAAGAAATTTAAAAAAGTGGTTTTTATTTTTTTCGTTAGAAAGCTATTCAAACTACTGAAATTTTAAAAGGGTTTAGGCTTTATTGGATACAATTTTATATACAAGTTTTCATAGTTTTTTGTAAATTGTAAATTATATCATTAATAAAAGGAATTTTCCTTATGATAATGCTTTATACCCCAAAAAGTGTTTTTCAATGATTTTTGCTGTTATCGGTGAAATATAGGTTTTTTCCTACAAATTTAAGTTACAATCCCCATTTTAGAATAATTTGACCTAAAAGTAGCTTTCGTTACATTAAATAATACATAGAAGAGTAAGAGGGGAAAATTTTTTGTGTATACGGAAAATTGCTAGCGTTCCCTAGTATTTGTAAAAATGAGTGTTTGTATAAAACAATTGTTTACTTATCATATGCTATATACCCCTAAAATGAGTGTTTTTATTGATTTTGTAGTTTTATGTGAAAAGGGTTTTTTGTTTCTACAAATTAAATTTTTTAATTTGTACCCATACAGTTTTTTAGTTTTTACAATTTTTTAAAAAATAAAACTGAAATATGTATTTTCATGATATTTAAATATTATTTTAATCTTAAAAACAAAGTTTTTCAAGGTTTTAATGTATTTAGGAGGTGCTAAAAATGCGAAAATTTACAAAATTAACCATCTTTTGATAGAGAAATAAAAATGGAATATTGTTGTTTTCGTAGAAAATTGCTTTTAACTAGTAACACCGTATTGTAATAAACGGAGTTTAAAACCTATATTGTATACAAAGTTTAAAGATTTTTCAATTTTTGTAAAGTGTTACATTTATAAAAATTTACCTCATGCTAATGCTTATGCCCTCAAATGTGTTCTTTTCAATGATGCTTTATATTTTTAGGTGTTTCTTTTATGTTTTTTTAGAAATGCTATTTTAAATTTGTAAGCTTATAAAAGAGTTTGATGCTATATATTGTGATAAATGTATAAAGAGTGTTTTTCATAGTTTCTTGTAAATTTGGTCTAAATGTTAAAGGTATTTACCTCATGTAATTTTACCTCAAATGTTTTTCAAGATTTTAGCTAGTATCGGTGAATTATAGCCATTTCATGAAATTTATTTTCAATTTTAATCTTAAAAATAAATCTTTTAAGTTTTAATGTATTTTGAAGTGCTAAAAATTTAAATTTAACATTTTCAGCTCTTTTTTTAATTATATTAATTTGGTATTATTGTTGTTTGCCTTAAAATGCTATTTTAACTGCCGTTAAGCTTTAAAAATTGAGTCGTTCTTGTTAATTGTTATAAGTGTTTTTCATAGTTGTAAATTGTAGTATATATCATAATAAAAGAATTTCATCATGATAATGTTATCCCAATATCTTGTTTAAATTTTTTAGCTAGATATCGGTTATTATAGCTTTTTTCATGAAATTTAAGTATAATTTTAATCTTAAAAAAAACTTTTGCATAGTTTTTTAATGTATTTTTGAAGTGCTAAAATTTTCAAAATTGACATTATCGTTTTTGATAGAGATATTCAAAAATTTGGTATTATTGTTGTTTCGTTAGAAAAATACATAGTTTTAAATCTTATTATAAAGGAGTTTGAGGCTTAAAAATTTTTGCAATTGTATAACAATTTTTTTCATAGTTTCGTGTAAATTAGTATTATATCTTAATAAAGGAATTTGCCTTATGATAAGCTTTATACCCTCAAAATGTGTTTTTTAATGATTTTAAGCTAGTATCGGTGAAATAAGTTTTTTCTACAAATGAAGTATACAATTCAATTTTAGAATAATTTGAACTAAAAGTAGCTTACTTACATTAAGCTATAATAGAAGAGTAAGAGAATATTTATTGTGATAAATATTCTGCTTCTTTTACTTGTAACGTATGTAGTTTTTTTTTTCTACAATTTTTCTTATCATATGCTATTATACCAAAAATGTGTGTTTTACATGATTTTAGCTAGTTATATGTGAAGAGTGTTTGTTCTACAAATTTTATTATTTTCTATATATTTGTACCTATACAGTTTTTGATGTTTGCTACAAATATGTTTTAAAAATAATAACTAGAAATATGTATTTCATGATATTTAAGACTATTTTAATCTTAAAACAACGTTTTTTCAAGTTTTGAAGTTTTTAGGAGGTGCTAAAAAATTCGAAAATTGAATTTTTCACCATCTTTTTGATAGAGAAAAAAAAATCTGGTTTTTTGTTGTTTCGTTAAAAAAAGTATTTTAAACTATGAAACCTGTTTTGTAATAAAAGGATTTTAAAACTATATATTGGATACAATTATTTTATTACAAGATTTTTCATAGTTCTTGTAAATTGTGATGCTACATCATTAATAAAAGCAATTTCCCTCATGCAAATTTTTATCCCTAAAAATGTGTTTTTTCATGATTTAGTAGTTATTAGGTATTTTAGTATTTTATTGTTGTTTTCGTTAGAAAATGCATTTTAAACTTCTGAAGCTTAAAAAAGGGATTTTGAGCTTATATTGTGAACAATTTATGTATTACAAGTTTTTTTCATAGTTTCTTGAAATTGTGGTGCATATCATAAAAAAGGGGTATTTACCTATGATAATGCTTTATACCCTCAAAAGTGTTTTTTCAATGTTTTAGCTATTTTATGGGGAAATTATACCCATTTTCATGAATTTTAAGTATAAATTTTTTAATCTTAAAAATAAATTTTTTTCAATTTCTTAATGTTTTTGAAGTGCTAAAAATTTGGGAAAATTTTGCTTTATTCAGTTTTTTTTTTAAATATATATTCAAATTCTGGTATTTTTGGTTGTTTTCCCTTTAAAAAATGCTATTTAAACTGCCGTAAGTTTAAAAACGAGTTTGAGGCGTTCTTTTTGGGTCAATTGTATATTAAAGGTTTTTTTATAGTTTTGGAAATTGTAGTATTATATCATTAAAAAAAGGAATTTACATATGATAATGCTTTATACCCCAAAATTTTTGTTTACAAGATTTTTTGCTAGATACGGTGAATTTAGCTTTTTCAAAATTTAAGTATCAATTTTAATTTTTAAAAAAAACGCTTTGCATTTTTTTAAGGATTTTTTAAGGCTAAATTTTTTCGAAAAAGACATTATTTAGATTTTTTTGATAAGATATTCAAAATTTTGGGATTATTTTGTTTTCGGTTAGAAATACTATTTTAAACTTTTGTAAGCTTATAAAAGGGTTTGAGGGTTATTTGTAATGCAATTGTATAAACAAGTGTTTTTATATTTCGGTAAATTGTAGATTATATCATTAAAAAAGGGGAATTTAAACCATGATAATGTTTATTTCCCTCAAAATGTGTTTTTTAATGATTTTACAGTTCCCTTGGGGAAAAAAAAGCTTTTTTTTCCACAAATTGAAGTTTCTATCCTCTTTTTTAGAATAAATTTTTCACCTATTAAAAGCTTATTTACATTAAGCTAATCATGAAAGGAATAATTTTTTATTGTGTATAAAATATATTGCAAGCATTTTTTCCCGTTTCGGAAAAGTAGGTTATTGATATATAAAGTAGTTCTACTTATCATAATGCTATATACCCTAAAAAGTAGTGTTTTCATTGATTTTAGCAAGTTATCTGTGAAGAGTTGTTTGTTTCTACAAATTGAAGTATATTCCTATATATCTGGAGTTACATAGTTTTCGATATTTGCAACAAATATATTTTACAAAATGAATAGCTAGAAGTATGTATTTTTCATGAAATTTAGGTATCAACTTTAATCTTAGAAACAACGTTTCTTCAAGTGTTTTAATGTATTTAGGAGGTGCTAAAAATGTCGAAAATTGACATTATTCACCATCTTTTTGATAGAGAAATTCAAAATCTGGTATTATTGTTGTTTTCTTTAGAAAATGCTATTTTAAACTACTGTAACACCTGTACTGTAATAAAAGGAGTTTGAAACTATATATTGTGATACAATTATGTATTACAAGTGTTTTTCATAGTTTCTTGTAATTTGGGGTGCTATATCATTAATAAAAGGAATTTACGTCATGATAATGCTTTATACCCTCAAAATGTGTTCTTTACAATGATTTTAGCTAGTTATTAGGTAGTTTAGGTAGTATTATTGTTGTTTCGTTAGAAAATGCTATTTTAAACTACTGTAAGCTTATAAAAGGAGTTTGAGGCTATATATTGTGATACAATTGTGTATTACAAGTGTTTTTCATAGTTTCTTGTAAATTGTGGTGTTATATCATTAATAAAAAAAATTTACCTCATGATAATACTTTTTACCCACAAAATGTGTTCTTTTCAATGATTTTAGCTAGTTATCGGTGAAATATAGCTTTTTTCCTACAAACTGAAGTATACAGTCCTCTTTTTAGAATAATTTGCACCTATAAGTAGCTTACGTTACATTATGCTGATACATAGAAGAGTAAAAGATTATTTATTGCGATATAACGGTATATTGCAAGCGTTTTCCTAGTTTCTTATAAACTGTAGTGTTATATTATATATACAAGTAGTTTTACTTATCATATTGCTATATACCTATAAAATGTAGTGTTTTCATTGATTTTAGCAAGTTATCTGTGAAGAGTTGTTTGTTTCTACAAATTGAAGTATATTCCTACATATCTGTACCTATACAGTTTTTGATATTTATTACAAACATATTTTACAAAATTAATAACTAAAAATATGTATTTTTAATTAAATTTAAGTATCAATTTTAATCTAAAAAAACAACGTTTTGCAAGTGTTTTAATGTATTTTTCAGGTGCTAAAAACTGTCGAAAATTGACATTATTCACCATCTTTTTTGATAGAGAAATTCATAATATGGTATTATTGTGTTTTTTTCGTTAGAAAATGCTATTTTAAAACTACTGTAACACCTGTACTGTAATAAAACGAGTTTGAGGTTATATATTGTGATACAATTGTGTATTACAAGTGTTTTTCATAGTTTCTTGTATATTGTGGTGTTATATCATAAATAAAAGGAATCTACCTCATGATAATGCTTTTATACCCTCAAAATGTGTTCTTTTCAAAGATTTTAGCTTATTATCGGTGAAATATAGCTTTTTTAATGAAATTTAAGTATCAATTTTAATGTTAAAAATATAATTTTTCCAAGTGTTTTAATGTATTTTTGAAGTGCTAAATATTGTCGATAATTGACATTATTCAGCTCTTTTTTGATAGAGATATTCAAAATTTGGTATTATTGTTGTTTTCGTTAGAAAATGCTATTTTAAACTTCTGTAAGCTTATAAAAGGAGTTTGAGGCTATATATTGTAATGCAATTGTATAATACAAGTGTTTTTCATAGTTTTCGTGAAAATTGTAGTATTATATCATTAATAAAAGGAATTTACTCATGATAATGCTTTATACCCTCAAAATGTGTTCTTTTCAATGATTTTAGCTAGTTATCGGTGAAATATATTTGTTTTCCTACAAACTGATGTATACAATCCTCTTTTTAGAATAATTTGCACCTATAAATAGCTTACGTTACATTAAGCTAATACATAGAAGAGTAGGAGATTATATATTGTGATATAACGGTATATTGCAAGCGTTTTCCTAGTTTCTTGTAAACTGTAGTGTTATTGTATATATACAAGTAGTTTTACTTATCATGTTGCTATATACCCATAATATGTAGAGTTTTCATTGATTTTAGCTAGTTATCTGTGAATAGTTGCTTGTTTCTACATATCAAAGTATATTCCTATATCTGTAGCTATATAGTTTTCGATATTTGCTACAAATATATTTTACAAAATTAATAGCTAAGAATATGTATTTTTCATGATATTTAAGTATCAATTTTAATCTTAAAAACAACGTCTTTTCAAGTGTTTTAATGTATTTTTGAAGTGCTAAAAATGTCGAAAACTGACATTATTCACCAACCTTTTTAAAAGAGAGATTCAAAATGTGGTTTTATAGTTGTTTTCGTTAGCAAATGCTATTTAAACTACTGAAAGCTTATTAACGGTGTTTGAGGCTATATATTGTGATACAATTGTATATTACAAGTGTTTTTCATAGTTTCTTGTAAATTGTAGTGTTTATATCATAATAAAAGGAATTTACCTTATGATTATGCTTTATACCCTCAAAATGTGTTCTTTTCAATGATTTTAGCTAGTTATCGGTGAAATATAGCTTTTTCATGAAATTTAAGTATCAATTTTAATCGTAAAAATAACGTTTTTTCATGTGTTTTAATGTAATTTTGAAGTGCTAAAAATTGTCGAAAATTCACATTATTCAGCTCTTTTTAGATAGAGATATTGGAACTTTGGTATTATTGTTGTTCTTGTTAGAAAATGCTATTTTAAACTACTGTAAGCTTATAAATGGAGATTGAGGCTATAAAATGCTATTTTAAACTGCTGTAAGCTTATAAAGGAGTTTGAGGCTATAGATTGTGATGCAATTGTGTATTACAAGTGTTTTTCATAGTTTCTGGTAAATTGTGGATTACATCATTAAAAATAGGATTTTACCTCATGATAATGCTTTTTACCCACAAAATGTTTCTTTTCAATGATTAATGATTTTCAATGAAGAATGATTTCTAGTTCTCTATTCTAGTTCTCGGTGAAAAATAGCTTTTTTCCCACAAATTGAAGTATACAATCCTCTTTTTAGAATAATTTGCACCTATAAATAGCTTACGTTATATTAAGCTAATACATAGAAGAGTAAGCGATTATTTATTGTTATATAACGCTATATTGCAAGCGTTTTCCTAGTTTCTTGTAAACTGTAGTGTTATTGTATATATACAAGTAGTTTTACTTATCTTTTGCTATATACCCATAAAATGTAGTGTTTTCATTGATTTTAGCTCGTTATCTGTGAAGAGTTGTTTTTTCCTACAAATTGAAGTATATTCCTATATATCTGTACCCATACAATTTTTGGTATTTGCTACAAATTTATTTTACAAAATTAATAACTAAAAATATGTATTTTTCATGAAATTTAAGTTATCAATTTTAATCTTAAAAACAATGTTTTTCAATTATTTAATGTATTTTTGAGGTGCTAAAAAAATGTCGAAAATTAACATTATTCACAATCTTTTTTGATAGAGAAAAGAATTCAAATTGTATTTTATTTTCT
>JACEEZ010012731.1:0-10653 GCA_016584305.1 Chionoecetes opilio
TCTGGAAGTGGTGTGTGTGTGTGTGTCGTAGTGTGTATCATCTAGTTGTATTTACAGGGCTGAGCAACGCTCGTATGGCCCCGTCTCCATATCAATATTTTTATCATTATCCTAGTGCTTAGTTTTGGCGGAAGCCAGCAACCGGGAAGCAGGTCACAAACCCGGCTAAACCCGGTACCCATCACTGCTGGGTGGACAGGGGCTCGGGTTTTAAGGAAACAACCCATCTGTTTCCGCTCCGCCCGGGGATCGAACCCGGGACTTCTTGGTTGTGAACCGAGCGTGCTTCCCCTACACTACGGAGTACCCTGTGTGTGTGACTGTGTGTGTGTGTGTGTGTGTGTGTGTGTGTGTGTGTGTGTGTGTGTGTGTGTGTGTGTGTGTGTGTGTGTGTATGTGTGTGTACATGACGGTAATGATGATGAGAAGAGATGGAGAATATATACGGTGGTGGTGGTGGTGGTGGTATAACTGGTGGTGGTATAACTGTGGTGGAGATAACGGGCGACAAAGGTGGAGTGGTGGAGTGGCGATAGTGGAGTAGGTAATACCGAGGGAGTA
Source organism: Chionoecetes opilio (assembly GCA_016584305.1). Lineage (NCBI taxonomy): Eukaryota > Metazoa > Arthropoda > Malacostraca > Decapoda > Majidae > Chionoecetes > Chionoecetes opilio. The sequence goes on from JACEEZ010012731.1 coordinate 562, forward strand.
GAGGGACGTCACTCCATAATACTGGTGGTGGTGGTGACGGTGCATGGTGGTAGTGGTGGTGGTGGCGGTGGTGGTGGTGGTGGTGGTGGTGGTGGCGGAGGTGTGGTTATGCCAGGAGGAGGAGGAGGAGGCCCATGTGAAGATCGTAGTTCTTGTGGTGCCGGCGTTATGCTGTGGAAATAAGAGGCAGAAGAAAGAGGAGGAGGAGGAGAAAGAAACAACAAATGGAAGGAGAGATGGAGGGAGGGAGGTAAAGGAGAGAATCCTCGTCCTTCTACTTGGGCCAAAATTCTTGCACCTGTAAAAAGAGAGAGAGAGAAGAGAGAGAGAGAAGACGAGAGAGAGAGAGAGAGAGAGAGAGACGAGAGGAGAGAGAGAGAGAGAGAGAGAGAGAGAGAGAGAGAGAGAGAGAGAGAGAGAGAGAGAGCGAGAGAGACGAGAGAGAGAGAGAGAGAGAGAGAGATGAGAGAGGAGAGAGAGCGAGAGAGCGAGAGAGAGAGAGAGAGAGAAGAGGAGAGAGAGAGAGAAGAGAGAGGAGAGAGAGGGGAGAGGAGAGAGGGAGAGAGTGAGAGAGAGGAGAGAGAGACGAGAGAGAGAAAGAGAGAGAGAGGAGAGAGGAGAGATCGGCGAGAGAAAGAGAGAGAGAGAGAGAGAGGAGGATGGAGAGAGCGAGAGAGAGAGGAGAGAGAAGAGGAGAGGAGAGAGAGAGAAGAGAGAAGAGAAGAGAGAGAGGAGGAGAGAGAGAGAGAGAGAGCGAGCGAGCGAGAGGAGAGAGAGAGAGAGACCGAGAGAGAGAGAGAGAGAGACGAGAGATGAGAGAGGAGAGAGAGAGAGAGAGAGAGAGAGAACGAGGAGAGAGAGAGAGAGAGAGAGAGGGAGAGAAGAGGAGAGAGAGAGAGAGAGAAAGAGAGAGAGAGAGAGAGCCAGAGAGAGGATAGACGAGGAGAGAGGAGAGAGGAGAGACGAGAGAGACGGCGGAGAGAGAGAGGAGAGAGAGAGAGACGAGCGAGAGAGGTGAGAGAGAGGAGACGAGAGAGAGAGAATGAGAGACCCGATGACGAGAGAGAAGAGAGAGAGATGAGAGAGAGAGAGAGATTGAAGACGAGAGAGAGAGAGAGCGAGAGAGTAGAGAGAGAGAGAGACAAGAAAGAGAGAGAGAGAGAGAGAGAAAAAAAGAATGTTAGTTGCCCAAATTACAGACAAAAACATCAGCAATATTTTCGATTCTATCATTCCCGGTCATGGGGAGGAGGAGGAGAGGATGGAGGAGAGGAGGAGGAGGAGGAGGAGGAGGAGAGGAGGAGGAGGAGGAGGAGGAGGAGGAGGAGGAGGAGGAGGAGGAGGAAGAGGAAAAGGAAGAGGAGGAGGAGGAGGAGGAGGAGGAAAGCATCGGAAGAGAATTGCAATATTGATACCCTACTTTAGTGCGTCTTTGAAGTAACACATACATAAGGTTTTTACTTTAGAGCAAACTTGGTGCTTATAGAAAATGAAAACCTACTTTATCCTCTCTTCGTTCTTTATCTCTTTCGATTTTCAGATATCTTTGTTTTTATTTTATCGATCTTGATTGTAAGTGTTATTTTTTCTTTTATCTGTCTTCGACTATCGTCTTGTGTTAACAAGATGACGGCTGCTAAAAATGAAATTGTTGAGGTAATGTTATTATACATGACATCAATCTCAAGTGGGAAGGTTTCCTGGAGAGTGAGTGGTAGTGAAAGTGGGGTAAAACTCTATTCGAGCAGGGAAGGTGACAATTGGTACCATAAAAGATGTTCAGGACTAGGAAACTGAATAGGGTGGTAGAATTCACTGTTCAGTTGTGTGTAAGAAGAACAACAGAGGGGGCCCGCCAAAAGAGGAAGAGGTAGAAACTATGAGAAGTAATGCGGATGTAAGAAGAAGTGAAACAGTTTTCCTATCTTGGTGAACATGTTAGATAGCGAGGGGGGAGTGGACCTGAGAGCAGTAAGAACACGGGTTAGACTACATGGATGAAGTGGAGAGAGATAAGCGGGACTGCTGATCAACAAGAGTTCCACTGAAACACACAGGAAGAGACTGAAGCTTATAAGATCAGTATTGAGTATGGTTCTGAGAACACGGGCTTTGCAAAAGAGTTGGAGGATATGTTGGTTGGTTATGATCGGAGAATGTTGAGGTATAGGGAACTGGGATCACATGGAGAGGAATGAAGTGTACCGTGAATAGGTGGAAAGAAGATGTGGATGAAGAGCTGAGGTACAGGTTGAGAAAAAAAAAAAAAGGAGATTGAGGTGGTTTGGGCACGTGAAGAGGAGCGAAGGTGGTGATGCACTGGGAGAGTGTTAGAGTGGAAGTAGCCAGGCGCTGTACACCGGGCAGGCCAAGGAAGACATTGGAGGAGGCTCTTGTGTTGAGAGCATCTTGGCAGCATTGGCATTGAAGAGGTTAAGGCAAGGATAAAGATAGGGAAGCGTTATCATGGGACCGTATAACTTTAAGAAGATATGGGAAAAATGGACGTTAAACAGAAGAAACCTGATGATGATGATGACTTGTGTCAGCTTTTCCGTAATGATTGTGAAATGCTATAGGTATATATAATGTCACCATGGCTATTCAATTTGTTTTGTGGATGGAGTCATGAAAAAAAACTGAAAAGAAAGGTCAGCCAGTTGAAAGTAGAGCTCTGTACAGGAAGTGCAAATGGATGCCGAATTCAATGATATTCACAATAAACTTTGGTAAATATTTACTTTATTGCGTTTCCATTTTTTTTTTTCTTTTTTTTTTCTCGAATTTGATCAGGATTTTTTTTTCCTAGTAAGTTGTTAGTTTAGTTTAGTTCAAAAACTTCTACAACCCACGAGGACCTCTAAGTATCGATCAACGAGTACTTGATAAGTCTCTAAAAAGTCCTGTGCCACAAAAACCCCACTTTGGAGCCACTTGGAATGACCAGGGAAAGGCTTTCTACAAGAAGAAGAGGCATACAACAGGACAGCAGTGGCCTCAACGACTCCTTCCCTTATTCACACCTTGCCAAAGCCTTCCTCCTCACAAAATCTCTACAGTGAGATGGAAAAAAAACTTCCTTCGTGCGGAGGGCGGGAGGACCATGTATGACGCAGGCCAGGACCACAGTCCCAGGTTGTGGCGCTGCTGCACGTGCTCCACCGCCAGCATCAACCTGGTCTCTCCTTAACCTGGTGCCGCCATTCTCACCATGCCACGCACGCAGGGAGAGAAAAGACACCACGTTCAAGGACCACGTCAACAGAAAAATGCTTACAACGAAGTGTTATAATATTTTTCTTACTTTGCAAAGGAAACAAAGGAAGAACTGACAGCAACATCGCCTACTGGGCCCCCAAACGAGACTGCCTATGTGTGACTACTTCTTGCATCTATAGTTCTACCGTGTGAGGTAAATGCCAACATAATTTTTGTAACAACAGGTAGAATGAGAAAAATTTGTTCTGCAAATACAGTTGTTCTGACCAGGTAAATGATCTGATTGCAAATGCTGGACGGAAAAGAGGCTTACTCTGTTTTCTGTTTTTCACGTTAACACTTAAGAAAAGTACCTCGTCAGTTAGTGTTTCATATAAAGACGCTCTAATTATGAATTTCACCAAAGAAGGACAAAGGGAAGAGTTTCCGTAATTTCCAGAACTAATTTAAATTTCACACCACAATTCTATCCTACACTCTACGTGGAGTAATTATTCAGTTACGTCATTGTGCTTTTCCACTCTAAAATCAGTACCTTAACTCGTATACGTTTTTTGTAAATAACTATATCAGCAATCGAAACTTAATGTTATGGTATTATTTGTGTTATTGCTGTTTCTGTTAAGCGACAATCTTACCATACCCAGTGGCATTTGTGGCATCATATAGTGTATGCCATATGTTGTTTTTTTTGACAATGAAAAAATTTTTTTTCTTCCAAGTAGCCTATCGTGGGGGATTACCCATTAATCATTGGGGGCATTAAGCCGGGGGGGCGCGTCGCCTCGCCCACCCTACGACGACACTTCCCAAGGGTCACCACGCGCGAGCTCCCCATGCAGGCTCCCTTCCCATACCAAGCAAACTCTCGGACTAGGAAGCATCAAACTTGCCCCAGCTACGAGCCTTGTGGTCCGCCACATTGGCCTCCTCCACGCGGATTGTCCTTACAGCTACAACCGATGGGAAGGATCGGTGTTCAGGTGTTAAGCGTGTCACATGCCCAGATAGCCGAAGTTGGCGCTGCGGTCTTTGCAGATAATAGGCTCGAGTCATTTTCACGTCGAATCGCTGATTTGACACGAACAATCCCAGCGATACCCCATGATTCTGCGAAGGACACTTATTACCATAGGCACGATTTGCTCATCAGTCACTATTAGTGTCCATGGTCTCATCAACATAGGAGTAAGATAGGGGGATCACAAGCGAAATTGAAGATCCGGATCTTTGTCCTCCGCACAGGTACCGATAACGCCAAATACTCGTGCGAGCGTAGTTATAAAACACCGTGGGAGCTGCCCATCCGCCGTACCGTAAGATTTCTGAGGCTGCGACCTTCCATCATTATGAAACTTAGACTACCAATGTATGTAAAACTCTTCCAAGAGTCCCAATGTCCTCGCCGCAAGCCTGAACAGACTGTACTGTTTCATCTAGTAAGCCTCCAAACACCGGACATGGTCTTGAGTCAGGAGATTTCAGTCCCAAAGGCTTGCCTCCTGGTGGGCAGCGCCTCGAGAGTCATCACAGGACCCTCCAGCGACTCAGCAAGATTAGCATAATCCGGCAAAAAAAATATCCGTGATCTTGTTGTGGCTAGGATGCTCCACAATCAACTTTGATCTACACTTTGCCCAATACCCAGTCCATACAAGTGTTGAAAAGGGCTGGGGAAAGGACGCATCCTTGCCTCACTCCTGTATTCACAGGAAAGAAGCTGGATACACCTCCCCTACACTTCACAGCACTCTCAATCCCAGAGTACAGACTAGTCATCAAACCAATAGTCCTTGCAGGAAAGGACTCCCGCGAAGTCGCAGAAGATCCCAGAGTGACTCACGATGCACTGAGTCAAACGCCTTCTTGAGATCAACATAGGCTGCAAGCATCCCCTGTCGAAACTCACGTCGGGGTTCCACCAGGACACGAAGCACTAGGATACGGTCCGTTGTTGATTTACTAGGCGTGAACCCAGACTGCTGAGGTGTCTAAAGCTTCAGCAAATGACTGCGGATCTGTGTCAGCAATAGATGTGCAAGCACCTTGCCTGGCACGCTGAGCAGTGCAATACCGCGGTAATTGTTGCAGTCCTGACGGTCCCCTTTCCCTTTCCAGATAGGGACGACCATCCCCCTTTTCCAGTCAGAAGAAATGGTACCTGATTGCCACACGGCAGTCAGAACATCATGCAACCCGCGGATCATAGCCTCACCCCCAGCTTTGAGGAGCTCCGCACTGATATTACAAACACCAGCTGCCTTTCCACCCCTCAACTTTGCTACAGCCTCTTTGACTTCGTCAAGAGAGGGTGCGGTTTCGTCAATGGGAGTATCGGCATCCACTGTCCGTAATCCAGTGGTGTGGAGCTGCCCAATTGGAGGGTCCACCGTGAACAACTGCCCAAAGTACTCTACTACGTGAAGTAATGTTTGATAAATTTGTATTCACTCTTTTTTCTTTATTAATTCCCTTTATTAGGTTAATTAAGTCAGGTTTTATACACCTACTTTTCTTCAGTTATTCATTTTGTTACCCACATTTTTCCTGATCTTCATAGCCCTCCCTACTATCGGGGGATCAAGATTGTCATGGTCATATTATAATGGTTAATATTCATTTGCACAACAAATGATGCCTCAAAACACTCAAAGGAACTAAAATAAACTATCAAATGCAAGATAAAAAATCTTGAAAAATAGGAAACATCAATAAAGTAAATATTTACCTAAGTTATTGGAATATCACTGAATTCGGCATCCATTTGCACTTCCTGTACATAGCTCTACTTCAACATGGCTGACCTTTCCTCTCAGTTTTTTTCACGACTCCATCCATAAAACAAATTGAATAGCCATGGTGACATCATGCATAACTATAGCATTTCACAATCCTTGCTGGAAAGTTGACCAAGTCATCATCATTATCAGCTTTCTGTTTAACGTCAGATTTTCCCAAAATATCTTATGAAGTTAAACGATCGATGATACGCTTCCAAGTATCTTTATTCATTGCCTCAACCTCTTCAATGCACAATGCTGCCAGATGTTCTTCAACCCACCGCCTCCATGTCTTCCTTGGCCTGCCCGGTGGACAGCGACCTGACACTTCCACTCTAACAACTCTCCCCAGTGCCTCACCACCTTCGCTCCTCTTCACGTGCCCAAACCACCTCAATCTCCTTTCTCTCAGCACTATACTCCGCCACTTCAATCCACATCTTCTTGCCACCTATTCACTGAACACTTCATCTCTCCATGTGATCCCAGTCATATACCTCAACATTCTCCGATCACAACCAACCAACACATCGTCCAATTTCTTTGTCAAAGCCCATGTCATAGAATCATTCAGTAATACTGATCTTATAAATGCTTCATATACTCTTCCTCTATTTTTCAGTGGAATACTCTTGTTTATTAGCAGTCCCGCCATCTCTCTCCACTTCATCCATGTAGTTGCTACCCGTATTCTTACTGCTCTCTCCACTCCACTCCACCCTCGCTATCTAACATGTCACCAAGATAACAAAACTGTTTCACTTCTATTACATTACCATTCACTTCCATAGTTTCTACCTCATCCTCTTCTGGCGGTCCACCTCCGTTGATTCTTCTTACACACACTGGACAGCAGAAATCTACCACCCCATGCGGGGGTTTCCCTAGTCCCAAAACATCTTTCAGGGCCCCCAATTTGCCCTTTCCCTTTTGCAAATAAAAAGATTTTATTTTCCCACCCCAAATTACTGCACCCCTTCCGGGGGAAACCCCTACATACCTATATTTTTTGGCCCTTTTTTCTTGCCTGTTACCATCTTTTCCCGTCTTGGACATATTCACTTTCGGGCCCTCTTCCCTTTCCTTTGCTTGCTTCCAATTAAAAACAAGATTTTCCCCAATCAGGGACTGACCCTTTGGAACTCCCCCTCTGTAAAATTTAAACATAAAGGGACACTGTCCCAAAACCCGTGTATTTTCCCTTTCCTGGCAATTTAAAAAAACCACAACAAATTTAAACGAACCAGAAAAAGAAACCCCTCCTCTCCTGAGGATCTCCCCTCTGCCCTCCACCAAGGGGGGGAGAGGGGAAAGAAGTGACTCCCCCAAAAACAGCCAAAATTTTCCCCCAATTTTTTCATAATTGAAATAAAAAAATTTTAAACTTTAAAAAAAGGGGAAATTTAAACAAAAAAAGAAAGTGTAAGTCAAATCCCTGAGATGCGTGGTCCTAGGGGGGGGCCCAGGGGCATTTTCTACCCCCAATAGCCAATAGGACCAATAAGGTCCAAAAACACTTCTCCCGGGAAGCACAGGGCTTTTTTTGGGTTTGTTACAAGGAAAATATTTTTTTTTTTTTAGTTAAATTTACATATACAAAATGACCACAAAAAGGGAAAGGGGGCCCTTTTTTGGGGGGGGTTTAACCGGAACGGGCGTCATCCTTGACTCTCGCGTTTTCAACAAGTTTGGGATTTTTCGTCAACGAGTGTTCCAATTTTCTAAGACGGGTCCATTTATTAAATTTAATATATATATATATATATAAATATAATATATATTATTTTTGATATATATATATATATACAGGGGTAACACGATTTTATGCAAATTTTGAAAACGGGTGAAAAAACAGGAATTTCTAACCCAAAAAATATTCAAAAACCATATGTTTTTTGAAGTTCCTTTAGAGGGGAGATGAAGTTAGAAAAAAAAAAGCGCGGCCGGGAAATTCCCATGGAGGCGGCTGCCGCTCGGTGACTTTTTAAATGATTTAATAATAATTTTTACAGAAAATTGAGAATTAATTATTTAAAAACAACAAAATTTGGATTAAGGGACATGTTTTTACTAAATAACCCGTACATGGGGAACACCCGGGCTGTAATAAAAAATTTATTTGAAACGAGGCTAAGGGGCAATGCGTCGGGGCGGGGGGGGGAAAGGGGAGGGACTGGGGTGCGGGGCCCTCACCCCCATCAGCGAGTCACCGGGGTTCCTTTCCTACCTCTCCGGGACGCTTTTTGCCTTTTTACCCTTTTTACAGTATTGTTTTTTACAGCCCGGGCTTTTTCTCATGAAAGGGTTTTTTAAAAAAACAGCCCAAAAATTCCCAAATTTGGGTGTTATTATAAGATAAGTAATGTTTAAATTACTAGTAAACATATGTTTAAAATCTTCAAAATGTCCCCGGTGCGGCAGCCGCCTCCCAAATGGTGAATTTTGGCCGCGAAAATTTTTCAACTTCATCTCACGTCTAAGGAAGCTTCAAAAAAGCATATGGTTATAGAATTTTTTGTGTTTAGAATTACATTTTCTTTCACCGTCTCAATATTTGCATAAACCGGGGTTAAAACCCTGTATATATAAAATATATGTATATATATCATGAAGTTCAGGGTGACAGAGACACTCGGTATACTTGGGGTTGTTTATGCAACGTTTCGCCAAGGCACTGGCATATCAGGCTAAAAATAGTTAAAATTAATATATTGTAATGCTAAAAGCGAACATCTAAAAAATTAATTCTAAGAAACAATAAAATATCCTTTTATTTTCTAAAATTACTAACTAATTAAATAAAATATAATTTGTACTAACGGACCTTTGGGGTGTATGCTGTCGGGGTTGGTAGAGGACTGAATGAACACTGGTTTTGTGGGGACATTTCAGCTTGTGTGGGGCGATCGAACCGAGAGTCGGGCAATCGAAACAGTGGTAGTCATTTGAGTATATGAGTTGTTGTGAAATGATTGGTTATTAAGATCAGGGGACAAGTGCTTGATGTGTATAGTTCTAATAATTAGTGTCATTTAGGTTCGATCGCCCCAACAAGCTGGAAAATTTTCACACCAAAAACCAGTGTTCATCAGTCCTCTACCAACTCAGACAGCATACACACCAAGGTCCGTTTAAATACAAATTATATTTATTTATAGTTTGTAATTTTAGAAAATATAGGAATATTTATTGGGTTTTTTAGAATTTAATTTTTTAGATGTTCGCTTTTTAGCATTACAATATATTAAATTTTAACTATTTTTAACCCGATGATGCCAAGTGGCCTTGGCGAAACGTTGCAAAACAACCCCAAGTAACCCAGTGTCTCTGTCACCCTGAAACTTCATGATGAATCTAACAAGAAAATCAACTATGTATATATAATAATATAATATATATATATATATATATATATATAAAATATATATATAATATATAATTAAAATATAATATAATATATATTATATATATTATATATATATATAATATATATATATATATAATATATAATATATAATTAATAAATATATATATAATTTTATAATATATATAATATATAATATATATAGCGAGAATAGATCAGGTATATGAAAATCACTTTCTTATGGGTTTAAATGGAAGTGGGTGTGAGTTTGTATAAAAGATAAAAAAATGGCTTATTAAGGTTTCCCGGCAGCCCGTATTATTAAGACAAGGTCGTCAAAGCCTACACGGACGAATGTACCCCTGTCAACTAGAGTTATTGGTTCATGTCTCGGGCAAGAATTCCGGTCGGGCGACAGTACCCAAAAATTTCAAGGAGGCAAAATGATGCTAGATGGACAAAGAACAAAGCAACCAACAGACAGACAGACAGACAGACTCACCACGGGGAGAGGTCACCGGGGGTTGTGGGCAGCGGCAGACACAGCAGCAGCAGCAGCAGCAGCATGAGGGGGGGAGCAGCACACCCGCCGGGGGTCAGGGTGCGGCGCGGATTGACCCGGCTTCCTGTACGGCGGCGGACTCCTCCCCTGTACATGGAGAGACGAAAGGGAGGGATAAGAGGGAAAAAAAAAGGGAAAAATATACCCAAAATCTTTGTCCCAAATCC
>JACEEZ010012732.1:0-10000 GCA_016584305.1 Chionoecetes opilio
GGTACTGTAAAACAGTAAAACTTATCTGCATTTTGCATTTAGCAGTTTATTGTTAATTAACATGAAATTTAAATTAGTAGTGTCCTTAAACCACAAAAAAGTATAACATTTGACTTGCCCGGTTTGATCTGATGAGAGCAACCCACCAAATTATCACTTTTGGGTTTCTTTTATTGTTGTTGTATTTCGTGTAATTAGCTAATTGTTTAATAATTTTGTTAATGGCATTAATTGGGTGGGCAGTGTCCAGATAGCTTTTGACAGACAGAGGAAGAAGGTCAGAAAACTTTTCCCACAACTTAAATGAATTAGCCTATTCAAAGGGAAATGTAGCATTGATGCCTGATCATGGGTTTCCTGCACCATTTCATCTGCAATTAGCCTAAATGTTAATTAATTTTTCAGAGATCCCCCAAAAAATGTGACTAAGAGCATCAGCATGTCTTGATTCAAAAAATTCAAAAAACATTCACTAAAACCTTAGCAGCAAACTTTATAACTTTGTGTTTTTTGGGGGTCTGCTGGGGGCCTTTTTTGAAAAGGGCCGCCACGGCCCAGGGGGCGTTGGGCGATGGCCCCCACCCAAAATTTGTCATAAATTTTGGTTTAAACTCTGTGCCAAAATGGGCTTTAAAAAAAAATGCACAATAGGAAAGGGTTTCCCCGCTTACTAGAAGTGTTACAAGAAAAAGAGAAAACGGGAAAGAAAAAAGTAAAAAGGGAAAACCCAAGGAAAATTAAGCAATGCTGGACAGTGGAGAGAAAGGACACTGCAAAAGGAATGTCAGAAAAGTTCAAGCAGGAGAAGGAGGAGAGGACCCCTCGTGATGGAAAAAAAAGGATGGCTGGTGTTAAGGGGCAAAAACCACCTCCCGCTCCCTCCCTAAATGCCCGACCCCCCCCTGGCCGGAGTCAGGGCCACCCTCGTGGGCAGGTCGGGGCCCGGTTCCAAACGGCCCTTTTTAGCCCGGGGCCCCCCCCCCTCTTTTCCCTCTCTCCAGCCACCCTCCTCCCCACCCCCGGCGACGTCCACCCCTCTTTGCCTCTCTCCAGCCTGCCTCGGGGCCCGGGGGGCCATACCATAAAAGGCCCCCCGCCTTGGTTTCCCCTCTTCCGCCCTCATCCCCCGGGGCCAACCCCGTGCGGCCAAAACGCCCCCCCACGGCTTGCCCCCCAACCCCCGCTCACCTGGGGTTGGGTCTCTCTGAGCGCCCCCCCGCCCACCCCCAACCCCAGCCCATCGGCGACGCCTCCACATCATTCCCAAATTCTTTGGGCCCTAGCAGGGTTTGGGCGGGTTTTTGGTTTTTTAAAAACTGCAGACTCTTTTTCTCCTCACGGGGTTGCTTTGCCTGCTTTAGTTTTCAGCGCGTCCTTTAAAGGAAGGAGTTAGATTTTCCTCTTTTTTTGGGGGTCTTTTATGGCACGGGGTTTTAAATTTACGTTTTCATTTTTGGTCAAATTTTTACTATTTTGGGGTATTAGCTTTGAAGACTTTAGATCTGGAATTTTAGTCAAAATTTTCCAAAATTTTTGTTTATTTGTATACTGTTTTAAAGGGACCACTTGTTTGGAAAATTTTTTTTGGGCATTAAATTTCCATTTTTATTTTGCGTAACCGGTTTTTCTCAAGCCCAAATGAGGTATTTCGGGTTTATTTTTCAAAGGGTGTTTTTGGTTTTTCCCCATCTTTATATTTTGCATATTGTGCTCATTTTATTTTTTTGTCCACGTTTTTTCCTGGTTGGTGCTTTGAGTGGTTAACAAAAAATTAGTGTTCGGGTTTTATTTTCGCCCACGCCCCTCGCTTCGGGTTTAATTTTTTTAAATTAACTATTTTGGGGCTATTTTGGTGTGTTTTCTCTTTTTCCTTTTTTGGGTTTTAAAATTGGGACAATATCGCCCTAAACAAATTTTTGGGGTCCACTAGTCCCCAAGGGGCACAGGGGTTTTAAAAAATTATAAATATTTTATCTTTTTTCAAGTAAAAAAAAAATATATTCCCATTTCCAAAATTTGTTTTTTCCAAAAAAATTTTCTACTTGGGGGTGAGTTATTTTTTCAATAATATTTTTTGGGAGTTTTTTTTCACGTATATTCTCCTTGGTGTGATTTATAGGCGTTTTGTGCGGGGGATTTCGCTTGCAGGCGAAAAAAAAATTTGTTTGCCCACCCGGCCCTTTTTTGGGTGCCCATAAAATATTTTAAAAGTGCCCAAAAAAACATTTCGCTTGCTCCCCCAACAACAACAAAACAATTCTTGCCGGGTCGGACAAATCACCCTTCCGGGAAATGTTTGGGCCCAGAAGGAAATTTTTGAGGAAATAAATTTTTTTTTTCGTTTGGCAAGCAAAAATCCCCCCCTTAAAAAACGCCTCAAGTTTCCATTTTTGGGGGAAAACTTTCTTTTTTTTTTTTCCCCCTTTTTGCCGTTTTTTATTTTTAATTTTTTTTTGGGGGTTTTTTTTCTCATATTATCCCTTGGGGTGGAAAATTTTTTCCATATTTATTTTTTTGATACTTACTTTTCATATTTCTTTAGCGTCATTTTGGTTACCCGTTTATTTCCCTCCTTTTTTGGTGTTCCCATTCAGCTTCATTTTTCCACTTACGGCAACTTTTTATATTTCTTTAATTTTATGTTCATATCTTTATTTTCCCCCATAATCCGGTAAAAGGGGAAAAACGTTTGTCTTTCGGGGGGGGGGAAAATGTACTTTTACTGTGCCCCGAAAGGTTTAGGGTATATATGGCAACACCTTTATGGCAACTTTTCAAAAATCAGAATAAAAAAGAGAAATAGGAAGGGGGAAAGGGGGGACAGGGAGAAGAATAGAGGGGTGAGAAAAAGGAAAGGCTAGTAAGAGAAAAAGCCCCGGGGGTTTTAAACCCGGGTTTGCTTATGTTTTTGAAATGTTTTTGTTGTGGTCGATCTCGCCCTTTAACGACAGGGTTTCCCCCATCTCGCACGGGGAAAAACAGAAACCACTTGGGGGGGCTTGGCGGGGACAGGGCCCCTGGAAGTTTGGTTTCCCCCGGGGGACCACCCAGGAAAACCCCCCGCGCCCACCCCCGCCCCCCCCACCAGTTCTTCATTTTTGGTTTTTGGGTTCTTTTTTTTTTTTCTTCGGGCTTGACTTTTTTTCCTTTTTCCTCTTCTTTTCTTCTTTCTTCTTCTCTTTTTTTCTTTTCTCTTGTTTTTGTTGTTTTTTGTTTTTTTTTCTTGTCTTTTTTGGGTTTTTTTTGTTTTTTTCTGAAACTCCCATGTACGCCCCGCACCCCCAAAAAAAAACGCCCCGGCACCCCGCACGGGCGGCTGGCGTCATTTTTTCCCATTTCCCCATTCCCCCTTTTCCCCCAACATTACCAATAGGGGGAAAGGGAAAAATTGGGGGAAAAATTTTAGTAAAAAAGAAGTCGAGTTTAAAAAGGTTTTTTTTTTTTTTGGTTTTTTTTTCACAGAGATTGGACGGGGAAAAAGGGACTCCGTAGAGGGCCTTAGGGACCCTATTTTTTTTCGTGGGACCAAACCCCTGATAGAGGAGGGGAAGGCGAGGGGGAACGGGGGTGGATTGTAAGGAGTATAAAATTTTTTGGGCGGCAGCGTTAAAAAGGGTAAAAAATTAACCCCTTTAAAAAAGGCAAGGGGTCATTGGTTTTTGGGGGCCCCTCGCCCGAACCAGGGTTTTGGGAATAATTAGCAGGGATTTAGAGGGGGGGAAAGGGGGGGAAGTGGAACGGGGGTGGGATTTTTGGGAAAAGGAAAAAAATTTTGTACCGCAAAAAAAGGGGGGACAGGATACCTTCGAAAGAGCGAAGGGGTCTTTGGGGAATTTTTTTGGGGCCCCTCGTCCAAACCCCGGGAAGGATATTGGGGAGTAGCTGGAAGGACAACGAAGAGAATTACACCGATTTCCCTTCCCCCCGACCGAAAAAATTTTTAAAAACCCGACGGACGATCCGAAAGACAACCAGTCTTATCCCCGCTGGTGGGGTTGGTGGTAAAAACCAGGTTTCCCCCCCCCGGGGGGTGTGGAGGCCGGTTCGGGTGAGGACGCAAGGGCCCGGGCCCTCGAATTTTAACTAAGGGTTTGCCTTGGGGCCGCCATCAGTCTTGGCTTTCCTTTTGAGACTCGAAACGGGAGGTAGGGGACAATGTTTAGAGATGGGTTTTAGGGGGGGGGAATCCAATGGGGAAAAAGGGGGGCCCGGGGCCCCGGGGGGGGGCCTGCGCTGGGTAAAACGGCATTTGGGCCGTGGCCCCCCAGGGCCTTTAGTTTTGGGGCCCCCCTTTGGGGGGGAAAAAACCCCCCGGGGGCCCCGGGGAACCCTTTTGGAAGGGTGCAGGGCGTTTTGCACCCCAAGCCCAGCATTATCAAAAAAAAAATTTTTTTAAAAAAAAAAAAAATATGAATAAAAAGCAAAAAGAAAATTTAAAAGGAAAAAAAAACATTTGGGGGACCAAAAAAACTGCGGGGCCTCCCCCTAAGGAAACCTTTTGGGAGGAGTGTGGTTATTTCAGGCAGGAAAAGGATAGGGTCGTGGTTGTGTGAACAACCTGTTGGGGAAATCCTTTTGTGGCAAAACGTGTCGTGGCCGGGGCTGCCGGGGACTCGCTGTTTGCCACCCGGTTTGGGGCACTCTCAAAAAAAACCCACAGGGGGAAGTGTGTGGAAAAGGGTCTGGCCAAGCCGGGCCCCCCCCGGGGGGAAAAGCCGGGGGTGGAAAAAAAAGGGTTAGGGGAAAAAAGGGGCCTGGATTTAGGGGGAAAACCCAAGTGAAGTGATTAGTGGGAAAATTTGGGAAAAAGGTGGGGGGGGGGGTTGGGGGGTTTTTGGTTTAGTGGGTTTTTGTTCGGGGAAGACGATAAAAGCTCCCCGGGAGGGGGTTTCAAAGGAAGGGGGACTTTTTGTGTCAGGGGTTTGTGGGGGGGTTTGGGGGGGAAAAAAAGGGTTGGGGTCGTTTTTGGGTTTTGGTTGGTTGTATAGTGTAAATTGTTTGGGAAGGGGAAGGATTTTTGGTCCCCCTCGTGAAGGGGAGGAAGAGGCCCGGGAAAAAGTCTTTACCCCCTTTACTCCTAGTGCGGAGCGAGGGACTTTTTTCGGATCCTCTGTAGTTTCCCGAAAAAATTGGTTTTTGTTTCCTAGAAAAGAGGATGAAGAGGGGCAGTGGGTTTAAAGTGGGGTTTAAAACAAGGGTTTTGAAAAGATGCAATTTTTTTTTGCGCGCGCAGCGGTAGCGGAAATGCCCCAAGGGCTGCCCTGTACTGTGGCCGCATACCAAATTTGGCGTTTGTTGGTGATTAAATCGAGATGTTTTTTTTCTATTTTAATGCCGAGTACTATGTTTATTATTACTTCGGGGGATTGGTTGGGTTTTGGGGAGAAAGGGGTAAATCTATTAGTTTGGGCTTCTCGTTTTTTTATATTAAGAAAGGATTTTAAAGTTTTTTTTGGGGTGGTTTAAAATTAAAAAATGCCCCCATTTGAGTGCCCCAGGCTGGTAGCATTTGTTTTCCCAAATTGGGGATGGGGGGTCGGGTTAAATTTGATCAAATTGCCCTGGAGCGGCTAAAAGTTCACGTCGTCTCATATTGAAGGGTCGGGAGTTTCTCGTTGTTGGGGTTTTCGGGGTATTCATGAGTGTAAAGGGTTTAAAGAGATTTGGGGAAAGGATAGAGCCCTGGGGCCCCGGGGCTAGTTTTTGGAAAAAGGGGTCGAAAAGTATGTCTGTAGGGACGGATTCTCATCTGTCTGGCCTGCCCGGGAAGTTCCCATAGTAGTCTTTTGGTCAGAATAGGGGGTCAAATTTTTTACATTTTTTATTTTGAGTCCTGTGTGCCACACGGTGTCAAATGTTTGTTTTAGGGGTCTTCGTCACTAAAAACTTTTTTAAAAATAATTTTGGTTGTTTTTGCCCCCCGGGAAGGGAGGGGCCACTATGGTGTTTAGCCCGTGGTCGGGGGGAGTGTCCTTCCCTTTGAAGCCAAACTGCTTTGGGGACAGGGGGGTTTTTTTTTTTCTCGAGGTGCGCCCTTAAGTCGGGTGCATACTATTTCTTTCAAAAAGTCTTTCCCCAAAAGAAAATTTTCGAGTAGGCAAAACGGAGGGTTTTTTTCGGCGGAGGGGTGAGGGCTTTTCCGGGTTTCGGGATGGGAATTGTGGTGGCTGTTTTAAGGGTTTTTGGGAAAAAACCCGGTGGCGAGCGAGGCTTTTAAAAAATGTTGGGAGTGGGGAAAAATGATCGGGGGGGGGAGTTTTTTTGATGAGGGGCCCAAGGTGACCCTTTGGGGGGGGCCCGGTGCGCGGGGTAGCGTTCTTTTGGGGTGCCTGGCGAAAATCCTTTCCCCCCAAATGGGGTTTGGGGGGGGTTTTCGTGGTTTAAGGTTGTTTGTGTTTATGTAGGGGCCCAAGGGGAAATTTTTCTACTTTTGTGGGGCGGTGCATGTTGTGGGGATGCGGTTTTTTATGTGTGTTGTGCTTTGGGGGTTCTGAAGGGGGGGGTGTGGTTTGAAAAAAACCCTTTTTTATTGGGTTTCCCTTTAAAAGCGGGTTTGGGGAAATCGGACAGGGGGCTCTTTCCCGGATGTTGTTTTACCCGGGAAAAAACTTTGAAGCGTTTTTCCCCCTTTATTTTCCCCTTTATTTTGTGCCCCCATGGGGCCAAAACTCAGTGGGTTAGAGGTGCGCTTGCTGTCCCTGCGTTGTACTAAGCTTCTCCATGTGTGTCGTGGTTCCCGTCTATAACTTTTGAGGATGTGGGCGGGGGTTTGGGAAATGTTTAAAGGGTTTCCCCGGACTCGGATTTTGATTTTGAATGGGTTTCGTGCAAATGGGGGTGTTCTGTAGCGAATAAGGAGGGCTTTGTTGGAATTTATTGAGGGGTTTTTAAAATCACAGAAAAAATTTTTTGTTGTTTCTTTTTGGGATGTAAGTTTTTTTGCAGCTGTGAAAGGGTGTTTTCTTGAAAAAATTTTTTATTGGCCCTGTGTCAAGTTGTGGTGGTATTTCCCTTTTTAAGGAATTGGGGTGGGGGTGGGGTGTGGGTTTTCGAGGGCCTCCTTAAAAATTTTGCCCAGTTTTTTCGTTGTTATAGTCAAAGTTTAAGGGGGGTGAAGGGACGGAAAGGGTTTGTGGATATGGGGGAATTAAGGTATTTATCCGAGCCGGGAAAAGGGGGCCCGGGGAGGAAAGGGGGTTGGGATAAAAAGGGGGATGGGAAAATGTCTGTTAGTGATGGCAAGGGCGGGTTTGCCCCGTGCCAACCATTTTTCCCAAAGAAAACTGTTGGGAAAATCCGGCCCCGGGGGGAAAAACGAAGGCGGGTTTTAAGTTTTAAATTTTGGTTTTGGAAGGGTGGAAAACCCCCTTGGTGGGTTTTTCCTGCCGGGTCTGAAATTTGGTGTGCAGCGTTGAGATCGCTATGAGGGGAGCAGGTTTTTGTTTTTGTGTGGTTGAATAGGCGCCGTAAAACTTGGGGAAGAGGAAGTCCCGGGGTTGGGTTTGACGGGAAGTTGTTGGGCCCCCAATGGGGCCAGGGGGCGGTAGAATTTGGCTGCTAAGGGAAAGAGGTTAGGCCCCCTCCACTAGGAAGTCGTTTTCGAAAAAGTGGTTTTTTCAGGATGGGTAGCCGTCGTGAAAGGGATGGCGTGGTGGGTTTTTTCCCCGTGTAACCCTACGGTTTTTTTTGGGGTTACTGAAAAGCCCCGATGTCCTTGAGGAAGGGGCAAATTCCGGGTTAAAAAAATCTTTTAGACTTTTATTTTTTAGTGACGAAATTTAAATTTGGGTATCCGCGACAAAATTTTGCTTTCAAAAAGAAGGGTGATCATAGCTTACGGGGGTTTTAGATTAACCCATTAAATTTACTCGCTTTTGTTTACTAAAAGTTTTGGTTGCGCGGGGGTTGTGAAAAGGGGAAGCCCGAAAATTAGCGGGAAAAGGGAGGAAGGGTGTTTTTTAGTAAAAAGGGGTTTTAAGGGGTTAAAAAAAAGAAAAATGCGCTTGGGGGGGGGGCGGGTTGGGGGTTTCCCGCGGTTTGGGGGTCCCCGGGGGTCCGGGCCCCCCGAAAGGAGTTTCCAGTCCCCCTCGCCCGTCGCTCTCTGAGGACGAGGACTATCTCCTTGCTCGCGTATCGGGGGGGATGTGTGTCCAGGTTTGGGGGGGGTTTTTTGGGGGGTGGCGAAATTTGTCCGTGTTTTTTTTTTTTTTTGAGTGTCAAGTTTAGTTATAGAATGGCCCTCTGACATTTTGAAGGAAAGGGAATCCATTTTTTTTTTAGTAGTTTCCCTTTATTTGTTTTGTGGAAAGGTGAAGGTTTTCCTTTTTTCCATGTGGGGGGCGGCTTTGTACACAAAGGGCCGTGATTTTGTATGCCCCATTTTTTGGTTCTGTTAGGTGCCTTTTTGGGGGTTTTCGAGTGGTGTGGTTGTTTGGGGGAGGAGGGGGGTAAGAGGGCAGGAGGGGAAAGGGGTAGGGTTTTGGGGGGTGGGGTTTTGGTGTTGTAGGGGTGGGTAAAGGGGACAGGAGGGGAAGAGGTTTTGGGGGTTTGGGCCCCTTTCGTTTAAAGGGAAAAAAGTATGGCGTTTTCGGAGTGAGGGCGTTGTGTTTTGTGCTGTTTTAGCTTTTTCGTTTGATTTGCACCTAAAGGCGACGGCCCGGGGGTGATTCCCCCGCCCCAATTAGAGGGACTTGGTAGTGTTGGATGTGCATTTTCCCGTAGTTGTGGCCCAAATTTAGCGCATTTGGAGCATTTGTCGACTGTTTCTGTCAGCTTTTTTTCGGTTTTTGGGGGAAGAGGAGACAATTGAAAAATTGTAAAACACCCGGGGATGTTCTTGGGTATCACGTTTTACTGTGGGTGATTTTTTGGGGGGGAAAACTTTAAAATCCGTTCTTTTGGTAGGGGTTTTCGCTTGTTGTTTTTATTGTGTCCCTTGGAAAAATTTTAAATAAAAAATTTGGCCTTCTTTTAAAAGATTTAAATTTCGTCTATCTGTACGTTAATTTTTTTCTTCAAATTTTTGTCGTAGAGTGTTCTATTTTGGAAAAATTTAGCAAAAAAGGTCGTCGAATGCGGGCCCCAGCAAGGATGGTTCTCGCTGAGAAACATGGTGGGGGTTTAAATTAAGGGGTGAAGCCTTTCTCTGTCAGTTTGCGTGTTTTTTTCGTGGGGAGGTGTGGGTTTCGGGGAGGTCGGCCTCGGAGGCGAGACCGACAAGGGGAGGGCCGGGAAGAAAACAAAATTTTGTGTGCGCGATCTGTGGGTTTCTTTGAAAAAAAGTGGGCGCTGATTTTCAAATTTTGGGGGGGCCCTCGTTTTTGTCCCGGTTTTCGCAGCGTTTCGGTCAGGGGGGCGTGGGGTTGCCAAGCTTTGGGGGGCATGCGAAAAGGGGGGTTTAAAACAACTGATTTCCCTTGGGGTAATAAAACAGGCTGAATTTTGACTAATAAAATTAGAAATTACCCCCAAACTGAGATAAAAAAACGGGAAAGCCCTTGGGAAAATCCGTGGGGGCCCCCCCGATAAATGTGGGAAAAAGAACAATGAGGAAAAAAACAAGTTCTGGACACAGGCTATGCCCCGGGGAAAATTACTCTCACGCCAGTTTTGGGGGTCGCCCCAGGCGGAGCTGGAAAAAAAAAAAGACCCGGGGGACGAGAGAAGGTCAAAGAGGGTTTTTAGAGGTAGGGAGGTCGTTTTAAAAAATAAAAAAAAAACCCAAAAAACACTGGAGCAAAGATGGAGTTTTGCCGGTGGGGGGGGGAGACTTTTAAACGGAAGAAAAAACTGACAAGAGAAATGGGAACAAAGGGGGAATGAAGGGAAAAAAATAAAAACCCCTAGGGTCAAAGATGGAGAGTTTACAGGGGGGGGCCCTTTTTTCGGGGGAAACATTTACAGGGGACAAATTTAAAATTAAAGGGCACTGGGGGGGGAGAGAAAAAAAAAAAGGGGAAAAAAGTGAACTGGGTACTTACTTTTGGTTTTCGGTAAAATG
>JACEEZ010012732.1:15000-17727 GCA_016584305.1 Chionoecetes opilio
GAAGAGATAAGAAATTTGGGAGACAGTCCTATGCTGGGCCACGTTAATACGGCTGTCCTCACCCCTTCCTAATTTATACAAACCCAAAAACTAATAGTGTACCTAACTGTTTTAAACAAAAAATAATCGGGGGCATGAACAAAAACATAATACTTAAAAATGACATTAAAAAAATTTACACAAAAAAAATGAGACATTTACATATTTTCCAACATAGGACAAAAAAAGAAAGAAAAACCTAATATAAGGACCCTTTGAAAAAGGGTTAGGGGCCCGGTCCGAGGGGCGGGTGTGATAAGGGAGGGGGGGGAGGGTTTAGGGAAATTTGATAAAGGGGGACGGGGATGGAGAGGGAGGGGGAAGAGGGGAGGAGGATTTGGGGTTGAGGGGCCCGGGAGGGTCCTGACATCATCCGAAGATTGGGGCATTGCCCCAGTTCTGTCATCATGGGGCCCCACATCCCGAATGGGGCTTTGTTTTCCCCCCTTTTTTCAATGTGCGGGAAAGGGGCCCAGGGGCTTTGGGCCCAAATTTTTTTTTCCCCCTGAAATTGATAAAAAAAACTATGTTCCAATCTTAATTTGGGGGGGGGAGCTGACTTATGTTGGGGTGGGAATGGCCTGAGAGGGGGGGGAACGCAAAAGGGTCGGAGGGTTTGGTGAAAACGTTGAAAGACGGGAATTTGGGAGAGCTGGGGACGTTTTCCCGGGTTTGGGGGGAGTCCCTACCTTGGGACTTTTTCCCACTTCGGGACGCGGGCCCTCCCTACCTTTCTTCGTACCTTATTTTTCTTTGTTCCCGTCCGTAAACCCTTAAACCCCCGTACCTCCCACCTTTCCCTACCTTACCCTATAACTTTAAAACGGCCTGAAAAAATATAGTCCCCGTAACCCCAAAAAAAAAACAAAATACAAGGGGTATAATACATCGAGCTTTAAAATATTATAGCAAAATATATTTAACCCTCAAAAAATCATCAATCATTAAAATAAAATTTTTTCTCCATCTTTTTACAGTTCACAATATTGAAAAGACTAATTAGTTTAAATCACAATTTATTCTAGAGTGTATAAATCCCATTCCAATTCCTTCTCCTCCTTTTTACCTGCTCCCCCCCCTTGTAGCCTAGAGGTGCAAAGTTCAAATTAAAAAAATTAAAATTTTAAAATACTGGGGAAAGAAATTTTTGATTTGTCTTTCTTCTCAAGGTTTCCACAGCTGTCTTTAGCTGGGCTGGTGCCCCCCCCTTCCTCTTCCTCTTTCCTCCTGCTCAGTCCCCCCTCTCCTCCCATTCCTGGGGGAACAGCTTTGGGGGGAGTCCCGCTCCCCCGTCAGACAAGAAAATCTGACGTCCCCCGTGGGTATGGGGTTTTGGACGCAGATGGGGCAGGCGTGCCTTTGGGTTTTGTTTGGGCCCCACTACTACAGCTACTATCCCAAAACACTCCTGCTCCCGTCGCCCATCACTTCTTTTCACGTTTTGTCCCCTGGTTTTTTGTTGTAAAAAACTAAACAGTAAAACAATGGGGAGTTTTCTAATAAGCTTTACGCTCAAGCCTGTCTCCCCCAGGCTTTTCCATCCTCAAACACTTTCAGGCTGAAAGATCTTCATTTAAACCCTAAAAATTTTCCCGTAAAATTCTTTGGGACATCAAATTACCCTTCAATACAACAAATGAAACGTTCTTTTAAAAAAAAATGTGTTTTTTCATTTTATTTTTCTGCACTTTGGGGAAAATATTTGGGAAAACAAATTTAATATTTGAAAACTCAAAACTTTTAAAAAACGTCTTTTTTTATAAAAAAAAACAAGTTCAAACAGAATGAGGCTTCAGGAAATATCTACTTGTATATAACCATTCACTGAGTACCGGGTTTTGGGGGGGGGGGGGGTATATGTCTCTCTTGCGACAACATTTAAAAAAAGAAGTAAATTTTTAAATTCTTGGGACCTCAACGAAGTCCGGGGTGGGGAAAACAGTTGAAACCCTTTGTTTTCTATTTCCGTCCCCGAAAAAACGAAAATCCCCCTTTATGTGGGGAAAGGTTTTGGGGGGAGCGGGTGCCACGAAAATTCCGTAGAGGATAGAGGAGTGTTATGGATAAGCGGGTGATAATAGTTAGGTTTACATTTTTTGGTATTGAGGAGTTAGGAGGGATCAGAGGAAAGGCTGTTAGGTAAGGAACGGGGGGCGCTGTCTGAGTTCCTACCCCTGTGGGGTCTACAGGAAAGTGGATTAACAGAAACCTGCCGGCGGGGTGGTTTTTTGTGGAGATTCTGATCGCCACAAAATCTGTTTTGGGTTAAAAGTTTTGTCGCAAAACAGACAGAAAAACCCAAACAGGTACTCAGTGGGAAAGCTTACATCAAGTAGATTTTCCTGAAGCCTCATTCTGCTTGAACTTGCGTTTTTTTATAAAGACGATTTTTTAAAAATTGATTTTTAAATATTTTAATTGTTTTTTTCCAAAATTTTCACCAGTCAGACAAATAAAATGATTTAAAATACATTTTTTTTTAAAAACTGTTTCAGTTTTGTATTGAAGGGTTTAAATTTTGATATGTCCCCCCAAAAAGTACAGGGAAATTTTTGGGAAATGATTTGATCCTTTAGCCTGGGGAAAAACTGAGGGGTGTGAGATGGGGCGAGGGCATCTGGCGGCTTAGCTTTGAAACTCCCCAAATTTAAAAAACCAGGGGGAAAAAACTTTGAACCCCCGGGTTTT
>JACEEZ010012733.1:0-53346 GCA_016584305.1 Chionoecetes opilio
TTTTACATTTTTTTTTTTTTTTTTTTTTTTTTTTTTTTTTTTTTTTTTTTTTTTTTTTTTTTTTTTTTTTTTTTTTTTTTTTTTTTTTTTTTTTTTTTTTTTTTTTTTTTTTTTTTTTTTTTTTTTTTTTTTTTTTTTTTTTTTTTTTTTTTTTTTTTTTTTTTTTTTTTTTTTTTTTTTTTTTTTTTTTTTTTTTTTTTTTTTTTTTTTTTTTTTTTTTTTTTTTTTTTTTTTTTTTTTTTTTTTTTTTTTTTTTTTTTTTTTTTTTTTTTTTTTTTTTTTTTTTTTTTTTTTTTTTTTTTTTTTTTTTTTTTTTTTTTTTTTTTTTTTTTTTTTTTTTTTTTTTTTTTTTTTTTTTTTTTTTTTTTTTTTTTTTTTTTTTTTTTTTTTTTTTTTTTTTTTTTTTTTTTTTTTTTTTTTTTTTTTTTTTTTTTTTTTTTTTTTTTTTTTTTTTTTTTTTTTTTTTTTTTTTTTTTTTTTTTTTTTTTTTTTTTTTTTTTTTTTTTTTTTTTTTTTTTTTTTTTTTTTTTTTTTTTTTTTTTTTTTTTTTTTTTTTTTTTTTTTTTTTTTTTTTTTTTTTTTTTTTTTTTTTTTTTTTTTTTTTTTTTTTTTTTTTTTTTTTTTTTTTTTTTTTTTTTTTTTTTTTTTTTTTTTTTTTTTTTTTTTTTTTTTTTTTTTTTTTTTTTTTTTTTTTTTTTTTTTTTTTTTTTTTTTTTTTTTTTTTTTTTTTTTTTTTTTTTTTTTTTTTTTTTTTTTTTTTTTTTTTTTTTTTTTTTTTTTTTTTTTTTTTTTTTTTTTTTTTTTTTTTTTTTTTTTTTTTTTTTTTTTTTTTTTTTTTTTTTTTTTTTTTTTTTTTTTTTTTTTTTTTTTTTTTTTTTTTTTTTTTTTTTTTTTTTTTTTTTTTTTTTTTTTTTTTTTTTTTTTTTTTTTTTTTTTTTTTTTTTTTTTTTTTTTTTTTTTTTTTTTTTTTTTTTTTTTTTTTTTTTTTTTTTTTTTTTTTTTTTTTTTTTTTTTTTTTTTTTTTTTTTTTTTTTTTTTTTTTTTTTTTTTTTTTTTTTTTTTTTTTTTTTTTTTTTTTTTTTTTTTTTTTTTTTTTTTTTTTTTTTTTTTTTTTTTTTTTTTTTTTTTTTTTTTTTTTTTTTTTTTTTTTTTTTTTTTTTTTTTTCCCCCCCCCCCCCCCCCCCCCCCCCCCCCCCCCCCCCCCCCCCCCCCCCCCCCCCCCCCCCCCCCCCCCCCCCCCCCCCCCCCCCCCCCCCCCCCCCCCCCCCCCCCCCCCCCCCCCCCCCCCCCCCCCCCCCCCCCCCCCCCCCCCCCCCCCCCCCCCCCCCCCCCCCCCCCCCCCCCCCCCCCCCCCCCCCCCCCCCCCCCCCCCCCCCCCCCCCCCCCCCCCCCCCCCCCCCCCCCCCCCCCCCCCCCCCCCCCCCCCCCCCCCCCCCCCAAATGAAGTATAAAATCCCTTTTGAATATTGCACTAAGTACTACTTACTAAGCTATAATAAAGTAAGTATTATTGTGATATAACTGTATATTGCAAGCGTTTTCATAGTTTCTTGTAAACTGTAGCGTTATTGTATATATAAAGTAGTTTTACTTATCATATTGCTATAAACCCATAAAATGTAGTGTTTTCATGATTTTAGCTAGTTATCGGTGATATATAGCTGATTTTCCTACAATGTGAAGTAAAAAATTCTCTTTTTAGAATAATTTGCACCTATAATAGCTTACATTACATAAAGCTATTAAAAGAAGAGTAAGAGGTTATTTATTGTGATTAACTGTATATTGCAAGCGTTTTTTCATAGTTTCTTGTAAACTGAACGTTATTGTATAATATACAAGGTTTTTACTTATCATATTGCTATAAACCCATAAATGTGTGTTTTCAATGATATTAGCTAGTTATCGGTGATATATAGCTGTTTTCCTACAAATTGAAGTTAAATCCTCTTTTTAGAATAATTTGCACCTATAAGTAGCTTACATTACATTAAAGCTATTAATATAGAGTAAGAGGTTATTATTGTGATATACGTATATTGCAAGCGTTTTTTATAGTTTCTTGTAAACTGTAGCTTATTGATATATACAAGTATTTTTACTTATCATATTGCTATAAACCCATAAATTAGTGTTTTCAATGATATTAGCTAGTTATCGGTGATATATAGCTGTTTTCCTACAAATTGAAGTATAAAATCCTCTTTTAGAATAATTTGCACCCATAAGTAGCTTACATTACATTAAGCTATAAATATAAGAGAGTAAAGGTTATTATGTGATATAACGGTATATTGTAAGCGTTTTCATAGTTTCTGTAAACTGTAGCGTTATTGTATATATACAAGTAGTTTTACTTATCAATTGTTATAAACCCATAAAATGTGTTTTTCAATGATATTGGTAGTTATCGGTGATATATAGCTGTTTTCCTATAATTGAAGTATAAAATCCTCTTTTTAGAACAATTTGCACATAATAGCTTACATTACATTAACTATTAATAGAAGAGTAATAGGTATTTTAGTGTGATATAACTGTATTTGCAAGCGTTTTCATAGTTTCTTGTAAACGTAGCGTTATTGTATATATACAAGTAGTTTTACTTAATATTGCTATAAACCCATAACATGTAGTGTTTTCAATGATATTAGCTATTATCGGTGATATATTGCTGTTTTCCTACAAATTGAAGTATAAATCCTCTTTTTAGAGTAAGATGCACCTATAAGTAGCTTACATTACATTAAGCTAATAATAAAGAGTAGAGCTATTTATTGTGATATAACGGTATATTGCAGCGTTTTTCATAGTTTTATTAACTTAACGTTATTGTATATATACGAGTAGTTTTACTTATCATATTGCTATAAACAATAAATGTTGTGTTTTCATGAATTAGCTAGTTTGGTGATATATAGCTGTTTTCCTACAATTGAAGTATAAATCCTCTTTTTAGAGTAGAATGCACCTATACTAGCTTCATCATTAGCTATATAGAGAGTTAGGTTATTTTATGTTATATACTGATTTGCAAGCGTTTTTCATAGTTTCTTGTAACTGTGCTTATGTAATATACGTAGTTTTACTTATCTATTGCTATAAACCCATAAATGTGTTTTTCAAGATTTAGCTAGTTTCGGTGATATATACTGTTTTCCTAAAATTGAAGTTATCCTCTTTTAGAGTAAATTGCACCTATAATAGCTTACATTACATAGCTATTAAATAGAAAGTAAGAGGTTATTTATTGTGATATACTGTATATTGCAAGCGTTTTCATATTTCTTGTAACTGTAGGTTATTGTATATATACAGTATTTATTATCATATTCTATAACCCATACATGTAGGTTTTCAATGATTTAGCTAATTTCGGTGATATATGCTGTTTTTCCACAAATTAAGTATAAATCCTCTTTTTAGATAATTGCACCTATAAGAGTACTACTTAAGCTAAAATAAGATTATGAGGCTATTATTGTGATATACTGTATATTGCAAGCGTTTTTCATAGTTTTTGTAAACGGTGATATATTACTTTTTCCTAAAATTGGTTTTTATAAAATCGTTCTTTTTTAGAAAAATTTTTTAATAAGTACTTACATTACATTAACTATTATAGAAGAGTAAGAGTTATTTATTGTGATATAACGGTATATTGCAAGGTTTTCATAGTTTCTTGTAAACTGTAGCGTTATTGTATATATACAAGTAGTTTTACTTATCTATTGCAAACCCTAAATGTAGTTTTCAATGATTTAGCTAGTTATCGTGAATTGTTTTTTCTACAAATTGAGTAATTCTTTTTTAGAATATTTGATATGTCTACTACTATATTTAAATAAAGTAAAATATGTATTTTCACTGAAATTTGTAAATTTTGTATTAAACAATGTTTTTTCAAGTATTCAAATGTTTTTTTGATAGCTAAATGTGAATTGCTTTTCCTCTTTAACAACTTTTTTAAATTTTATTAGCTAAAATGCTTGCATGAAATAAGTTAATTTAATTAAAAACGTTTTTTTCAAGTTTTTAAATGATTTTTGTATACTTAATGTAATTTATTATCAATATTAAAACCTAATTTTTAATGATTAGAGTTAAAATATGTTTTTTCATGAAATTATTTTATAATTTATTCTTAAAACAACGTTTTTTCAAAGTGTTTTTTAATGTATTTTTATCTAAAATGTTTTTGCATTTTTCACCTTTTTTTGAAGGAATTAAAATGTGTATTTAGTTTTTACTTAGAAATTTCATTTTAAGTATGTAGTTATAATAGATTTGATCATATTGTATACAATGTATATTAACTGTTTTCAAGTTTTTAATGTTTTTAACTAGTAATTTAATAAAAGAATTACTTATATATGCATTAAAAACCTTCAAAATGTGTTCTTTTATATTTAGCTAGTTATCGGTATATTAGCGTTTTCTACAAATTGAAGATACAATCTTTTTTTTAGATAATTTCACTAAGTAGCTTACAACATTAAGCTATTAAATATAAAGTAAGAGTGTATAATTGTGATATAACGGTATATTGTAAGCGTTTTTCATAGTTTCTTGTAACTGTAGCTTATTGTAATAAAAACAAGTAGTTTTTACTATATATGCTATAAACCCATAAAATGTGTGTTTTCAATGATATTAGCTAGTTATCGGTGATATATAGTGTTTTCCTACAAATTGAGTATAAATCCTCTTTTTAGAGTAAATGCACCTATAATAGCTTACATTACATAAAGCTATTAATAGAAGAGTAAAGGGTTATTTATTGTGATATAACTGTATATTGCAGCGTTTTTCATAGTTTCTTGTAAACTGTAGCGTTATTGTATATATACAAGTAGTTTACTTATCATATTGCTATAAACCCATAAAATGTAGTGTTTTCAATGATATTATATTATCGGTGATATATAGCTGTTTTCCTACAATTGAAGTATAAACCTCTTTTTAGAATAATTTGCACCTATAAGTAGCTTACATTACATAAGCTATTAATATAGAGTAGAGCGTATTTATTGTGATATAACTGTATATGCAAGCGTTTTTTCATAGTTCTTGTAACTGTAGCGTTATTGTATATATACAAGTAGTTTACTTATCAAATTTCTATAACCCATAAAATGTAGTGTTTTCAATGATTTTAGCTAGTTATCGGTGATATATAGCTGATTTCCTACAATGTGAAGTAAAAAATTCTCTTTTTAGAATAATTTGCACCTATAAGTAGCTTACATTACATAAAGCTATTAAAAAGAAGAGTAAGAGGTTATTTATTGTGATATAACTGTATATTGCAAGCGTTTTTCATAGTTTCTTGTAAACTGAAGCGTTATTGTATATATACAAGTAGTTTTACTTATCATATTGCTATAAACCCATAAAATGTAGTGTTTTCAATGATATTAGCTAGTTATCGGTGATATATAGCTGTTTTCCTACAAATTGAAGTATAAAATCCTCTTTTTAGAATAATTTGCACCTATAAGTAGCTTACATTACATTAAGCTATTAAATATAAGAGTAAGAGGTTATTAATTGTGATATAACGGTATATTGCAAGCGTTTTTCATAGTTTCTTGTAAACTGTAGCGTTATTGTATATATACAAGTATTTTTACTTATCATATTGCTATAAACCCATAAAATGTAGTGTTTTCAATGATATTAGCTAGTTATCGGTGATATATAGCTGTTTTCCTACAAATTGAAGTATAAAATCCTCTTTTTAGAATAATTTGCACCCATAAGTAGCTTACATTACATTAAGCTATTAAATATAAGAGTAAGAGGTTATTAATGTGATATAACGGTATATTGTAAGCGTTTTTCATAGTTTCTGGTAAACTGTAGCGTTATTGTATATATACAAGTAGTTTTACTTATCATATTGTTATAAACCCATAAAATGTAGTGTTTTCAATGATATTAGTAGTTATCGGTGATATATAGCTGTTTTCCTATATATTGAAGTATAAAATCCTCTTTTTAGAACAATTTGCACCTATAAGTAGCTTACATTACATTAAGCTATTAAATAGAAGAGTAATAGGTTATTTAGTGTGATATAACTGTATATTGCAAGCGTTTTTCATAGTTTCTTGTAAACTGTAGCGTTATTGTATATATACAAGTAGTTTTACTTATCATATTGCTATAAACCCATAACATGTAGTGTTTTCAATGATATTAGCTAGTTATCGGTGATATATTGCTGTTTTCCTACAAATTGAAGTATAAAATCCTCTTTTTAGAGTAAGATGCACCTATAAGTAGCTTACATTACATTAAGCTAATAAATAGAAGAGTAAGAGGCTATTTATTGTGATATAACGGTATATTGCAAGCGTTTTTCATAGTTTCTTGTAAACTGTAACGTTATTGTATATATACGAGTAGTTTTACTTATCATATTGCTATAAACCCATAAAATGTTGTGTTTTCAATGATATTAGCTAGTTATCGGTGATATATAGCTGTTTTCCTACAAATTGAAGTATAAAATCCTCTTTTTAGAGTAGGATGCACCTATAACTAGCTTACATTACATAAGCTAATAATAAAGAGTAAAGGTTATTTATTGTTATATAACGGTATATTGCAGCGTTTTTCATAGTTTCTTGTAAACTGTAGCGTTATTGTATATATACAAGTAGTTTTACTTATCATATTGCTATAAACCCATAAAATGTTGTTTTTCAATATTTAGCTAGTTATCGTGATATATAGCTGTTTTCCTACAAATTGAATATAAAATCCTCTTTTTAGATAATGCACTATATAGCTTAATTACATAAGCTATTAAATAGAAGGTAAGAGGTTATTTATTGTGATAACTGTATATTGCAACGTTTTTCATAGTTCTGTAATGTAGCGTTATTGTATATATAAAGTAGTTTTACTTATCATATTGTCTATAAACCCTAAATGTAGTGTTTTCAATGATATTGCTATTATCGGTGATATATAGCTGTTTTCCTACAAATGAAGTATAAATCCTCTTTTAGAATAATTTGCACTATAAGTAGTTATTACATTAAGCTATAAATAAAGAGAGGTATTTATGTGAATAACTGTATTTGCAAGCGTTTTCATAGTTTCTTGTAAATGTACGTTATTATTATAAAATATTTTTAATTTACTATTAGCTATAAACCCTTAAAAATGAGGTTTTTCATGATTTGCAGTTTAGTGAAATTGTTTTTTTCTACAAATTATATATTTCTTATGTATGTACTATAATAGCTATTGATATTTTCTAAACTAATATTTATTTTAAAATTATTAATAGCTAAAAAATGTATTTTTCATAATTTAGTATCAATTTTTCTAACAATTTTTTTAAAAAATTTCAATGTTTTTTTAAAAGGCTAAAAAATGGAAAATTTTAATTATTCAGCCTTTTAATATTTTTACTGTTTTTTAGTTTAAAATAGTTTTTTAAAATTAAAAATATTTTAAACCCCCCCAAAAAAGTTTTTCAAGATTTTTATCATTTTTAAGTTAAAATTTTTAAAATTTATATTACCTTTTTAAAAAATTTTAATTTTATATATTTTGAGTTTAAAATTTATTTTTATAAATTTTAGTTTTTTATTCTTAAAAAAACGTTTTTTTTTCAAGTGTTTTAATTTTTTTTAATTAAAAATGGAAAATTTTCATTATTAGCCCTTTTTTTGAAGAAAATTTTTTTTAAAATTGGATTTTATTTTTTTGTAGAAAATTTTATTTTAAAAATACTTAACTAAATAAGTTTTTCTCTAATTGTAACAATTTAATTTAACTGTTTTTCATATTTTCTTTTTTTTGGATATAAAATGGGAAATTTTACCTTTTTAAGCTTTTTCAAAATTTTTTTTCAATGATTTTTTCTATTTATTTTTGAATTAAGTTTTTTTCCTAAAAATTAAGTATAAAACTTTTTTTTTAAATAATTTGACCTATAAAGGCCTTACCCCAAAATTGTATTAAATTTAAAATAAATTTTTATGTTTTTATAATTTTTTTTAAAAATTTTTTTTATGTTTTTTAATGTATTTTTTTTTCAAAAAAGGGGGGGTTTACTTATCATTTGCAAAAATTAAAAGGGATTTTTTTTTCTGAATTCTTTATCGTGATTATAGGTTTTTCCTAAATTGAAATTTTTAAAATCCTTTTTTAGGGTAAGGATATAAAATAGAAAATTTCATAAAGCATTAATAAAAGGAAAGATTTTTTTTATTTGATAAACTGTAATTGAAACGTTTTTTTTTAGTTTTTTTTAAAAATGTAGCGATTGTTTAAAAAAGGGAGGTTTATTATTCTATTGTTAAACCATAAAAATGTGTGTTTTCATGTTTATTTAATTATTTGGGGTGTATATAGCTTTTTTTTTTCCTACAAATTGAATTTTAAAACCTCTTTTTAAAAATTTTCACCTATAATACTTTTAAATAAAACTATTAAAAAAGAAAAGAGGTATTTATTGTGATATAACTTATTTGCCAAACGTTTTTTTCATATTTTTTTGTAAAAGTAGCTTTTTGTATAATACAGTAGTTTTACTTATCATATTGCTATAAACCCCCAAAAAGTAGTGTTTTAAAAATTTTAGTATTTTTCGGGATATAAGCTGTTTTTTCCCACAAATTGAAGTTAAAAAAACCCCTTTTTAGAATTTTGCACCATAAGTACTTACCTTACTTAAGCTAAAAAAGGTAAAGTTTTTTATTTTTAATAACGTATATTTGAAGCGTTTTTATAGTTTCTTTAAACTGGCGTTATTGTATTATACAAGTAGTTTTCTTTCATTTGCTATAAAACCCCTAAAAAGTAGTGTTTTAAGTATTGCTAGTTTCGGTGAATATGCTTTTTTTCCCAAATTGAATATAAAACCTCTTTTTAAAAATTTGCACCTATATACTTACTTACATTAAACTATTTAAAAAAGAGTAAAGGTTTTAATTTTGATATAACGGTTATTGCAAACGTTTTTCATAGTTTCTTTTAAACTGTAGCGTTTTGTATAATACAATTTTTTTACTTATCTATTTTCTAAAAAACCCTAAATGTAGTGTTTTCAATGATATTAGCTAGTTACGTGATTATAGCTGTTTTCCTAAATTTAATATAAACCCCTTTTTTTGAAAATTTGCACCATAAGTAGTTACATTACTTAACTATTAAAAAAAGAGTAAAGGGTTTTTTTATGTTATAACGGGAATTTAAGCTTTTTTATAGTTTCTTGTAAACTGTAGCGTTTTTGTTTATCAAGTATTTTTCTTTTCATATTGCATAACCCATAAATGATGTTTTTTATGATATTTGTATTTTCGGGGTATATCTTTTTCTAAATTGAAGTAAAATCCTCTTTTTTTGAAAAGCACCCATAATAGCTTAATTACTTAACTATTTAAAGAAAGTAAAGGTTTTTTTTTTGTGATTAACGTATATTGCAACGTTTTTCATAGTTTCTTTTAAACTGAACTTTTGTATATATCAAGTATTTTCTTATCATATTGCTTAAACCCATAAAAGTGTGTTTTCAATGATATTGCTATTATCGGTGATATATGCTGTTTTTTTACAAATTTAAGTATAAAACCTCTTTTTGGTAATCACCCATAAGAGCTTACATACATTTAAACTATTAATAAGAGTAAAGGTATTTTTTTGTATATAACTATATTTCAACGTTTTCTAGTTTCTTGTAAAAATTAAACGTTATTTTATATATACAGGTTTTTTTTTATCATTTGCTATAAACCCCTAAAATGTTGTTTTCCCAAAATTTGCTTTATCGGGATATAAGCTGTTTTTCCCACAATTGGTATAAAAACCTCTTTTTAAATAATTTCACCATAAAGCTTACATTCATAACTATTAAAAAAGAGTAAAAAGGTTTTTTTTGTAATAACGTAATTGAACGTTTTCCCCTAGTTTTTTTGTAAATGTACGTTATTGTATATATAAAAGTAGTTTTACTTATCATATTGCTATAAACCCTTAAAATGTAGTGTTTTCAATGATTTTAGCTAGTTATCGGTGATATATAGCTGTTTTCCTACAAATTGAAATATAAAATCCTCTTTTTAGAATAATTTGCACCTATAAGTAGCTTACATTACAATAAGCTAATAAATAGAAGAGTAAGAGGTTATTTAATGTGAAATAACTGTATATTGCAAGCGTTTTTCATAGATTCTTGTAAATTGTAGCGTTATTGTATATATAAAAGTAGTTTTACTTATCATATTGCTATAAACCCTTAAAATGTAGTGTTTTCAATGATTTTAGCTAGTTATCAGTGAAGAGTTGTTTTTTTCTACAAATTGAAGTATATTTCTTTATGTATGTAGCTAAATAGCTTTTGATATTTGCTACAACTATATTTAAAAAAATTAATAGCTAAAAATATGTATTTTATCATTAAATTTAGATATCAATTTTAATCTTAAAACAATGTTTTTTCAAGTATTTCAATGTTTTTTTGAAAGGCTAAAAAATGTCGAAATTTGACTTTATTCAGCACTTTTACACAACTATATTTTACAATGTTATGAGCTAAAAATATGCATTTGCATGAAATTTAAGTATCAATTTTAATCCTCAAAACAACGTTTTTTCAAGTATTTTAATGCATTTTTGAAAGCCTTAAAAATGTCAAAATTTGACATTATTCAGCATTTTTACAAAACTATATTTTATAATATTAAGAGCTTAAAATATGTATTTTTCATGAAATTTATGTATCAATTTTTTTCTTAAAAACAACGTTTTTTCAAGTGTTTTAATGTATTTTTTAATGGCTAAAAAATGTCGAAAATTGACATTATTCAGCCCTTTTTTTGATAGAGAAATTCAAAATGTGGTATTATAGTTGTTTACGTTAGAAATTTCTATTTTAAAGTACTGTAAGCTTATAATAGGAGTTTGAGACTCTATATTGTGATACAATTGTATATTATACGTGTTTTTCATAGTTTCTTGTTAATTGTTGTGTTATATAATTAATAGAAGGAATTTACCTTATGATAATGCATTATACCCTCAAAATGTGTTCTTTTCAATGATTTTAGCTAGTTATCGGTGATATATAGCTGTTTTCCTACAAATTGAAGTATACAATCTTTTTTTTTAGAATAATTTGCACCTATAAGTAGCTTACACAACATTAAGCTAATAAATAGAAGAGTAATAGGTTATTTATTGTTATATAACGGTATATTGCTAGCGTTTTTCATAGTTTCTTGTAAACTGTAGCGTTATTGTATATATACAAGTAGTTTTACTTATCATATTGCTATAAACCCATAAAATGATGTGTTTTCAATGATATTAGCTAGTTATCGGTGATATATAGCTGTTTTCCTACAATGTGAAGTAAAAAATTCTCTTTTTAGAATAATTTGCACCTATAAGTAGCTTACATTACATAAAGCTATTAAATAGAAGAGTAAGAGGTTATTTATTGTGATATCACAATGTATATTGCAAGCGTTTTTCATAGTTTCTTGTAAACTGAAGCGTTATTGTATATATACAAGTAGTTTTATTTATCATATTGTTATAAACCCATAAAATGTAGTGTTTTCAATGATATTAGCTAGTTAAGGTGATATATAGCTGTTTTCCTACAAATTGAAGAATAAAATCCTCTTTTTAGAATAATTTGCACCTATAAGTAGCTTACATTAACTAAAGCTATTAAATAGAAGAGTAAGAGGTTATTTATTGTGATATAACTGTATATTGCAAGCGTTTTTCATAGTTTCTTGTAAACTGTAGCGTTATTGTATATATACAAGTAGTTTTACTTATCATATTGCTATAAACCCATAAAATGTAGTGTTTTCAATGATATTAGCTAATTATCGGTGATATATAGCTGTTTTCCTACAAATTGAAGTATAAAATCCTCTTTTTAGAATAATTTCCACCTATAAGTAGCTTACATTACATTAAGCTATTATATATAAGAGTATGAGGTTATTTATTGTGATATAACTGTATATTGCAAGCGTTTTTCATAGTTTCTTGTAAACTGTAGCGTTATTGTATATATACAAGTAGTTTTCCTTATCATATTGCTATAAACCCATAAAATATAGTGTTTTCAATGATTTTAGCTAGTTATCGGTGATATATAGCTGTTTTCCTACAAATTGAAATATAAAATCCTCTTTTTAGAATAATTTGCACCTATAAGTAGCTTACATTACAATAAGCTATTAAATAGAAAAGTAAGAGGATATTTATTGTGAAATAACTGTATATTGCAAGCGTTTTTCATAGATTCTTGTAAACTGTAGCGTTATTGTATATATAAAAGTAGTTTTACTTATCATATTGCTATAAACCCATAAATTGTAGTGTTTTCAATGATATTAGCTAGTTGTCGGTGATATATAGCTGTTTTCCTACAAACTGAAATATAGAATCCTCTGTTTAAAATAATTTGCACCTATAAGTAGCTTACATTACATTAAGCTAATAAATAGAAGAGTAATAGGTTATTTATTGTGATATAATGGTTTATTGCAAGCGTTTTTCATAGTTTCTTGTAAACTGTAGCGTTATTGTATATATACAAGTAGTTTTACTTATCATATTGCTATAAACCCATAAAATGTAGTGTTTTCAATGATGTTTGCTAGTTATCGGTGATATATTACTGTTTTCCTACAAATTGAAGTATAAAATCCTCTTTTAGAAAAATTTGTACCTATAAGTAGCTTACATTACATTAATCTATTAAATAGAAGAGTAAGAGTTTATTTATTGTGATATAACGGTATATTGCAAGTGTTTTTCATAGTTTCTTGTAAACTGTAGCGTTATTGTATATATACAAGTAGTTTTACTTATCATATTTCTATAAACCCTTAAAATGTAGTGTTTTCAATGATTTTAGCTAGTTATCAGTGAAGAGGTTTTTTTTTTTCTACAAATTGGAGTATATTTCTTTATATATGTAGCTAAATAGCTTTGGATATTGTCTACAACTATATTTTACAAAATTAAGCTAAAATATGTATTTTTCATGAAATTTAGATATCAATTTTAATCTTAAAACAATGTTTTTTCAAGTATTTCAATGTTTTTTTGAAAGGCTAATAAATGTCGAAATTTGACATTATTCAGCTCTTTTACACAACTATATTTTACAATGTTATGAGCTAAAAATATGCATTTGCATGAAATTTAAGTATCAATTTTAATCCTCAAAACAACTTTTTTTAATATTTTTTAATGCATTTTTGAAAGCCTTTAAAAAGCCTTTAATTCAAATTTATTATCACTAATTTTATAAATATCGATGCTTATAATATGTATTTAAAATTTATGTATCAATTTTATTTTATAAATAAGTTTTTTCAAAAGTTTTTAATGTTATTTGAATTTAAAATGTAAAAAAAATTGGCATTATGCAGCCCTTTTTTTGATAGAGAAATTCAAAATGTGGTACTATAGTTGTTTTGGTTAGAAATTTCTATTTTATAGTACTGTAAGCTTATAATAGGAGTTTGAGACTCTATATTGTGATACAATTGTATATTATACGTGTTTTTCATAGTTTCTTGTTAATTGTTGTGTTATATCATTAATAGAAGGAATTTACCTTATGATAATGCATTATACCCTCAAAATGTGTTCTTTTCAATGATTTTAGCTAGTTATCGGTGATATATAGCTGTTTTCCTACAAATTGAAGTATACATCCTTTTTTTAGATAATTTGACCTATAAGTTACTTACAAATAAGCTTTACCTAAAGAGCTAAAGCATTAATTATTATATAAGGTAATAGGTTATTTTTATAACGTAATTCTTGTAAGCTGTCGTAGTTTATACAATATTTTACTTATCTTATTGCTATAAACCTTAAATATATTGTTTCAATGATTTAGCTGTTTATATGAAGTTTTTTTTCTAAATTGAGTATATTTCTTTATATATTACTAAATAGCTTTGATATTGTCTACTATATTACAAATTAATAGCATATAATGTATTTTTCATGAATTAGATTATTTTAATCTTAAAACAATGTTTTTTCAAGTATTTCAATGTTTTTTTGAAAGGCTAAAAAATGTCGAAATATGACATTATTCAGCACTTTTACAGAACTATATTTTACAATGTTATGAGCTAAAAATATGCATTTGCATGAAATTTAAGTATCAATTTTAATCCTCAAAACAACGTTTTTTCAAGTATTTTAATGCATTTTTGAAAGCCTTAAAAATGTCAAAATTTGACATTATTCAGCACTTTTACACAAATATATTTTATAATATTAGGAGCTAAAAATACGTATTTTTCATGAAATTTATGTATCAATTTTATTCTTAAAAACAACGTTTTTTCAAGTGTTTTAATGTATTTTTGAATGGCTAAAAAATGTCGAAAATTGGCATTATTCAGCCCTTTTTTTGATAGAGAAATTCAAAATGTGGTATTATAGTTGTTTTCGTTAGAAATTTCTATTTTAAACTACTGTAAGCTTATAATAGGAGTTTGAGACTCTATATTGTGATACAATTGTATATTATACGTGTTTTTCATAGTTTCTTGTTAATTGTTGTGTTATATAATTATTAGAAGGAATTTACCTTATGATAATGCTTTATACCCTCAAAATGTGTTCTTTTCAATGATTTTAGCTAGTTATCGGTGATATATAGCTGTTTTCCTACAAATTGAAGTATACAATCCTTTTTTTAGAATAATTTGCACCTATAAGTAGCTTACATTACATTAAGTTTATAAATAGAAGAGTAATAGGTTATTTATTGTTATATAACGGTATATTGCAAGCGTTTTTCATAGTTTCTTGTAAACTGTAGTGTTGTTGTATATATACAAGAAGTTTTACTTATCATATTGCTATAAACCCATAAAATGTTGTGTTTTCAATGATATTAGCTAGTTATCGGTGATATATAGCTGTTTTCCTACAAATTGAAGTATAAAATCCTCTTTTTAGAATAATTTGCACCTATAAGTAGCTTACATTACATAAAGATATTAAATAGAGGAGTAAGAGGTTATTTATTGTGATATAACTGTATATTGCAAGCGTTTTTCATAGTTTCTTGTAAACTGTAGCGTTATTGTATATATACAAGTAGTTTTACTTATCATATTGCCATAAACCCATAAAATGTTGTGTTTTCAATGATATTAGCTAGTTATCGGTGATATATAGCTGTTTTCCTACAATGTGAAGTAAAAAATTCTCTTTTTAGAATAATTTGCACCTATAAGTAGCTTACATTACATAAAGCTATTAAATAGAAGAGTAAGAGGTTATTTATTGTGATATAACTGTATATTGCAAGCGTTTTTCATAGTTTCTTGTAAACTGAAGCGTTATTGTATATATACAAGTAGTTTTACTTATCATATTGCTATAAACCCATAAAATGTTGTGTTTTCAATGATATTAGCTAGTTATCGGTGATATATAGCTGTTTTCCTACAAATTGAAGTATAAAATCCTCTTTTTAGAATAATTTGCACCTATAAGTAGCTTACATTACATTAAGCTATTAAATATAAGAGTAAGAGGTTATTAATTGTGATATAACGGTATATTGCAAGCGTTTTTCATAGTTTCTTGTAAACTGTAGCGTTATTGTATATATACAAGTATTTTTACTTATCATATTGCTATAAACCCATAAAATGTAGTGTTTTCAATGATATTAGCTAGTTATCGGTGATATATAGCTGTTTTCCTACAAATTGAATTTAAAAAACCTTTTTTTTAAGAAAATTTGCCCCCATAAGAAATTTAAATTTAACTTTAAACAAATTAAATAAAAAGGTAAGAGGTTTTAAAGGGGATATAACGGTAATTTAGCGTTTTTCATATTTTTCTTGTAAACGGGTAACGTTTTGTATTATAACGGGGTAGTTTTCTTATCATATTGCTATAAACCCAAAAAATTTTGTGTTTTAAATGATTTTGCTGTTATCGGTGATTAAAAGCTTTTTTCCCCTAAAAGGGGGAAGTATAAAATCCTTTTTTTAGAAAAAAAAGCCCTATAATAGCTTCATTCTTTAAAGCTATTAATAGAAGAGAAAAGGGGGTTTTTATTTATTTGATATAACTTTTATTTTTGGGCAAGCTTTTTTCCAAATTTCTTGTAAACTGTGGGCGTTATTGTATATTCCCAAGTATTTTCCTTATCAAATTGTTTAAAAACCCATAAAATTTTTATTTGTTTTCATGATTTAGCTATTTATCGGGATATTTTGCTTTTTTTCCTAAATTGAATTTTTAAAATCCTTTTTTTAGAAAATTTTGCCCCCTATAAATTTTACTTACATTAAGCAAATTAATAGAAAGTAAGGTTATTTATTGGGGAATATAATGGTATATTGCAAGGGTTTTTCATATTTTCTTGTAAACAAAAACTTATTGTAATATACGGGGATTTTTAAACTTATAAAATATTGCTAAAAAACCCATAAAATTTTGTTTTTTTCCCAATGATTTTTAGTTTATTTATCGGTGATTTTTTGCTGTTTTCCTAAAAATTGAAGTAAAAATCCCCTTTTAGAGAAAAGGATGCACCTAAATAGCTTACTTTATTTTAAGCAAATTAAAGAAGAGTAAAGGTTATTTATTTGATAAAACGTATATTCCCAGGGGGTTTTTCCCAATTTTCTTGAAAACTGTAAACGTTATTGTAAAAATTACAAGTATTTTTTACTTAAAATTTTGGGCAAAAACCCCAAAAAAATTTGTTTTTTTCAATAATTTTAGCTATTTTATGGGTGTTATATAGCTTTTTTTCCTAAAATTTGGGGAATTTAAAATCCTCTTTTTAGAAAAATTTTGCACCTATAAAGCTTACATTACAAAACCTAAAAAATAGACGATAAGGGGTTTATTTTTTTGGAATAACTGTATTTCCCAAGCTTTTTTTCCATAGTTTCTTGAAAATTGTAGCTTTTGTATATATAAAAGTTTTTTACTTTCATTTTTGCTAAAAAACCCTTAAAATGTAGTTTTTTTAAATGATTTTAGCTAGTTTCGGTGATATAAAAGCTTTTTTTTCCTAAAAAAATTGAAATAAAAAACCCCTCTTTTTTAGAAAAATTTTTGAAATTTATAGTAGTTTAAATTTTTTAAAATAAGCTAAAAAATTTAGAAGAGTAAGGGGGTTTATTTAATGTAAAATAACTTAATTGCAAGCGTTTTTTCATAGTTTCTTGTAAATTGTGCGTTTTGTATATATAAAAGTTGTTTTATTTATCATATTCATAAACCCTTTAAAATGTAGTTTTTTCCCAATGTTTTAGCTAGTTATCATTGAGAGTTTTTTTTTCTACAAATTGAAGTATATTTCTTTATTATTCTAAATAGTTTTTGATATTTGCTACAACTATTTTTTAAAAATTAAATAGCTAAAAAAAATGTTTTTTCTTTAAAATTTTGTTTATAAATTTTTAATTTTAAAAAAATGTTTTTTCAATTTAAATTGTTTTTTTGAAAGGCAAAAAAATTTTCAAAATTTGACATTTTTTCGGCACTTTTCCAAAACCTATTTTTAACAATTTTTATGATTTAAAAATAGCATTTGCTGAAATTTAAATATCAAATTTTTAAACCTCAAAACAACGTTTTTTCAAGTATTTTTTAAAGCATTTTTTGAAAGCCTTAAAAATGTCAAAAATTTTCCCTTATTCAGCAATTTTACACAACATATTTTTAATATTACGTTTAAAAAATTTTTTTTTTCATGAAAAATTTTGGATCAATTTTATTTTTTAAAAAAAACGTTTTTTTAATTTTTTTTAAAGTATTTTTTTAATGGGTAAAAATTCAAAAATTTTTTCATTATTCGCCCTTTTTTTTTATAGAGAAATTCAAAATGGGGGTATTATTTGTTTTTTATGGTTAGAAAAATTTTTATTTTAAACTACTGTAAAACTTATAATAGGGGTTTAGACCTATAAATTTTTGATACCCAAATTGGGATTTTACGTTTTTTTCATAGTTTCTTTTTAATTGTTGTGTAATATAATTTTTAGAAGGGAAATTTTCCTTATGATAAAGGGATTTACCCTCAAAAGTGTTCTTTTCAATGATTTTTGATAGTTTTTCGGTGTATTAGCCCTTTTTCCTACAAATTGAAATATACAAAATTTTTTTTTTTGAATAATTTTTCACCCATAAGTAGCTTACAAAAACATTTAAACCCAATAAAAAGAAGAGTAATAGGATTTTATTTGTTTATATACGGTATATTGCTAGCGTTTTTTTTAGTTTTTTTGGAAACTGTAGCGTTATTGTATATATACAAATTTTTTTTACTTATCATATTGCTATAAACCCATAAAATATGTTTTTCAAAGATTTAGCTTTGTTTTCGGTGATATATAGGGTGTTTTTCCTTTCCAAAGTTTAAGTATAAAATCCCCCTTTTTTGAATAATTTGCACCTATAAAATAGCTTCTTACATAAAGCTTTAATAGAGGATAAGAGGTTATTTTCTTGTGAAAATAACTGTAATTGCAAGGGGTTTTTCATAGTTTTTTTTGTAAAATGTAGCGGTTTTTTTGTATATATTTCAAAATTTTTTTACTTATCATATTCTATAAAACCCAAAAAACTTTGTAGTGTTTTTAAAGATTTAGCTATTTTTTGGTGATATATTGCTTTTTTTCCAAAAAATTGAAGTATAAATCCTCTTTTTTTTAAAAAGATTCACCTATAAGTAGGGTTACATTAAAAATTGCCAATAAATAGAAAAGTAAAAGGCTATTTATTGTGATTAACGGGATTTGCAGCGTTTTTCATAGTTTCTTGGGGGAAATGTAAAGTTATTGGGAATATCCCAGTATTTTTAAAATTATCATATTGCTATAAAACCCCCCAAAAAGTTGTGGTTTTCAAAGATATTAGCTAGTTATCGGTGATATATAGCTGTTTTTTCCCACAAATTTAATATAAATTCCTTTTTCTTAGAGTAAGAAAGCACCTATAACTGCTTCCTTACATTTAAACTAATAAATAGAAGAGTAATATGTTATTTATTGTTATATAACGGTATATTGCAAGCGTTTTTCATAGTTTCTTGTAAACTGTAGCGTTATTGTATATATACAAGTAGTTTTACTTATCATATTGCTATAAACCCATAAAATGTAGTGTTTTTAATGATATTAGTTAATTATCGGTGATATATAGCTGTTTTCCTACAAATTGAAGTATAAAATCCTCTTTTTAGAATAATTTGCACCTATAAGTAGCTTACATTACATTAAGCTATTAAATATAAGAGTATGAGGCTATTATATGTGATATAACTGTATATTGCAAGCGTTTTTCATATTTCTTGTAAACTGTAGCGTTATTGTATATATACAAGTAGTTTTACTTATCATATTGCTATAAAACCCATAAAAATGTAGTGTTTTCAATGTATTAGCTAGTTACGGTATGCTATAGAGCTGTTTTCTACAAATTGAAGTATAAAATCCTCTTTTAGAATAATTTTGCAACTATAAGTAGCTACATTCAATTAAGCCTATTAAAATATAAGAGGTAAAGGTTATTAATTTGATAAACGGTAATATTGCAAGCGTTTCAAGGTTCTGGTAATTACTGAAGCGTTATTGTATATATTACAAGTATTTTTTACGTATTATATTGCTAAAGACCATAAAATGGAGTTGTGTTTTCAATGATATTAGCTCGTTATCGGTCGATATATGTGTTTGTCCTACAAATTGAAGGATAAAATCCTCTTTTTAGAATAATTTGCACCCATAAGAGCTTAATTTACATTAAGCTATTAAATATAAGAGTTAAGAGGTATTAATGTGATATAACGGTATATGTAAGCGGTTTTTCATAGTTTCTGTAAACTGTAGCGTTATGGTATAATATACAAGATTTTTACTTATATATGTATAAAAACCATTAAATGTTAGGTTTTCAATGATATTGCTAGTATCGGTGATATATAGCTGATTTTCCTACAATTGAAGTATAAATCCTCATTTTTTAGAATAATTGCACCTATTAAGTAGCTTACATTTACATTAAGATAATAAATAGAAGAGTAAGAGGCTATTGATTGTGATATAACGGTATATTGCAGGCGTTTCATAGTTTTCTTGTAAACCGTAGCGTTAATGTATATAACAAGTAGTTTTACTTATGCATATGCTATAACCCATAACTTGTAGTGCTTTCAATGATATTGAGCTAGTTATCGGTGATATATAGCGTTTTCATACAAATTTTGAAGTATAAATTCTCTTTTAGGAGTAAGATGCATCTATAAGGTAAGCTTACGTTCATTAAGCTAATAAATAGAAAGAGGAAGAGGCCTATTATTGTGATAAACGGTATATTGCAGGGGGTTTTCATATTTTCTGTAAACACTGTAAAACGTTATTGTATATATACGAGTAGTTGTTACTTATCATTATTGCTATAAACCCATAAAATGTTGTGTTTTCAATATGATATTAGCTGTTATCGGATGATATATAGCTGTTTCCTACAAATTGAAGTATTACAATCCTCTTTTGAGCGTAAGATGCACTATAACTAGCGTACATACATTAAAGCCAATTGAAATAGAAGAGTAATAGGTTATTTATTGTTATATAACGGTATAGTGCAAGCGTTTTTTTATAGTTTCTTGTAAAACTGTAGCGTTTTATTGCTATATATACAAGTAGTATTACTTAATCATATGCTATAACCCATAAAAATGTTGGTTTTCAATAGATTATAGCTAGGTTCGGTGATATATAGCTGTTTCCTACAAATGAAGATAAAATCCTCTTTTTAGAGTAATGATGCAACCTATAACAGGCTACATTACATAAAGCTATTAAAATAGAGGAACCGTAAAGAGGTTATTTATTACGTGATATGTAACTGTATATTGCAAGCGTTTTCATTAGTTCTTGTAAAACTGTAGCGATATTGTCAATAAGTACAAGTACGTGTTAATTCATTCATATTTCTATAAACCCATAAAATGTAGTGTTTTCAATGATATGAGATAATTATCGGTGATATATAGCTGTTCTTCTACGAAATTGAAGTATAAAATCCTCTGTTTAGAACAATTGCCACCCTATATAAGTTAGCTACATACATTAAGCTATTAAATAGAAAGAGTAATAGGTTAGTTAGTGTGGACTATAACTGAATTGCAAGCGTTTTCCATAGTTTCTTGTTAAACTGTAGCGTTATTTGTTAATAAAAGTAGTTTACTTATCATATTGCATAAACCATAACTTTGTAGTGTTTCAATGATATGTGCTAGTTTTCG
The DNA here is from genome assembly GCA_016584305.1 of Chionoecetes opilio. NCBI lineage: Eukaryota > Metazoa > Arthropoda > Malacostraca > Decapoda > Majidae > Chionoecetes > Chionoecetes opilio. Next base: position 21,305 of record JACEEZ010012733.1, read on the forward strand.
GTGATATATATTGCTGTGTTTCCTACAAAATTAGAAGTATAAAAAACCCAAAATCCTCTTTTAAGAGTAAGATGCACCTATAAGTAGCTTACATTACATTAAGCACAAATAGAAGAGTAAGAGCGATTTAGTTGTGATATAACGGTATATTGCAAGCGTTTTATATGTATAAAATGATAAAGCTTTCTTGTAAAACTGTAAAGTTTAGATTTTATATATACGAGTAGTTGTACTTATCAATTGCCTATAAAACCCATAAAAGGTTGTGTTTTCAATGATATTAAGCTAAAGTTTATCACGGTGAATATAGCTGTTTTCCCTACACAATTCGAAGTATAAAATAGACTCTTTTTAGAGTAGGATGCACTATAACTAGACTTAAATACATAAAAGTAGTTAAATAGAAGAGTAAGAGGTGTGATTATTGTGACTATAACTGTATTATTGCAAGGCGTTTTCCATTAGTTTCTTGTAAACTGTAGCGCTATTGTATAGGTATACAAGTAGTTTTTTACTTTATCATATGCTATAAACCCCATAAAATGTAGTGGTTTTCAATAATTTTAGCTATGTTATCGTGATATATAGCTGTTTTCCTACAAATCTGAAATATAAAAACCTCTTTTTAGCCTAATTTGCACCTATAAGTAGCTACATTACAAAAGATAAAATAGAAGAGTAAGAGGTTTTAATGTGAAATAACTGGATATTGCAAGCGTTTTTTTGTGTTGTTTTTATTTTGCATAGATCTTGTAAAATTTGTAGCGATATTGTATATATAAAAGTAGTTTTAGTTATCTATTCTATAAACCCTTAAAAATGTAGTGTTTTTCAATGATTTTAGATAGTAGTTATCGGTGTATATAGCTGTTTTCCTACAAATTGAAAATAAATCCTCTTTTTAGAATAATTTGCACCTATAAGTAGCTTATAGTACAATAAGCTAATAATAGAAGAGTAAGAGGTTATTTTTAATGTGAAATAACGGTATATTGCAGCGTTTCTAGATTCTTGTAAATTGTAGCGTTATTTTTTTGTATATATAAAAGTAGTTGCTACTTTATCATATGCTTAAAACCCTTAAAAGTAGGTTTTCAATGATTTTTAGCTATTTTCAGTGAGAGTTTTTATTTTTCTACAAATTGATAGTATATTTCTTTAGTATGTAGCTAAATAGCTTTTGATATTTGGATACAACTATATTTTACAAAATTAGATGCTAAAAAATGTATGTTTCATAAATTTAAGATATCAATTTTAAATCTTTAAAACAATGTTTTATCAAGTTATTCAATGTTTTTTGAAGGCTAAAAAATGCGAAATTTGACAGTATTCAGCAACTTTTACACAACTATAGTGTTACAATGTTATGAGCTAAAAAATATTGCTTTGCATGAAATTTTAAATATCAATTTTAATCCTCAAAACAACGTGTTTTCAAGTATTTAATGCATTTTTGAAAAGCCTTAAAAAATGTCAAATTGACATTATTCGCATTTAACAACTATATTTTATAATATTACGAGCTTAAAATATTTATTTTTCATGAAATTTATGTATCAATTTTATTCTTAAAAACAATCGTTTTTTCAAGTGTTTAATTGTATTTTGAATGGCTAAACAATGTCAAAAAATTGGCAGTATTCAGCCCTTTGTTGATAGAGAAATAAAATGTGGGATTATAGTGGTTTATGGTAGAAAATTTATATTTAAACTACTGTAAGCTTATAATAGGAGGTATTTGAGGACTCTATATTGTGATACAATTGTATATTAACGTGTTTTTCATAGTTTCTTGTTAATTGTTGCGTTAATATAATTAATAGAAGGAATTTACCTTATGATTTAAGGCATTATACCTCAAAAGTGTTCTTTCCAATGATTTTAGCTAGTTATCGGTGATATATAGCGCTTTTCCTACAAATGAAGTATTACAATCTTTTTTTAGAAGAATTTGCACCTATAAGTAAGCTTTACTACCACAACATTAAGCTAAATAAATAGAAGAGTATAGGTTATTTATTGTTATATAACGGCTATATTGCTAGCGGTCTTTTACATAGTTTCGGTAAAACTGTAGCGTTATGTATATATACAAGTAGTTTTACTTAATCATATTGCTATAAACCCATATAAAATGATGTGTTTTCAATGATATTAGCTAGTTATCGGTGCTTATAGCTGTTTCCCACAATGTGAAAGTAATAAATCCTCCGTGTTAGAAATAATTTGCACCTATAAGTAGCTACATTACCATTAAGCTATTAAATATAAGAGTAAGAGGTATTAATGGTGATATAACGGTATATGAAAGCGTTTTTCATAGTTTCTTGAAAACTGAAGCGGATTGTATCTATACAAGTAGTTTACTTATAATATTGCTATAAAACCCATAAAACCTGAGGTTTTCAAGATATTAGCTAGTATCGGTTCGATATATAGCCTGGTTTTCCTACAAATTGAAGTATAAAATCCTCTTTTTCAGAATAAATTGCACTATAAGTAGCGTCACATTAACTAAAGCTATTAAATAGAAGAGTAAGAAGTGATTTAGTGTGATAAACTATATATTGCAAGAGTTTCTCATAGTTTCTTGTAAACTGTAGCGTTATCGTATATATACAAGTAGTTTTACTTATCATATGCTTATAAAACCCATAAAATGTTGTGTTTTCAATGTATAGCTAGTGAATCGGTGATATATAGCTGTTTTCCGACAAATTGAAGTATAAAATCCGCTTTTAGAATAATTTGCACCCATAAAGTAGCTTACATTACATAAGCTATTAAATATAAGATAAAGAGGTTATTAATGTGACTCTAACGGTATATTGTAAGCGTTTTCATGAGGTTCCTTGTACAAACTGTAGCGAATATGTATATATACAGTAGTTTTATTATCCATTGCTATTAAACCCATTAAAAATGTAGTGTTTCAATGATAGTAGCTAGTTATCGGTGATATATAAGCGGTTTTCCTAATATGATGTCATAAACTCTCTTGGTTAGAACAATTTGCACCTATAAGTAGCTTACATTACATTAAGCTATTAAATAGAAGAGTAATAGGTTAATTAGTGGATATTAATGTATATTGCAAAGCGTGTTTCATAGTTTCTTGTAAACTGTAGCGTTATTGTATCTATACAAGTAGTTTTACTTATCATTATTGCTATAAAACCCATAAACATGTAGTAGTTTTTCAATGATATATTAGCTAGTTACGGTGATTATATTGCTGTTTCCTTACAAATTGGAAGTATAAAATCCTCTTTTTAGAGTAAGATGCACCTATAGTAGTTACATTACATTAAGCTAATAAATAGAAGAGTAAGAGGCTATTTATTTTGATATAACGGTATATGTAGACACCCTCACTCTCACTCTCGCCGGGGATGACACGACACACACACACACGTTTACCCCGCGCTTAACAACTGTACGTTATTGTATTATACGAGTAGTTTACTAATATTGCTATAAACCCATAAAAATGTTGTGTTTTCAATGATATAGCTAGTTATCGTGATATATAGCTGTTTTTCCTACAAATTGAAGTATAAAAATCTCATTTTTAGAGTAAGAGCACCTTATAACTAGCTACATTACCATAAGCTAAATAAATAGAGAGTAATAGGTTATTTTGTATGTTATATACCAGGTATATTGCAAGGTTTTTCATAGGTTTCTGTAAAACTGGTAGCGTTATTGTACTAATATACCAAGTAACGTTTTACTATCCTATTGCTATAAAACCCATAAAATGTTGTTGTTTTCAAATGATATTAGCTTAGTTATCAGGGGATAGTTATAGCTGCTTTTCCTACAAATTGATGTATAAAATCCTCTTTGTAGAGTAAGAGCCACCTATTAACTTAGCTTACATTACATAAAGCTATTAAATAGAAGAGAAAGAGGTTATGTATTGTGATATAAACGGTATTATTGCCAAGCGTTTTTCATAGTTTCTGGTTAAACGGTAGCGTTTATTGTATTATATACACAGTAGTTTTACTATCATATTGCTATAGATAAAACCACATGAAAAAGTAGTGTTTTCAATGATATTAGTTAATATCGGGTGAATATATAGCATGTTTTTCCTACAAAATTGAAGTATTAAAATCCTCTTTTCTAGAATAATTTGCACCATAAGGTAGCTTACATTACTATTAAGCTATTAAATATAAGAGTATGAGGCTTATTTATTGTGATATAACTGTATATTGCAAGCGTTTTTCATAGGTTTCTTGTAAACTGTAGCGTATTGTATAATAGCAAGTAGTGTTAACTTATCATATTGCGATAAACCCTATAAAATGTAGTCTGTTTTCAATGATTTTTAGCTTAGTTAATCCCCCCCCCCCGGTGATATATAGCTGATATTCCTACAATGTGAAGTAAAAAAATTCTCTTTTTAGAATAATTTGACACCTATAAAGTAGCGTGACATACATAAAGCTATTAAAAAAGAAGAGTAAGGATTTATTTTATTGTGATATAACTGTATATTGCAAGCGTTTTTCATTAGGGTTTTTGTGTATAAACTGAATCGGATTGTATACCTATACCAAGTAGTTTTATCCTTATTCATATTGCTATAAACCCATAAAATGTAGTGTTTTCAATGATAAGTAGCTAGGTATCCGGTGATAGATAGCGTTTTTCCTACAAATTGAAGTATAAAATATCTTGTTTAGAATAATTTGCACTATAAGTAGGCTATCATTACATTAAGCTATGAAATTTTTTTTTTATTTAAGATTTTTTGTAAGAGGTTATTAATTGTGCATAGTAACGGTAATTGCAAGCGTTTTCATAGTTTCTTGTAAAACTGTAGCAACATTATTGTGATATAGCCAAAGTAGTTTTTACTTATCATATTGCTAAATAAACACCATAAAATGTATTGGATTTCAATGATATTAGCTAAGTTACCGGTGCGATATAGCTGTTTTCCTACAAATTGAAGTTATAAATCCTCTTTTAGAATAATTGCACCCATAAAGTAGCTTACATTACATTAAGCTATTAAATATAAGGTAAGCGGTTATTTATTGTGAATCTACCGGTATATTGCAAGCGTTTTAATAGTTTCTGAGGTAAACTGTAGGTTATTGTATAATACAAGTATAGTTTTTAATTATCACATTGTTAAAACCATTAAAATGTAGTGTGTTTCAATGAAGGAGGTAGTATCGGTGATATATAGCTGTTTTCCTATATATGAAGATTAAAATCCTCTTTTTTAGAACAATTTTGACCTATAAGTAGCTTACATAATTACTCTATTAAATAGAAGAGACATAGGTTAGTAGGGTGAGTATAACTGTATTATTGCAAGCGGTTTGTAATAGTTCTTGTAAAACTGTAGCGTTATTGTATATATACAAGTAGGTTTACTTATAATATTGCTAGACAAACCCATAACATGTAGTGTTTTCAATGATATTAGTAGTTATCGTGATATATTAGCCTGTTTTCATACAAATTGAAGTATAAAATCCTATTTTAGAGGAAGTGCACCTATAAGTAGCTTACATGACATTTAAGCTAATAAATAGAAAGGTAAGAGGTATTTATTGTGATATAATATAACGGAATATTGCAGTGCGTTTGTCATAGTTCTTATCTTGTAAACCTGTAAACGTTCTTGTATATATACGAGTAAGTTTTTTACTATCATTTGTATAAAACCCTAAAAATGTTGTGTTTTTTTCAATGATTTAGCTAGTTATCGGTGATATATAGCGGTTTTCTACAAATTGAAGTATAAAATCCTCTTTGTAAGTAAGATGCACCTATAACTAGCTTACATTTACATTAAGCTAATAAATAGAAGAGAATAGGTTATTTTATTGTTATATAACGGTATATTGCAAGCGTTTTCATAGTTTCTTGTAAACTGTAGCGTATTGTACTATATACAAGTAGTTTTATTCATATTGCTATAAACCCATAAAATGTGTTATTTCAATGATATTAGGCTAGTTATCGGTGATAATAGCTGTTTCCTACAAAATTGAAGTATTAAAATACCTATTTTAGAGTAAGATGCAACCTATAAGTAGCTGACATTACATTTAAGCTAATAAATAGAAGTAGTAAGAGGCTATTTATTGTGATATAACGGTATTATTGCAGGGCGTTTTTCAATAGTTCTTGTAAACTGTACGTTATTGTATATATACGCAGTGTTTTACTTATGCATAATTGCTAATAAACCCATAAAATGTTTGTGTTTTCAATGATATTAGCTAGGTATCGGTGATATAGAGCTGTTTTCCTACAAATTGAAGTATAAAAGAGCCTCTTTCTTTAGAGGTACGATGCACCTATAACTCGCTTACATCTACATAAGCTAATAAAATAAGAAGAGTAATAGGTTATTTATGTGTTATATAACGGTTATATATGCAAGCGTTTAGTTCCATAGTTCGTAAACTGTATGCTGTTATTGGATATATCCAAGTGTTTTACTTATATATTGGCCTATAAAAACCCATAAACTGTGTGTGTTTTCAATGATATTAGCTTGTTATCACGGTGATATATAAGCTGTTTTTCTACAAATTGTGTATAAAAATCCTTGTCTTTTTAGAGTAAGATGCACCTATAACTAGCTTACAGTAACATAAAAAGCTATTAAATAGAAGAAGAATAAGAGGTTATTGTTAATTGTGAATAACATGTATATTGCAAAGTCGTTTTTCATAGTTCTTGTGAAACTGGTATGTTTATTGTCTATATACAAGTAAGTTTTACTGATCATATTGGCATAAACCATAAAATGTAGTGTTTTCAATGAGATTAGCTAATTTCACGGTGATATATAGCTGTTTTCCTACAAATTGAAGTTATAAAATCCTCTTTTAGAATAATTTGCACACTATAAGTAAGGTTACATTAATTAGCTATTAAATATAAGGGTATGAGGCTATTAATTGTCGAATATAACTGTATATTGCAAGCGTTTTCCATAGGTCTTGTAAACTGTAGGAGTATTGAATATATACAAGTAGTTTCCTAATTATCATATTGCTATAAACCCCAAAAATGTAGTGTTTTCAATGATTTTAGCTAGTTATCGGTGAATATAGCTGTTTTCCTACATATGAAATATAAAATCCTCTTTTTAGAATAATTGCACTATAAGTAGCTTACATTATCAATAAGCTATTAAAATAGAAGAGTAAGAGGTATTTATTGTGAAAATAACTGTATATTGCAAGCGTTTTCATAGATCTTGTAAACTGTAGCGTTATTGTATATATACATAGTAGTTTTACTTCTCATATTTGCTCATTAAACCCATAAAAAGTAGTGTTTCTCAAGATAATTAGCTAGATTATCGGTCGATATATACTTGTTTTCCTACAAATTGTGTATAAAATCCTCTTTTTAGAAAAATTGTACCTATAACGTAGCTTACATTCATAATCTATTAAATAGAAGAGTAAGAGTTATTTATTGTGATATACGGTATATTGCAAGTGTGTTTCATAGTTTCTTGTTAAACAACAAACTGTAGCGTTATTGTAGATCTATAGTCAAGGTAGTTTTACTTATATATCGCTAAAACCTTAAAATGTAGGTTTTCAATCGATTTTAGCTAGTTATCAGTGAAGAGTTGTTTTTTCTACAAATTGCAGTATATTCTTAATATGTAGCTAAATAGCTTTGGATATTGTACCTAAACTATATTTCTACAAAATTAAAGTAGCTATTAAAATATGTATTTTTTCATGAAAATGTAGATATCAATTATTAATCGCTCCAAAAAAAACAACGTTTTTTCAAGTATTTTAAGGCATTTTTTTGTTTTGGGAAAGCCTTAAAATGTCAAAAATTCGCATTATTCAGCACTGTTAAATACACAACTATATTTTATAATAGTAAGAGCTTAAAATATGTATTTTTCATGAAATTTATGTATCAATTTTATTTCTTAAAAAACAATGTTTTTTCAAAGTGTTTTAATGTATTTTTTAATGGCTAAAAATGTCGGAAATGACCTTATCAGCCCTTTTTTATAGAGAAATTCAAAATGTGGTATTATAGTTGCTTTACGTTAGAAATTCTATTTTTAAAGTACGTAAGCTTATAATAGGAGTTTGAGACTCTATATGTGATACAATTGTATTATTATACGTGTGTTTCATAGTTTCTTGTTAATTGTTGTGTTTATATAATTAAGAGAAATAGAAGTTACCAGTATGATAATGCATTATACCCTCAAAATGTGTTTTTTCAAGATTTTAGCTAGTATCGGTGATATCTAGCTGTTTTCCTACAAAATTTGAAGATACAATCTTTTTTCGTTTTAGAATAATGCACCTAGAAGAGCTTACACAACATTAAAGATACTAAATAGAGATTAATCAGGTTATTTATTGTTTATATAACGGTATATTGCTAGCGTTTTTTCATAGTTTCTTGTAAACTTAGCGTAAGTGCTATATATACAAGTAGTTGTTACTATCTCATATTGGTATAAACCCATAAAATGATGTGTTTATCAATGATATTAGCTAGTTAACGGTGAGTATATAAGCGGTTTTCCTACAAATTGACAGTATAAAATCCTCGCTTTTTAGAATTAAATTGGCACCTCTATAAGTAGGTTACATTACATAAAGCTATTAAACTAGAGGAGGTAAGAGGTTATTTGTGGATATAAACTGTAACATTTGCAAGTTGTTTTCATCTGTTTCTTGTAAACGGTAGCTTTATTGCTATATATACAAGTAGTGTACGTCATCATATGCCTATAAACCCATAAAATGTTGTGCTTTTCATGATATGTAGATGAGTTATTCGGTGATATATAGCCGTTTTCTACAAATGAAGTTATAAAATCCTCTTTTTTAGAATAAATTGCACCTAATAAGTAGTTACATTAAACTACAGCTATTAAACTAGCAAGGAGTAAGAGTTATTATTGTTGATATAATAAATATTTGCAAGCGTTTTTCATTAGTTTCTTGTAAACGTTAGCGTTATTGCTATATATATACAAGTAATGGATTACTTATTCATATTGCTATAAACCCATAAAATGTTGGTTTCATGATATAGCTAGTTATCGGTGGATACTATAGCTGTTTTGCCACAAATGGAAGTATAAAATCCTCTTTTTAGAATAATTTGCACCCATAAGTAGCTTACATTACATTAAGCTATTAAATATAAGAGTAGAGGTTATTAATGTGATATAAACGGTATATTGTAAGCGTTTTTTATAGTTATCTTGTAAACTGTAGCGTTATGTATATATACAAGTAGTTTTACTATCATATGCTATAAACCCATAAAAATGTAGGTTTTCAATGATAGTAGATCGTTACGCGGTGATATATAGCTGTTTTTCCTATAATTGATGTATAAACATCCTTTTTTAGAACAATTTGTGGCCAACATAAGTTAGCTTACATTACATTAAGCTATAAATAGAAGAGTAATAGGTTATGTAGTGTGAATACAACTGTATATTAGCAAGCGGTTTCATTATTCTTATTGTAAACTGTCTAGCGTTATGTATAGATTACAAGTGTTTACTAGATATTGCATAAACAATAAACCATGATTGTTTTCAATGATATTAGCTAGATCGGTGATATATTGTGGTTTTCCACAAATGAAGTATAAAATCCTCCTTTTTAGAGTACAGATGACCCATAAGTAGCTACATTACATAGCTAATAAATAGAAGAGTTAGTAGGATTATTTAATTCGTTATATAAACGGCATATTGCAAGCGTTTCATAGTTCTAGTAAACTGTAGCGGGGTTTATTTGTATATTATACAAGTAGTTTTAGGCTTATCATATTGCATAAAGCCATAAAATGTCTGTATTTTCAATGATATTATGCTAGTTATCGGTGATATATAGCTGTTTTCTACAATTGACGTATAAAATCCCCTTTAGAGTAAGATGCACCTATACTCGCTTACATTACATAAAGCTATTAAAAGAAGAGTAAGAGGTTATTTAATTGTGATAGAACTGTATATTGGCAACGAGTTTTCATAGGTTTTTGTAAACTGTCGGGTATTGTCTAATATTACAAGTAGTTTTACTTATCATATTGCTATAAAACCCATAAAAATGTAGTGCTTTTCAATGATATTAGCTACTTATCGGTGAGATATAGCTGTTTATCCTACAAATTGAAAGTATAAAATCCTCTTTTTAGATAGAATTGCACTTAAAGTAGCGCGTTCTACATTACATTGAAGCTATAAATAAAGAGTATGAGGCTATTTATTGTGATATAACTGGTAATAGCAAGCGTTTTCATTGAGTTTCGTTGTAAACGGTGATTATTGTACTGTTTTCCTACAAAATTGAGTGTATAAAATCCTCATTTTTAGAAAAAGTGTACTCATAAGTAGCTGACAGTACCCATAATCTATTAAATAGAAGAGTAAAGAGTTATTTATTGTGATGAGAACGGATATATTGCAAGTGTTTTTCCGTAAGTTTCACTTGTAAACTGTATAGCTTATTGTAATAATATTATACAAGTAGTTTTTACTTATCATATTGCTATTAAAACCCTAAAGAGGTTTTTTTTTTTTATTTCGTTCTAGTGTATTCACTGATTTATAGCTAGTTATGCAGTGAAGAGTTGTTTTTCTAACAAATTGGAGTATATTCTTAATATTATGTAGCTAATAGCAGTTAGATATTGTCCTACTACTATATTTTTTAAAGTAATAGCTAAAAATATGTATTTTTCATGAAATTTAGATATCAATTCGTTTAAAACAATGTTCTTTAAAGTATTTCAAATTTTTTTGATTAGGCTAAAAATAATGTCGAAATTTGACATTATTCAGCTCTTGTTACACAACTATAATTGTACAATGTTTATGAGACTAAAAATATGCATTTGCATGAAAAATTTAAGTTATCAATTTGAGATCCTCAAAACAACGTTTTTCAAGTATTATAAGGCATTTTGATAGCCTTAAAATGTCAAAATTTGACAGTATTCAGCACTTTATACACAACTATAATTTATAATAGTAGACTTAAAATATGTATTTCAGTGAAATTATTGTATAAATTTTATTCTTAAAAAACAACGTTTTTAGTTGTTTTAATGTATTTTTTTAATGGCTATAAAAATGTCGAATTTTGACATTATTCAGCACCTTTTTTTGACAGAGAAATTCAAAATTGTGGATTATAGTTGGTTACGTTAGCAATTAGAAATTTCTATTTAAAGTACTGTAAGTGATAATAGGAGTTTTGAGCACCTATATTGTGATACAATTGTATAATTATACGTGTTGTTTCATAGTTTCTTGTTAATGTTGGGTTATATAATTAATAGAAGGGAATTTCCTAACTATGTAAGCATTATACCTTCAAAATGTGTTCTTTTCAATGATTTTTAAGCTAGTTATCACGGTGATTATATAGCGTTTTCCACAAATTGAAGTATATACAATCTTTTTTTAGAATAAATTTGCACCGATAAGATACTTACTACACAGTAAGCTATTAAATATAAGAGTTAAGGAGGTTGTATTAATGTGATTATAAACGGTATATTGTAAGCGTTTTCATCAGTTCTTGTAAATCTGTAGCGTTATTGTATAATACAAGTAGTTTTAAACTATCATAATTGCTTATAAACCAATAAAATGTAGTGTTTTCAATGATATTAGTAGATTAGCCCGGTGATATATAGCTGATTTACCTACAATGGAATGTAAAAAATTCTCCTAAACTAATTTTGATAGAAAAATAAGCACTAATTTGCACCTCGATTAAGTAGTTACATGTACATAAAGCTATTAAAAGAAAGAAGAGTTAACGAGGTTATTGGAATGAATTAGGTGATATAACATGAAGATGCAAGCGTTTTTCATAGTTCTTGACTGAAGCGTTATGATATATAAAAGTAGTTTTACTTATTCATGGGCTATAAACCCAATAAAAATGTAGTGTTTTAAATGATCATCTAGCTAGTTACACTGGTGATATATAGCGTTTTTCCTACAAATTAGAAGTATTATAACATCACTCTTTTAGAATAATTTGCACCGTATAAGTCAAGCTTACATTACATTAAAGCATTACAATATAAGCAGTATTAAAGAGTTATTAATTGTGATATAGAACGGTATTTTCTATATTGCAAGCGTTTTCATAGTTTTTGTAAAACTGTAGCGTTATTGATAAATACAAGGTATTTTTACTTAATCATATTGCTATAAACCCATAACATTGTTCAAGGCTATCAGTGGTTTTCTAGGTTTCAATGATATTAGCCAGTTATACGGTGATATATAGATGTTTCCTACAAATTTGAAAGAATTAAAATCCTCTTTTAGAATTAATTTTGCCCACCCATAGTAGATTACATTACATTAAGCTATTAAATATAAGAGTAAGAGGTTATTAATGTGATATAACGGTATATGTAGAGCGTTTTTCATAGTATTTCATTGGAAACTGTAGCACGGTATAGGATATATACAAGTAGTTTTACTTATCATCTTGCTATAAACCACATTTACAATATAGTTTATCCATGATATTAGCTAGTTATCGGTGATATATATGCTGTTGTCCTATTATATTGAAGTATTAAAATCCTCTTTTAGAATGAATGTGCACCTATAAGTAGCTTAACATTACATTAAAGCTATTAAATAGAAGTCGTAATAGGTTATTAGTGGTGAATAACTGGTATATTGCAAGCGTATTTTCATAGTTTCTTGATAAACTGTAGCGTGTAATGTAGATTATACAAGTAGGTATTTACTTATTCATATTTGCTATAAACCCATTAACATGTAGTGTTTTCAATGATTATTAGGCTAGTTATCGGGGATATATTGCTGTTTTCCGACAAATTGAAGTTATAAAATCCTCTGTTTTGAGTAAGAGCACCTATAAGTAGGCTTTAATTACATAAGCTAATTAAATAGAAGAGTAAGAGGCTATTTATTGTCATATAAACGGCTATATTGCAAAGCGTTTTCATAAGTTCTTGCTAAAATGTAGTTATGCTTATATATACGGTAGTTTTACTTCTCATATTGCTTATAAACCCATTACAAATGTTCGTGTTTTCAATGATATTTGCTAAGCTATCGGTGATATATATAGCTGTTTTCCTACAAATGAAGTATAAATCCTCTTTTTAGAGTAGGACGTTGCACCTAGAAACTAGCTTAACATTACATAAAAGTATTAAATAGAAGAGTAAAGTAGGTAATTTATTTTGATATAACTGTATATTGCAAGCGTTTTCCATAGTTTCTTGTTAAACTGTAGCGTTTATTGTATATATACAGTAGTTTTACTTATCATATGCGAATAAAACCCATAAAATGTAGTGGTTTTCAATAATTGTAGCTAGTTATCCCGGTGATATATAGCTGTTTCATACAAATGAAATTATAAAAATCCTCTTCTGTATAGTAATATTTGCACCTATAAGTAGCTTACATTACAATAAGCTAATTAAAAATAGAAGAGTAAGAGGTTATTTAATGTGAACATTAACTGTATATTGCAGGCGTTTTTCATAGATTCTTGTAATGTTAGAGCGTTATGTATATATAAAAGTTAGGTTTTACTTTCATATTGCTCTAAACCCTTAAAATGTAGTCTGTTTTCAATGATTAAGCTATTTAGCGGTGATATAGCTGTTTCCTACAAATTGGAAATATAAATCCTCGTTTTAGAATTAATTGCACCTATTAAGTTCAGCGTATATAACAATAAGCTATAAATAGAAGAGTAAGAGGCTTATTTAATCGTTGAAATAAAAACGTTATTGCAAGCGGTTTTTTCAGAGATTCGTGTAAATTGTAGCGTATTGGTATATATAAAAGTAGTTTATCATCATATTGCTATTAACCCTTTAAACTGTAGTTTTCAAGATTTAGCTAGTTATGAGTGAAGAGTTGTTTTTTCTCACAAAATTGAAGTATATTTACTTTATGGATGTAGACTACACTAGCTTTGATATTGCTACAACTATATTTTACATAATTAATAGCTAAAAATACGTATTTATTTAATTAAATGTGGTATCAATTTAATCTTTAAACAATATGTTTTTTTCAAGTATTTCAAATGTTTTTGAAAGGCTAAAAAAGGTCGAAATTTGAAATTAGCAGCACTTTTACAACAACTATATTTTACAATGTAAGAGCAAAATATGGCATTTGCATGAAATTTAAGAGTAATCAATTTTAATCATCAAAACAAACGTTTTTCAAGTATTTTAATGCATTTTTGAAAGCCTTAAAAAAATGTCATAAATTGACATTATCAGCACTTTTACACAACTATATTTTATAATATTCGAGCTTAAAATATTTATTTTTCATGAAATTTATGTATCAATTTTATTCTTAAAAACAACGTTTTTTCAAAGATGTTTAATGTATTTGAATTGGCTAAAAAAGTCAAAAATGCATATTAAGCCCTTTTTGATAGAGAAATTCAAAAATGTGGTATTATAGGTGTTATGGGTAGAACATTTAGATTTTTAAAATACTGTAAGGCTATAATAGGTAGTGTGAGACTCTATAATTGTGATACAATTGATATATACGTGTTTTTCATAGTTTCTTGTTAATTGTTGTGTAATATAATTAATAGAAGGAATTTTACCTTATGATAATGCATTATACTCAAAATCGGTGTTCTTTTCAGAATTTAGCTAGTTACGGTGAATACTAAGCTGTTTTCCTAGAAATTGAAGTATACAATCTTTTTTTTAGAATAATTTGCATCTATAAAGTAAGCTTAAAAACAAAGCTAATAAATAAGAAGAGTATAGGGTATTTATTGTTATATAACGGTAGTATTGCTAGCGTTTTTCATAGTTAATTGAAACGTAGCGATTGTATATAATACAAGTAGTTTTACTATCATAGTGCTATAAACCCATAAAATGACTGTTGTGTTTTCAATGAATTAGCTAGTTACTTCGGTGATATATTTAGCTGTTTTCCGACAATGTGAAGTAATAAAATCCTCTTTTTAGAATAATTTGCACCTATAAGTAGCTTACCATTACATAAAGCTATATTAAAATAGAGGAGTAAGAGGGTTTATTTATTGTGATTCTAACTATATATTGCAGCGTTTTCATAGTTCTGTAAACTGTAGCGGTATTGTATATAACTAGTAGTGTCTTGACTTATCATATGCCTATAAAACCCCTAAAATGTCAGTGTTTCAATAATAATAGCTAGTTATGGTGATATATAGCTGTTTTCCTACAAATTGAAGTATAAAATCTCTTTTTAGAATAAATTGCCACCTATAAGTAGACTACATTAACGAAAGTATTAAATAGAAGAGGTTAAGAGGTTATTTATTGTGATATAAACTATATATTGCAAGCGTTTGTCATAGTTTCTTGTAAATGTAGCGTTATTGTATATATACAAGTAGTGTTTTACTTATATATGCTAATAAACCCATAAAATGTTTGTTCAATGATATTAGCTAGTTACGGTGATAATATGCCGCTGTTTTCTACAAATTGAAGTATAAATCCTCTTTTTGAATAATTTGGCACCCATAAGTAGCTTACATTACATGAAGCTATAAATATAAGAGTAATAGGTTATTTATGTGATATAACGGTATATTGCAAGCGTTTTTTCATAGTTTTCTTTAAACTGTACGTTATTGTATATATACAAGTAGTTTTACTTATCATATTGCTATAAACCCATAAATGTAGTGTTTTCAATGATATTATCTAGTATCGGTGATATATAGCTGTTTTCCTATATATTGAAGTATAAAATCCTCTTTTTAGAATAATTTGCACCTATAAGTAGCTTACATTACATTAGCTATTAAATAAAGAGTAAAGGTTATTTATGTGATATAACGTATATTGAGCGTTTTCATATTTAGTTTTTGTAAACTGTAGCGTTATTTATATATACAAGTAGTTTTACTTAATCATATTGCTATAAACCCATAAATGTAGTGTATTCAATGATATTAGCTAGTTATCGGTGATTATTATGCTGTTTTCCTAATATTGAGTATAAATCCTCTTTTTAGTAAATTGCACCTATAAGTAGCTTACATTACATTAAGCATAAATAGAAGAGTAATAGGTTATTTATTGTGATATAACTGTATATTGCAAGCGTTTTTCATAGTTTCTTGTAAACTGTACGTTATTGTAATATACAAGTAGTTTTACTTATCATATTGCTATAAACCCAAAATGTATTGTTTTCAATATTTAGCTAGTTATCGGTGATATATGCTGTTTTCCTACAAATTGAGTATAAATCCTCTTTTTAGAGTAAGATGCACCTATAATTAGCTTACATTAATTAAGCTATTAAATAGAAGAGTAAGAGTATTTATTGTGATATAACGTATATTGCAAGCGTTTTTCATAGTTTCTTGTAAACTGTAGAGTTATTGTATATTACAGTAGTTTTACTTATTCATATTGCTATAAACCCATAAAATGTAGTGTTTTTAATGATATTAGTATTATCGGTGATATATAGCTGTTTTCCTACAAATTGTAGTATAGAAATCCTCTTTTTAGAAATATATCCTATATATTGCTTACATTACATAAAGCTATTAAATAGAAGTAAGAGGTTTTTATTGTGATATAACTGTATATTGCAAGCGTTTTTCATAGTTTTTGTAAACTGTATGCGTTATTGTATATATACAAGTAGTTTTTATTACATATTGCTATAAACAGTAAAATGTATGTTTTTAAATGATATTTAGCTATTTATCGGTGAATTATATAGCTGTTTTCCTAAAATTGAATATAAAATCCTTTTTTAAATAATTTGCACTATAAGTACTTACATTTACATTAAGCTATTTAAATTATAAGAAAATAGAGTTTATTTATTGTATTAACTTATATTCAAGCGTTTTTAAGATTCATTGTAAATTGTACGTTATTGTATATATAAATAGTTTTTACTTATCATATTGCTATAAACCCTTAAAATGTATTGTTTTCAATTGATTTTACATAGTTATATCGTGATATATAATGATGTTTTCCTACAAATTGAAGTATAAATCCTTTTTTAGAATAATTTGCACCATATAGTAGCTTACATTAAAATTAAGCTATTAATAGAAGATAAAGGTTATTTAATTTGAAATAATGTTATTTGCAAGCTTTTTCATAGTTTCTTGTAAATTGTAGGTTATTTAATATATACAGTAGTATTTTACTTTATCATATTTGCTATAAACCCTTATAAATGTAGTTGTTTTACAATGATTTTTAGAACATTAGTATTATCAGTAAGATATAGTTTTTTCTACAAATTGAGTATAATTTCTTTTTAGATAATTTGACTAAAGTAGCTTAATTACTAAACTATTAATGAAAGTAAGATTATTTATTGTAAAACGTATATTGCAAGTTTTTCTAGTTCTTGTAAACTGTAGCGTTAGATATTACAATAGTTTTATATCATATGCTATAAACCCTAAAATGTAGTTTTTCAATGATTTATATTATCGAATTTTTTTTCTACAATTGGTAATAAATTTCTTTAATATTTGTACTATATAGCTTAATTTCACAACTAATTTTACAAATGTTAATGAGCTAAAAATATGTATTTTGTCATGAAATTTAATATCAATTTTAATCCTTCAAAACAATGTTTTTTCAAGTATTTAATGCTTTTTTGAAAGGCTAAAAATGTCGAAATATTGACATTATTCAGCACTTTTTACAACAACTATATTTTACAATATTAAGAGCTTAAAAAATATGTATTTTCATGAAATTTAGTATCAATTTTAATCTTTAAAACAACGTTTTTTCAAGTATTTAATGTATTTTTGAAGGCTAAAAATGTCGAAATTTGACATTATTCAGCCCTTTTTTCACAACTATATTTAAAATGTTAGAGCTAAAATAGTTTTTCATGAAATTTAGTACAATTTTATTCTTAAACAACGTTTTTCAAGTCTTATATGATTTTTTAAGCTAAAATTTTCGATACAATTTTTTATTATAGGTTCATTTTCATAGTTTTTTTGAATTTTATTAAGTCTTAAATTAATAGAGAGATATTTTTCATGATATTTATGTTCAATTTATTCTTAAAAATAGAGGTTTCTTTCAATGATTTTAATGTAGTTTCGTTGTATATGGCTGTGTTCTACAAATTGAAGTATACAATCTTTTTTTTTAGAATAATTTGCACCTATAAGTAGCTTACACAACATTAAGCTAATAAATAGAAGAGTAATAGGTTATTTATTGTTATATAACGGTATATTGCTAGCGTTTTTCATAGTTTCTTGTAAACTGTAGCGTTATTGTATATATACAAGTAGTTTTACTTATCATATTGCTATAAACCCATAAAATGATGTGTTTTCAATGATATTAGCTAGTTATCGGTGATATATAGCTGTTTTCCTACAAATTGAAGTATAAAATCCTCTTTTTAGAATAATTTGCACCTATAAGTAGCTTACATTACATAAAGCTATTAAATAGAGGAGTAAGAGGTTATTTATTGTGATATAACTGTATATTGCAAGCGTTTTTCATAGTTTCTTGTAAACTGTAGCGTTATTGTATATATACAAGTAGTTTTACTTCATATTCTCATAAAAAAATGATGTGTTTCAAGATTTAGCTAGTTATCTGTATATCTTTTCCTAAAATTGAGTATATTCTTTTAGAATTAATTTAGCCTTTCAAGTACTTAACTTACTAAAGCTATTAAAGAGAGTAAGATTTATATTGTATAAACTGTAATTGCAAGCTTTTTTCATATTTCTGTTAACGTGGTATTTTTATAACAAGTATTTTATATATCTTTATAAACCCATAAAGTGTTTAAATTAGCTTTATTGGGATATAGAGCTGTTTTCCTAATTGAAGTATAAATCTCTTTTAAATTGAGACTTATTAGTCTTACTTTACTAACTATTATAGAAGTAAGGGGTTTTTTATGTTATATAATATGTTTGCAGCGTTTTTCTAGTTCTTGTAATGTAGCGTTTTTAATTAAGTATAATTTACTTTTAATGAATGCACCATAAAATTTGTTTTTCAATGTATTACTAGTATCGGTGATATATTACTGTTTCCTACAAATTGAAGTAAAATCCTCTTTTTGATAATTGAGCCTTAAGGTTTTATACAAAGCTTATTAATATATAGAGTAAGAGTATAAATGTATATAAGGATTTAAGCGTTTTTCTAGTTCTGTAAAACTGTTAGCGTATTGTATATAAATCATTTTATATAATATTCCCATATTACACTAAAATGTAGGTTTTAATAGATTATAGTTATTTGGTGATATAAGCTGTTTTCCCAATTTGTATAAATCCTCTTTTTAAACAATTTGCACCTATAGTAGCTTACAATACATTAATATTAATAGAAGCATAAAAGGTTATTTTTAGTGATAAAGTTATTTAACGTGTTATAGTTTCTTTAAACTTAGCGTTATGTTATATTACAATAGTTTTAGTAATTTCTATAACCATAAACTGTAGTGTTTAATGATTGCTGTATATTGATATTCTTTTCCTACAAATGGTTATAAAATCCTTTTTTAGAGTAGATACCTATATGCTTACATTTTAACATAAATAGAGAGTAATGAGGCTATTATTTGATAACGTAATTGAAAGCTTTTTCATAGTTTCTTGTAACTGTACGTTATTGTATATATACAGTAGTTTTACTATCATATTGTTAATAACCCATAAATGTTTGTTTTCAATGATATTAGCTAGTTATCGGTGATATATAGCTGTTTTCATAATTAAGTATAAATCCTTTTTTAGGTAATCACCTTTACTAGTTTTATACATTAAGCTATAAATAGAAGAGTAATAGGTTATTTATGTTATATAACGTAATTGCAAGGTTTTGTCAAGTTTCTTGTTAAACTGTAGCGTTATTGTATATACAAGTTTTTTACTTATCATATGTATAAACCCTAAAATGTTGTGTTTCAATGATATTAGCTATATCGGTGATATATAGCTGTTTTTCCTACATGTGAAGTAAAAAAAATTCTCTTATTAGAATAATTTGCACCTATAAGTAGCTTACATTACATAAAGCTATTAAAAGAAGAGTGTAAGCGGTTATTATTGTGATATAACCTGTATATTGCAGCGTTTTTCATAGTTTCTTGTAAACTGGAAGCGTTATTATATATATACAAGTAGTTTTACTTATCATATTGCTATAAAACCCATAAAATGTAGTGTTTTCAATGATATTAGCTTAGTTATCGGTGGATATAGTTGTTTTCCTTACAAATTGAAGTATTAAAATCCTCTTTTTAGAATAATTTGCACACCTATAAGTAGCTAATTACATTTAAGCTAGTAAATATAAGAGTAAGAGGGTTATTAATTGTGATATAACAGGTATATGCAGCTGTTTTTTTCTAAGTTTCTTGTAAACTGTAGCGTTTTATTGTTATATATACAAGTATTTTTACTTATCATTATTGCTATAAACCCATAAAATGTATGTTTCAATGATATTAGCTAGTTATCGGTTAGATATATAGATGTTTTCTACACAATGAAGTATAAAATCCTCTTTTTAGAATAATTTGCACCCATAAGTTAGCTTACATACATGAAGCTATTTAAATATACGAGTAAGAGGTTATTAATGTGATATAACGGGTTATATTGTAACGCGTTTTTCATAGTTTCTTGTAAACTGTAGCGTTACTTGTATATAATACAAGTAGTTTTACTTATCATAGTGTTATAAAACCCATAAAATGTAGTGTTTGCAATGATATTAGTAGTTATCGGTGATATATAAGCTCCCGCAGTTTTTTTCCTATATATTGAAGTTTATAAAATCCTCGTTTTTTTAGAACAATTTGCACACCCTATACAGTAGCGTACATTACATTAAGCTATTAAATAGAAGTAGTAACTAGGTTATTTAGTGGGATATAAATGTATATTGCAAGCGTTTTCATAGTTTCTTGAAACGTAGCGTTATTGTATATATACAAGTAGTTTTTACTATAATATTGCTATTTAAACCCATAAAATGTTGTGTTTGCAATGTTCTAATATTAGCTAGTTATCGGTGATATTATAGCTGTTTTCCTACAAATGATGTATAAAATCCCCTCCTCTTTTTAGAGTAAGATGCACCTATAACTAGCTTACAGTACATTAAAGTATTAAATAGAAGAGAAAGGGTTCTTTATGTGATAAATGTATATTTGCAAGTGTTTTTCATAGTTTCTTGTAAACTGGAGCGTTATTGTATATAGACAAGTTAGTTTTACTTAATTCATATTGCATAAACCCATAAAATGTTGTGTTTGTAATGATATTAGTAGTTATCGGTATATATAAGCTGTTTTTTCCTACAATTGAAGTATTTAACATCCCTTTTTCAGAATAATTGCAACCTATAAGTAGCTTACATAACTAAAGCATTAAATAGAAGCGTAAGATGTTGATTTATGTTATATACGGTATATTGCACAAGCGTTTTAATTAGTTTCTTGTAAAAACTGTTAGAGTTATTGTATATATACAAGTAGTTTACTTATAATATTGCATATAAACCCATAAAATGTTGTGTTTTCAATGATACGAGCTAGTTATCGGTGATATATAGCTGTTTTTCCGTTACAAATTGAAGTATAAAATCCTCTTTTTAGAGTAGATGCACCTATAAACTAGCTTACATTACATAAAGCTACTAATACCCGAAGAGTAGAGTCGTTATTTATTGTGATATAACTGTATTTGCAAAGCGTTCGTTTCATAGTTTCTTGTAAACTGTACGTATTGATATATACAAGTAGTTAGTTTTACTTCCTATCATATTGCTATCCCCCTAAACCCATAAAATGTAGTGTTCAATGATATTAGGCTAATTCTCGGTGATATAAGCTGTTTTCATACCAAACATTGAAGCTATAAATAATCCTACTTTTTAGAACAATTGCACCTATAAGTGCTTACAACTACCACCATTAAGCTTATTAAATAGAAGAGTAATTAGGTTATTTAGTGTGATATAAACTGTATAGTGCAAGCGTTTTTCATAGGCTCTCTTGAAACTGTAGCGTTATTGTATATATACAAGTAGTTTTACTTATCATCATTGCTATAAAAAACCCATAAAATGTTGTGTTTTCAATGATATAGCTAGTTATCGGTGATATATAGCTGTAACTCCTACAAACTGAAGTATAAAATTCCTCTTTTAAAATAATTTGCACCTATAAGTAGCTTACATTACATTAAGCTAAGAAATAGAAGAGTAATAGGTTATTTATTGTGATATAATGGTTATTGCAAGCGTCTTTTCATAGTTTCTTGAAACGTAGCGTTATTGTATAATACAAGTCGTTTTACTTCTCATATTGCTATAAACCCATAAAATGTAGTGTTTTCAATGATGTTAGCTAGGGGGGGGGGTTATCGCGTGAATATAGTACTGTTTTTCCTACAAATTGATGTATAAATCCTCTTTTTAGAAAAAATTTTGTACCTATAAGTAGATTACATTACATTACTCTATTAAAATAGAAAGAGTAAGAGTTTATTTATTGTGATATTAACGGGTATATGCAAGGTTTTTCCATCGTTTCTTGTAAAATGTAGCGTATTGTATATATACAAGTAGTTTACTTATCCATATTGCTATAAACCCATAAAATGTAGTGTTTTCAATGATATAGCTAGTATCGGTGATATATTGCTGCTCTTCATACAAATTGAAGTATAAATTCTCCACTTTTTAGAGTAAGATTGCACTATAACCTAAAAAAAACTACATTACATTAAGCTAATAAAAGAAGCGTATTAGGTTATTTATTGTTATATAACGGTATATGCAGCGTTTTTCATAGTTTCTTGTAAACTGTAGCGTTATTGTATATATTACAAGTAAGGTTTTACTTATCAGATGCTTAAAACCCATAATTGTATGTTTTCAATGATATTAGCTAGTTATCGGTTGTATATTGCTGTTTCCTACAAAATTGAAGTATAAAATCCTCTTTTTATGAGTAAGATGCACCTATAAGTAGCTTACATACATTAGCACAATAAATAGAGAGTAAGAGCTTATTATCGTGATATAACGGTATATTGATGCGTTTTTCATAGTTTCTTGTAAAATGTAACGTTATTGTATATATACGAGTAGGTTTTAGTTTTACTTATCATATCTATAAAACCCATAAAATGTTGTGTTTCAATGATATTAGCTAGTTACGGTGATATATAGAGGGTTTTCTACAAATTGATGTATAAAATCCTCTTTTTCAGAGTAAGATGCACCTATAACTAGCCTTACATTACATTAAGCTAATAAATAGAAGAGTAATAGGTTATTTATTGTTATAAAACGGTAATTGCAAGGTTTTTTCAAGTTTTCTTGTAAACTGTAGCGTTATTGTATATATCCAAGTGTTTTTACTTATCATATGCTTATAAACCCACTAAAATGTTGTGGTTTTCAATGATATGAAGCTGAGTTATCGGGATAGACAGCTGTTTTCCTACAAATTCGATGTATCAAATCCTCTTTTTAGAGTAGAAGCAACTATAACTAAGGCCCTTACATACATCAAAGACTATAAATAGAAGAGAAAGAGGTTATTATTGTGATACCTCAACTGTATTATTGCAAAAGCGTTTTTCATAGTTTTTGTCAAACTGTAGCGTTATGGTATATATACAAGCAGTTTTACTTATCATATGCTATTTAAACCCTAACAATGTAGTGTTTTCAAATGATATTAGTTTAATTATCGGTGATATATAGCTGTTTCCTACCAAATTGAAGTATAAAATCCTCTTTATAGAATTAATTTGCACCTATAAATAGCTCACACATTAATTAAGCATTTATTAAATATAAGAGTATGAGGACTATTTTATGTGATTAAACTGTATATTGCATAGCGTTTTCATTAGTTTCTTGCCAAATGTAAGCGTTATGTATACACATACAAGTAGTTTTAACTTATCATATGTTTTTTTTTTTTTCCTATCAAACCCATAAAATGTTAGTGTGTTCAATGATTTTAGCTAGGTATCGGCGATATATAGCTGTTTTCCTACAACTTTGAAGTATAAAATTTCCTCTTTTTAGAATAATTTGCACCCTATAAGTAGCTTACATTATATTAAGCTATTAAATATAAGAGTAAGAGGTTATTAATGTTGATATAACGGTATTATTGTTAAGCGTTTTCATAGTTTCGTGAAACTGTAGCGTTATTGTATATATACAAGTAGTTTTACTTATCAGATTGTATAAAAACCCATAAAATGAGTGTTGCAATGATCATTAGCTAGTACGGTGAATATAGCTGTTTTCCTATATATGAAGTTATAAAATCCTCTTTTTAGAACAAAATTTGCACATTATAAGTAGCTACATTACATTAAGCTATAAATAGAGAGTAATAGGTATTTAGTGTGATATAACTGTATATTGCAAGCGTTTTTCATAAGTTCTTGTTAAAACACTGTAGCGTTATTTGTATATATACAAGTAGTACCCTTACTTATCATATTGCTCTAAACCAACCCTAAAATGTATTGTGGTTGCAATGATATTAGCTAGTTATCGCGCCCTTTTACAGTGATATATAGATGTTTTCTACAATATGAAAGTTTAATAAAATCCTCTTTTTAGAGGTAAGATGCACTATACTAGCTTACATTATATAAAGCTATTTAAATAGAAGAGTAAGAGGTTATTTATTGTGATATAACTGTATAGTTGCAAGCGTTTTTTCATAGTTTCTTGTAAAACTGTAGCGTTATGTATATATACAAAGTTAGTTTACTATAATATTGCTATAACCCTAAAATGTAGTGTTTTCACAATGCTCCTTTAGCTAGTTATCGGTGATATATAGCTGCTCCCTTCCCTATCTTCTCTTTTCTATAAATGAAATCTAAAATACTCTTTTTAGAATAATTTGCACCTATAAGTAGCTACATTACAATAAGCTATTAAATAGAAGAGTAAGAGGTTATTTATTTGTGAAAATAACTGTATATTGCAAGGCGTTTTTTCATAGCATCTTGTAAAAAACACCAAAAACAAAACCCTTGGTTTTAGCCGGGTGTTATTGTTATATATAAAAGTAGGTTTATATCATATTGCCTATAAAACCCATAAAATGTAGTGTTTTCAAATGAGATTAGTAGTATCGGTGATATATAGCGGTTTTCCTACAAACTGAAGTCTTAAAATCTTTTTTTAAATATAATTTGAACCTATGAGTAGCTGACATTACATTAAGTAATAAATAGAAGAGTAATAGGTTATTTATTGTGATATAACGGTATATTGCAAGTGTTTTTCCATATTTTCTTGTACACAATGTTAGCGTTATTGTAGATTATACAAGTAGTTTTACCTTATAATATTGATAATAAAACCACATAAAAAATGTAGGGTTTTCAATGATATTAGTCTAGTATCGGTGGAGATATTGCTGTTGTCCTACAAATGAAGTATAAAATCCTCTTTTAGAGTCAGATGCACCTATAACTAGGCTTACATTACATTAAGCAATAAATCGCAGAGTAATAGGTTATTTATTGTTAGATAACGGTATATTGCAAGCGTTTTTCATAGTTTCTTTGTAAATCTGTAGCGTTATGTGTATAGATACAAGTAGTTTTTATATAATATTGCTATACACCATCACTGTAGTGTTTTCAATGATATTAGAAGTTATCGGTGAGATATTGCTGTTTTCCTACAAAATTGAAGTATAAATCCTCTGTCTAGAGTAAGATGCAACTATAAGTAGCTACATTACATAAGCCACTAAATAGAAGAGTAAGAGGCTATTATTGTGATATAACGGATATTGCAAGCGTTTTTCCATAGTTTCTTGTAAAACGTAAAAACGTTATTGTATATATACGAGTAGTTTTACTTATCATATGCTATAAAACCATAAAATGTTGTGTTTTCAATGATCTTAGCTAGTTATCGGTTGATATATAGCGTTTTTCCTACAAATTGAAGTATAAAATCCTATTTTAGGAGTAGATGCACCTATAACTAGATTACATTACATTAAGCTATAAATATAAGAGGTAATAGGTATTTATTGTTATCATATAAACGGTATATGCAGGGCGTTTTTCATAGTTCTTGTAAAACTGTAGCGTTATTGTATATATGCAAGTATTTATTATCATATTGCTATAAACCCTAAACTGTGTGTTTTCAATGATATAGCTAGTTATCGGTGATATATAGCTGTTTTCCTACAAATGATGTATTAAAAATCCTCGTTTTTAGAGTACAGATGCACCTTAACTAGCTTAACATTAACATTAAAGCTATATTAAATAGAGAGAAAGAGGTTATTATGTGATATAACTGTATATTGCAAAGCGTTTTTTCATGTTGCTTGTAAAACTGTAGCGTTATTGTATATATACAAGTAGTTTATATCACTATGCTATAAACCCATAAAAAATGTAGGTTTTCAATGATATTAGCTAATTATCGGTGATATATAGCGTTTCCTACAAATTGAAGTATAAAAGCCTCTTTTTAGAAGAATTTGCACCTATAAATAGCTTAAATTACATTAGCATTAAATATAAGAGTATATGTAGGATATTTATTGTGATCTAACTGTATATTTGCAACGTTTTTTCATAGTCTTGTAAACTGTATGCGTATATGGTATATATACAAAGTAGTTTACTTATCATATTGCCTATCAACCCATAAAATTGTAGTGTTTTCAATGATTTAGCTAGTATCGGTTGAATATAGCTGATTCATACAATGTGAGTAAAAAATCCTCTTTTTAGAATAATTTGCACCTATAAGTAGCCTTACATTACATAAAGCTATAAAAAGAAGAGTAAGAGGTTATTATTGTGATTAATAACTGTATATTGCAAGCGTTTTTCATATTTCTTGTAAACTGAAGGCGTTATTGTATATATACAAGTCGTTTTACTTACTATTGCTATAAACCATAAATGTCGTGTTTCAATGATATTAGCTAGGTATGCGGTGATATATAGCTTGTTTTCCTACAAATGAAGTATAAATCCTCTTTTTAGAATAATTTGCACCTATAAGTAGTTACATTTCATCTAGCTATACTATTAAGAGTGTAAGAGGTTATTTATGTGATATAAACTGTATATTCAAGCGTTTTTCATCATTTTCTTGATAAACTGAAAGCGTTATTGTTTAAAATATAAACAAGTAGTTTTACTTATCATATTGTATAAAACCCATAAAATGTCAGGTGTTTCAATGAATATTAGCTAGATCGGTGATATATAGCTGTTTTCTATATATTGAAGTATAAAATCCTCTTTTTTAGAACAATTTTGCACCTTATAAGTAAGCTTACGTAACTAAAGCTATTAATAGAAGAGTAAGAGGCTATTTATTGTTATATAACGGTATATTGCAGCGTTTTTCATAGTTCTTGTTAAACTGTAGCGTTATTGTATATATACAAGTATTTTTTACTTATCATATTGCTATAAAACCCATAACTGTAGTGTTTTCAATGATTTTAGCTAGGTTATCGGTGAATATATAGCTGATTTCCTACAATGTGAAGTAAAAATCTCTTTTTAGAATAATTTGCCACCTCTAGTAGTTACATTACATAAACTATTAAAAAGACGAGTAATGAGTTTATTTATTGTGATATAACGTATATTGCAGCGTTTTTCATAGTTTTTGATAAAATGAAGCGTTATGTATATAATACAAGTTAGTTATTATCAATTGCCTATAAACCATAAAAATGTAGTGTTTCAATGATATTAGTAGTTATCGGTGATATATAGCTGTTTTCCTACAAATTGAAGTATAAATCCTCTTTTTAGAATTAATTTGCATCTCATAAGTTAGCTTACATTAAATTAAGTAGCATTTAAATATAAGAGGTCTAGAGGTTATTTAATTGCTGATATAACGGTTTAATTGCAAGCGTTTTCATAGTTTCCTTGTAACACTGTAGCGTTATTGATATATACATAGTATTTTATTATCATATCTGCTATAAACCCATTAAAATGTAGTGTTTTCAAGATATTAGCTAGTTATGGTGATATATACTGCTTTTCTACCAAATTGAAGTATAAAATCCTCTTTTTAGAATAATTTGCACCCATATGTAGCTTATATTATTATAAGCTATAAATATAAGAGTAAGAGGTTATTAATGTGATATAACGGTATATTGTAAGCGTTTTTCATAGTTTCTTGTAACTGTAGCGTTATTGTATATACAATAGTTTTACTTATCATATTTCTATAAACCCATAAAATGTAGTGTTTCAATGATATTAGCTAGTTATCGGTGATATATAGTGTTTTCCTACAAATGAAGTATAAAATCCTCTTTTTAGAGTAAGATGCACCTATAAACTAGCTTACATTACATTAGCTAATAAATAGAAGAGTAATAGGTATTTATTGTTATTATAACGGTATATGCAAGCGTTTTCATAGTTTCTTGTAAACTGTAGCTTTATGTATATATACAAGTAAGTTTTACTTATCATATTGCTATAAACCCATAAAATGTTGTGTTTTCAATGATATTAGCTAGTTATAGTGTATATGTGTTTTCCTAAATGATGATAAAATCCTCTTTTATGATAAAACCATAAAATGTAGTGTTTTCAATGCATATTAGTTAAATACGAGATAATAGTTTTTCCTATATAAATGAATATAAATGTTCTTCTGTTTCTAGAAAATTTGCTATTATAAGTAGTTACAATTACATTAAGCTTAAATATAGAGTAAACCGTAAATTTATGTGATTATAAGTATATTGCAACGTTTTCATAGTTGCTTGTTAACCTACAATTATTGTATATATACAAGTTTTTACTTATCAATTGCTATAAACCATAAATTGTAAGTGTTTCAATGATAATAGTAGTTATCGGTGTATATATGCTGTTTTCCTACAAATTGAAGTATAAAATCCCTTTTTAGAACAAATTTGCACCTATAGTAAGCAGACATACATTTAAGCTATTAAATAGAGAGGTAATAGGTTATTTAGTGTGATAAACTGTATCTTGCAAAGCGTTTTTCATAGTTTCTTGGTTTAAACTGTGCGGTATTGTATAATACAATAGTTTTACTATCAATATTGCTCTAAAACCCATAAAATGTCTGTATTTTCAATGATATAGTAGTTATGGTGATATATAGCTGTTTTCCTACAAATGATGTATAAATCCTCTTTTTAGGTAAGATGACCTAGAAACTAGCTTACATTACAATAAAGCTATTAAATAGAAGAGAAAGAGGTTATTTATTGTGAAATAAACTGTATATTGCAAGTGTTTTCATAAGTCTTGTAAACGTAGCGTTATAGTATATCTCAAGTAGTGTTACGTATTCGATTTGCTATAAAACCATAAAATGTTGTGTTTTCAATGATATTAGCTAGTTATCGGTGATATATAGCTGTTTCCTACAAATTGAAGTAAAAATCCCCTTTTTAGAGTAATGCACCATAATAGTTACATTACATTAAGCTATTAAATAGAAGAGAAAGAGGTTATTATTTGATATAACTGTTTATATTGCAAGGTTTTTATAGTTTCTTGTAAAAATGTAGCGTTATTGTAATATTACAAGAGTTTTACTTATTTATATTTTTTATAAACCATTAAAATGTGTGTTTCAATGTATTAGCTAAATTACGGTGATATATAGCTGTTTTCTAAATTGAAGTAAAAATCCTCTTTTTAGAAAAAGCACCATAAGTAGCTTTTCATTACATTAAGCTATTAAATTTTAAAAAGTAAAGGTTATTAAAGTGATATAAGTATTTTTGTAAGCGTTTTCAAAAGTTATTGTAAATGTAGGTTATTGTAATTAAAAAGTAGTTTACATCATATGCTATAAACCCATAACTGTAGTGTTTTCAATGATATTAGCTAGTTATCGGTGATATATTGCTGTTTTCCACAAATTGAAGTTTTAAAATCCTCTTTTAGAGTAGATGCACCTATAAAGTAGCTTACATTACATTAGTAATAAATAGAAGAGTAGAGGCTATTTATTGTGATATAACGGGATATTGCAAGCGTTTTCATAGTTTCTTGAAACTGTAACGTTATTGTATATATACGAGTAGTTTTAAATTATCATATTATAAACCATAAAATGTGTGTTTTCAAGAATTAGCTAGTTATCGGTGATATATAGCTGTTTCCTACAAAAATTTAAGTATAAAATCTCTTTTTTGAGTAAGATGACCTATAACTAGTTACATTTTCATTTTAAACTAATAAATAGAAGAGTAAAGGGGTTATTTTATGTTATATAAAAAGGTATGCAAGCGTTTTTCATAGTTCTGTAAACCCGTACGTTATTGTATAATATACAAGTAGTTTTATTATCATATTGCTATAAACCCATAAAATGTTTTGTTTTCAATGATATTAGTAGTTTTCGGTGATATATAGCTGTTTCCCTACAAATTGATGTATAAATCCTCTTTTTAAAGTAAGATGCACCTATAACTAGGTTTCATTACATAAAGCTATTAAATAGAAAGAGTAAGAGGTTATTTATTGTGAATAATGTATATTGCAAGGTTTTTCATAGTTTTTGTAAACGTAGGTTATTTTATATTACAAGTAGTTTTTACTTATATTGCCTTAAACCATAAAATTAGTGTTTTCATGATATAGAATTATCCCCGGGGATATATAGGTTTCCTACAAATTGAAGTATAAAATCCTTTTTAGAAATTGCACCTATAAGTAGCTTACATACATTAAGTATTAAATATAAGAGTTGAGGCTAAATTTTTTGTGATATAAAGTATATTGCAAGCTTTTATAGTTCTGTAAAACTGTAGCGTTATTTTATATATACAGTATTTTACTTATCATATGCTATAAACCATAAAAATGTAGTTTTTTGCAATGATTTTAGTAGTTATCGGTGATATATAGCTGTTTTCTACAAATTGAAAAATAAAATCCTCTTTTTGATTTAATTGCACATAAGTAGCTACATTACAATAAGCTATTAAATGAAGAGTAAGAGGTTATTTATTTGAAAATGTTATTTGCAAGCGTTTTTTAAAAGATTCTTGTAAACTGTAGTGTTATTGTATATATAAAAGTAGTTTACTTATTATATTGCTATAAAACCATAAAATGTAGTGTTTTAATGATATTAGCTAGTTATCGGTGTATTTTAGCTGTTTTCCTACAAATGAAGTATAAATCCTTTTTTAATAATTTGCACCTATAAGTAGCTTACATTACATTAAGCAATAAATGAAAAGTAATAGGTTAAATTAGGGGATATAACTTGTATTGCAAGCGTTTTTTATAGTTTTTTGTAAACTGTAGGTTATTGTATATATACAAGTGTTTTATTATCATATTGCTATATACCATTTTAAAATGTTTGTGTTTTCAATGAGTTAGCTATTATCGGTGATATATTATGTTTCCTACAAATTGATGTATAAAAAACCTCTTTTTTGAAAAAATTTGTACCTATAAGTAGCTTACATTAAAATTAATTATTAAATAGAAGAGTAAGAGTTTTTTTTATTGTATATAAAGGTTTTTGCAAGTGTTTTTCCAAGTTTTGTAAAACTGTTTTAGCGTTATGTATATATACAAGTAGTTTTACTTACTATTGCTTTAAAAAACCCTTAAAATGTAGTTTTTCAATGATTTTTGTAGTTATCAGGAAGAGTTTTTTTTCACAAATTGGGTTATTTCTTTATATATGTAGCTAAATAGCTTGGATATTTTCTACAACTATTTTTTTACAAAATTTAAAAGCTAAAAATATGTATTTTTTATGAAATTTAGATATCAATTTTAATCTTAAAACAATGTTTTTCAAGTATTTTTAAAGTTTTTTTGATAGGCTAAAAAATGTCGAAATTTACATTTTTCAGCTCTTTACACAAATTTTATTTACAAGTTATGAGTAAAAATTGAATTTGCATAAATTTTAAAAAAACCCCCAAGTTTTTT
>JACEEZ010012734.1:12500-22500 GCA_016584305.1 Chionoecetes opilio
TGAGATGGTGATGGTGGTGGTGATGTGTTCTACAGTGTTGAGGAGGATGGTGAGTGGTGGTGGTGGTGGTGGTGGTGGTGGTGGTGGTGGTGGTGGTGGTGGTGGTGGTGGCAGTAGTAGTAGTAGTAGTAGTAGTAGTAGTATAGTAGTAGTAGTAGTAGTAGTAGTAGTGGTTGTAAAGATGTAGCAATAGTAGTAAAAGTAGTAGTGGTAGTGGTAGTGGTGGTGATAGTGGTAGTAGTAGTAGTGGTAGTGGTAGTAGTAGTGGTAGTGGTAGTAGGTAGTAGTAGTAGTAGTAGTAGTAGTAGTAGTAGTAGTAGTAGTAGTAGTAGTAGTAGCAACAATAACAAAAAGAATGATAATAATAATAATAATAATAATAATAATAATAATAATAATAATAATAATAATAATAATAATAATAATAACGAATTTCAAGTTTTTGTTTTATCGTTATTATTATTATTTTGTGTGTGTGTATGTGTGTACAATTTCGCTGACAAAAAAATCTATATAGATAAATATATTAATTAGTTTGTTATAAAGACAGATACACCTATTATATTGACCCCTATTACCATGATCATCATCATCATTATCTTTATCATCATCATCATCATCATTACTTATACTTATCTCTTATCTATTTCAGTACCTCAAATAATGGCACTGCTACAAGCCAACAACACCAACAACACCAACAACACCACCACCACCAACACCAACAACAACACCACCAACAACACCAACAACAACAACAATTACAACACCAACAACAACAACAACAATAATTACAACACCACCACCAACAACACCACCAACAATAACAACACCAACAACAACACCACCCCCACCACCACCAACAACAACACCACCCCCACCACCACCAACAACAACACCACCAACAATAACAACAACCCCCACCACCACCAACAATAACACCACCAACAATAACAACAACAACACCACCAACACCAACACCACCAACAACACCAACAACACCAACAACACCAACAACAACAATAACACCCCCACCAACAACACCAACACCAACAACAAAACAACACACCCCCACCACTACCATCAACAACAACACCACCACCACCACCCTCCTCAGCAACCACCACCACCACCACACCAGCTGCCCTCACAACACCGTATTAGGAGCGGTGGTGCTATCATTACTGCATAGTTATATACACCAATTCCAGTGCCGTTCCTTCCCTTACCTATTCTTGAATAACACTGAAATATTTATACAAACAGAGGAAGAACGAAAAATAGCCCAAAAACTGAACGTGCGAAAAATAGCCCAAACACTGAAGAAAATAAAAACAGCCAAAAATCTGCGGAAGAGACGAAAAATAGCCCAAAAACTGAACGCGCGAAAAATAGCCCAAAAACTGAACGCGCGAAAAATAGCCCCAAAACTGAAGAAAATCAAAACAGCCCAAAATCTGCGGAAAATACGAAAAACAGCCCAAAAACTGACAATAATGCTAAAAATTATAAAAATTCGGCGACATCTTTAAAATTTCCAAAAAACAAACAAAAATCTGACTATAA
The DNA here is from genome assembly GCA_016584305.1 of Chionoecetes opilio. Classification (NCBI taxonomy): domain Eukaryota; kingdom Metazoa; phylum Arthropoda; class Malacostraca; order Decapoda; family Majidae; genus Chionoecetes; species Chionoecetes opilio. The sequence goes on from JACEEZ010012734.1 coordinate 14,067, forward strand.
AGATGAAAAAACGATAATTCTACGATACATTCTTTAAAATTTCCAAAAAACACTAGAAAATCAAACAATAACGATAAAGAAAACGAAAATTTTAGGTCAAACCCTTTTAAATGCCCCAAAATACTGTTTTAATCGGCTTTCAAGGTTTTAAAGCTAATAATTCAACTACAAATAAATGGAAAGACGCCAAAACTTTACTAGGGCGATGCAAAGGTCTAGAAGGCTATGCTGTTAACTACGATAAATGTGATAGTTACCCAGTGATTAAAGGCAGATGGGGGGCAGAATGGTGGTTTAGGAGTAGTTCTATTGATTGCCCTGATGATAATGTTGCTATTCAGGTAGTTAGAGAGGGAGGAAAGGTTGTTAGTATGTTGTGCTGTCCTGTGGGGATGAAGGTAGGCTGAAGTTGTATTAGAGTTTATTTAAGAGTTTATTAGAGGGTTTATTTAAGAGTTTATTAGAGGGTTTATTTAAGAGTTTATTAGAGGGTTTATTTAAGAGTTTGTTTAAGAGTTTATTAGAGGGTTTATTTAAGAGTTTATTAGAGGGTTTATTAGAGGGTTTATTTGAGAGTTTATTAGAGGGTTTATTTAAGAGTTTATTAGAGGGTTTATTTAAGAGTTTATTAGAGGGTTTATTTAAGAGTTTATTAGAGGGTTTATTTAAGAGTTTGTTTAAGAGAGTTTATTTAAGAGTTTATTAGAGGGTTTATTTAAGAGTTTGTTTAAGAGGGTTTATTTAAGAGTTTATTAAGAGGTTTATTAGAGGGTTTATTTAAGAGTTTATTAGAGGGTTTATTTAAGAGTTTATTAGAGGGTTTATTTAAGAGTTTATTAGAGGGTTTATTTAAGAGTTTATTAGAGGGTTTATTTAAGAGTTTATTTAAGAGTTTATTAGAGGGTTTATTTAAGAGTTTATTAGAGGGTTTATTTAAGAGTTTATTAGAGGGTTTATTTAAGAGTTTATTAGAGGGTTTATTTAAGAGTTTATTCAGAGTTTATTTAGAGTTAATTTAAGAGTTTATTTAAGAGTTTATTTAAGAGTTTATTTAAGAGTTTATTAGTTTATTTAAGAGTTTATTTGAGTTTATTTAAGAGATTATTTAAGAGGTTATTTAAGAGCTAATTTAAGAGATTATTTAAGAGATTATTTAAGAGATTATTTAAGAGTTAATTTAAGAGATTATTTAAGAGATTATTTAAGAGTTTATTGAAGAGTTTATTTAAGAGTTAATTTAAGAGATTATTTAAGAGTTTATATAGTTTAATTAAGAAAAAAATATTGGAGAAATAAAGAAAAGGGCAGATTAAACGGAAAAATGTTAATTGATATTGGATTGAATCGAGAAATCCCTGCATACCAAATGGGATATTTTTCAATAACCAACAAATATTAAAGACCGGAAACTAGAATATAATAGAAAGATGTGGGAAAAAGAACCTAATTGAATAGAAACTTAGAAATTACTTAGAAATTAAAAACAGGTGGGTAACTTTTATAGTTTATTTTCTATTATGTTTTTTCAGTGAGGAAAATTAGATTAGAGTTAAGGAAATAAATTGAAGGTTAAAAATACATTAAAATTGAATAGATTGATGGTTAAAAAAAAATTGATTGTAATTGAATTTAATAAAAAAAAAATTTACTCTAGTATATGGTTTTTGTATATAAACCAACAGAAAATTATACATTGTGATCAACGAAAAAAACTCATCAATAAAAAAAAAAGAGGAGGGGGAGGAGGAAGAGGAGTTGTAATAGCCAGAAAATTAATTAAGTTTTATCAGAGGGGGTTAAGGCAAAAAAAAAAAAAAAAAAAAAAAAAAGGAAAAAAGATACAACAGGACCTAGATGACAAATGACAGACAACAACACAACACACAACAACAAAAACAACAACAACAACAACAACACACCAACCACAACAACAACAACAACAACAACAATAACAGCAACAACAACACAAACACAAAAACACCACCAACAACAACAACAACACCAACACCAACACCAACAACAACAGCAACAGCACCAACACCAACACCAACACCAACACCAACACCAACACCAACAACAACAACAACAACAACAAAGTAAACGGGACATGATTCACGTTTTCTTTGTACAGACAAATGAATTAAAAGGGTGACTAAAAAAAAATTTAAAATTATTGAAATATATGTATGTACTTTGTTATTCATATTCACCTCTCTCTCTCTCTCTCTCTTCCTCTCTCATCTCTCCTCTCTCTCTCTCTCTCTCTCTCTTCTCTCTCTCTCTCCCCTCTTCTCTCTCTCTTCTCTCTCTGCACTACGAGAAAAATTATTAGCATTCATTTTTCATTTCCCCCTTTCCAAAATATGTAAAAAGAAAAATAACTACTATTAAGTTTTTTAATTTTCAATGCAAAAAAGAAAGTATGAAATATATGCAATAAAAAATGCAATATGAGTATTTCATGGTACTAAAAAAGAAAGAAATTAATACACATTAGAATAGTGAGAGAAGAGAGAGAGAGAGAGAGAGAGAGAAGAGAGAGAGAGAGAGAGAGAGAGAGAGAGAGAGAGAGAGAGAGAGAGAGAGAGAGACGAGAGAGAGAGAGAGGGAAAAAGAGAGGAGAGAGAGAGAAAAAAAAAAAAATAGAGAAAAAAAACAGAACGAACGGTAGAGAGAGAGAGAGAGAGAGAGAGAGAGGAGAAGAAAGAGAGAGAGAGAGAGAGAGAGGAGAGAGAGAGAGAGAGAGAGAGAGAGAGAGAGAGAGAGGAGAGAGGGGAGAGAGGAGAGAAGAGAGAGGAGAGAGAGAGAGAGAGAGAGCGAGAGAGAGAGAGGGAAAGAAACATAATCTCACGTGAAATACCCCTTAAAAGTTTACCTGGACAAGAGAGAGGGAGAGGGAGAGGAGGAGGGAGGGGGAAAGGGAGAGGAGAGGAGGAGAGAGGAGAGAGGGGAGGAGAGGGGGAGAGAGGGGAAGGGGGGGAGGGGGGCACCAAGGGGGACCAATCAAAACTTGGCCTCACCCCAAAATCTTTTCTAATTGGCTGATAATCGGACTCGAAGGATGGAACCTGCCAATCACAACACACTGTTATAATTAAGCGTCTGACAGGGCCCCGTCTTAGGTTATTATGCTTGTCACGGGGCACTGAGGGGATACAAGGGGGGAAAATTGAGGGGAGAAGGATAGAAGGGGATAGGAGGGAAGGTGGGTTGAGAGGAGGGGATAGAAGGGGATAGAGGGAAGGTGGTGAAGAAAGGATAGAAGGGGGTAGGAGGGAAGGTGGGTTGAGGGGAGAGGGATAGAAGGGGGGATAGGAGGGAAGGTGGGGGGGGAGAGGGATAGAGGAGGGATAGGAGGGAAGGTGGGTTGAGGGGGAGAGGGATAGAAGGGGATAGGAGGGAAGGGGGGTTGAGGGGAGAGGGATAGAGGAGGGGATAGGAGGGAAGGTGGTTGAGGGAAGGATAGAAGGGGATAGGAGGGAAGGTGGGTTGAGGGAGAGGGATAGAAGGGGGGATAGGAGGGAAGGTGGTTGAGGGAGGGATAGAGGTGGGGATAGGAGGGAAGGTGGTGAGGGGAGAGGATAGAAGGGGGATAGGAGGGAAGGTGGGTTGAGGGAAGGATAGAAGGGGGGATAGGAGGAAGGTGGGGTGAGGGAAGGATAGAGGGATAGGAGGGAAGGTGGTTGAGGGAAGAAGGATAGAAGGGGGGATAGGAGGGAAGGGGGTTGAGGGGAGAGGGATAGAAGGGGGATAGGAGGGAAGGTGGGTTGAGGGGGAGGGATAGAAGGGGGATAGGAGGAAGATGGGTTGGGGGAAGGATAGAGGGGGGATAGGAGGGAAGGTGGGTTGAGGAAGGATAGGGGATAGGAGGGAAGGTGGTTGAGGGGAAGGATAGAAGGGGGGATAGGAGGGAAGGTGGGTTGAGGGGAGAGGGATAGAAGGGGGGATAGGAGGGAAGGTGGGTTGAGGGAGAGGGATAGAAGGGGGATAGGAGGGAAGGTGGGTTGAGGGAGAGGGATAGAAGGGGGATAGGAGGGAAGGTGGGTTGAGGGGAGAGGGGTAGAGGGATAGGATGGAAGGTGGTTGAAGGGAAGGGATAGAAGGGGGGATAGGAGGGAAGGTGGGTTGAGGGGAGGATAGAAGGGAAGATAGGAGGGAAGGTGGTTGAGGGGAGAGGGATAGAAGGGGGGATAGGAGGGAAGGTGGGTTGAGGGGAGAGGGATAGAGGTGGGGATAGGAGGGAAGGTGGGTTGAGGGGAGAGGGATAGAAGGGGGATAGGAGGGAAGGTGGGTTGAGGGGAGAGGGATAAAAAGGGGAAGGGGGTTGAGGGGAGGGGAGGGGGGTTGAGGGGAGAGGAGAGGGATAAAAAGAGGGAAGGGAGGGGATAGAAGGGGATAGAGAAGACGGGGGTTGAGGGGAAGGGGGAAAGGGGAGGAAAGAGGAAAGAAAGGGGAAACGAGGATATATCAGTTTGTATTTCAAAAACATTGATTTTTTTTTTTTCCCATTCTTTTAAATTTCTAAGTATTTTCTACATTTTTTGTGTGTTAAATTGCTTATTTCTTTTTTCTTCTTCTTCATATAGCTAATTAACTTCTTACAATTTAACACTTTAATTCTTTTATTATTGTTTATATTTTTTTTTTCGCTCTCTCTCTCTCTTCTCTTCTCTCTCTCTCTCTCTTCCTCTCTCTCTTCTCTCTCTCTCTCTCTCTCTCTCTCTCTCTCTCTCTCTCTCTTCTCTCTCTCTCTCTCTCTCTCTCTCTCTCTCTCTCTCTCTACTCTCTCTTCGTCTCTCTCTCTCTCTCCCACACACACACACACACACACACACACACACACACACACACCACACACACACACACACAACACACCCACAACAACACACACACACACACACACATCACCACACACACACACATACACACACACACAACACACACACACACACACACACACACACACACACACCACACACACACACACACACACACACACACACACACACACGGGCGCCCACAGGCGGACGCACTGGACGCACGTGAGTCCACTGTAAGCCTCCAGGCATGTGTGGGCCCCTATAAGAGCCCCCCTAGTTGCCCCTGAGGCCCCTTATAAGGCCCTATGAGGCCCCTATGAGGCCCCAAAATGCACCTAAAATTGATCAAAACTGCAACCAAAAATCCCCCCCCCCCCCGGGCCCCCAGCATGAGCAGTTCGCTTCGCTCGCCACCCACACCCATCAACAGTGGGCCGTATATAATATGTGCGTCCACTACAGGTATCTCTGTGGGCGCCCCTGCACACACACACATCCCCCCCACACACATAAACAAACACACAATTTTCTCGTATTCCCAACCATGTATCACAATTTTTTTTTTTAAATCTCTGCAAAAAAGCAAAAAATCCAAAAATCCGTAACTCCCATATCTTTAAATTGAATCAGTTCCCTGGCGTAAAAAAGTCCCCGGGCGAAAAAGTCCCCGGGCGAAAAAATCCCCGAAAAAAAAGTCAGCGAAAAAAAGTGCCAAGAAAACGAAAACACGATAAAATGGTGTAATGGCCGACAGGTGAAAAAAATACTCTGAATGTGAGATATATTTCAACATACAGCGTTCAAAAACATGGCATGAATGATAAATAGAGTGAGAGAGAGAGGGAAGAGAGAGGGGAAGAGAGAGAAAGAAAGAGAGAGAGAGAGACGAGAGAGAGAGGAAGAGAGAGAGATGGAGAGAGAGAGAGAGAGAGAGAGAGAGAGAGAGAGAGAGGGTGATAGAAAATATAAATAAAAAGGAAGATATGTAAAATAATGAAAATAAAGATAGTAAGAAAGCATATGGCAAGGAGGAGAAAGAAAGAGAGAGAGAGAGGAGAGAGAGAGAGAAGAGAGAGAGAGAGAGAGAGAGAGAGAGAGAGAGAGAGAGAGAGGTGAGGGGGGCAAACAGACATACAGAAAGAAGGGAAAAACCAAGGGGGAGGAGGAGGGGGGGAGGAGGGAGGGGAGGGGGGAGGGGGGAGGGGAGGGGAGGAGGAGGAGGGGAGGGGAGGGGGGGGGGGAGGAGGGGGGAGGAGGAGGAAGGATGGAGGAGGGGGGGAAAGGGGGAAGGGAAGGGAAAAAAGAAGAATGATATAAAAAACATGAAAGGCTTTTGGGGGGGAAAGGGGGGAAATATTGTTTTGGCTCTCTTTTCTTTTCTCTCTCTTTTTCCCCTCTCTCTCTTTTCTCTATTTCCCCCTTCCCCTCTCTCTCTCTCCCCTCTCTCAAATAGACCGGATTGCCCAAAGCTTCCTTTCGGAGACCAATTTCTTGTTTTCCCTTTCCCCTAATATTAGCTTTCTTAACTTTTTTCTTTTTTTTTTTTCTTTAATTTCCCTTTATTTTCTTTTAAATTTTTTTTTTGTTTTTTTTAAATTTTTCCTTTTTTCTTTAATTTTCCGTATATTTTTTTAAATTTTTTTTATTTTTAAAATTTTTTCTATATTTTCTTTAATTTTTCTATATTTTCTTTAATTTTTCTATATTTTCTTTAATTTTTCTGTATATTTTCTTTAATTTTCCTGTATATTTTCTTTAATTTTCCTGTATATTTTCTTTAATTTTTCTATATTTTCTTTAATTTTCCTGTATATTTTCTTTAAATTTTTTTTTTAATTTTTTTTAAATTTTTTTATTTTTTCTTTAATTTCTGTTTATTTTCTTTAATTTCTGTTTATTTTCTTTAATTTCTGTTTATTTTCTTTAATTTCTTTTTATTTTCTTTAATTTTTTCCCGTAATTTTCTTTAAATTTTCCCTTTTTTTTTTTTTTTAATTTTCCCGGGAATTTTCTTTTAATTTTTTCCCGAAAATTTTTTTTAATTTTTTATATTTTTTTTAATTTTTTTGTTATTTTCTTTAAATTTTCCCATAATTTTTTTTTAAATTTTTTTTTTATATTTTTCTTTTAATTTTTTTTTTTTATATTTTCTTTAATTTTTCTATATTTTCTTTAATTTTCCTGTATATTTTCTTTAATTTTCCTGTATATTTTCTTAAATTTTTCCCCATAAATTTTTTTTAATTTTTTTGTATATTTTCTTAAATTTTTCTATTTTTTCATTTTTTTAACAATTTTCTTTATTTTTCCTACAATTTACTTTTTCTTTGTTTTCTTTATTTTAATTATTTATCACATTTTCCCCTTTTCCTTTTTTCCATCGTCCTTTTTTCCCTTTCCTTTTATCAAATTTTTCCCTTTATTTCCTTTTACCTTTTTCCCTTTTTTTCTTTTTTAAAATTTTTTCTCTATTTTCTTTTTATTTTCTTTAAAATTTGTTTTGGGGAATTTTCCTTTTTTTTCATTTTATTTTTCTCACCCTTTCTTCTTTCTTTCTTTCTTTCTTCCTTCCATTTTAGTTTTCTCTTATTTTTCTCTTTTTTTTCTCTTTCTCTTTTCCTTCTCTTTTCTTTCTCTTTATTCTTTTCCTTTTTTTTCTTTTTCTTTCTTTCCCTTTCCCAATTTTGTTTTTTTTTTTTTTCCTCCCCCCTTTTTTTTTTATTTTATTTCCCCTTTTATTCCTCCTCTCTTTTTTTCTTTCCCTTTTTTTTCTCCTCTTTCTTCCTTCCTTATTTTGTTGCTCTTATTTTTTTCTTTCTTACTCTCTCCCTCTTTTTTTTCCCTTTTTTTTTCTTTCTCTCTTTTTTTCCCCTTTTTTTTCTCCCCCACCCTCTTTTTTTTCCCTTTTTTTTTTCTCTCTTTTTTTCCTTTTTTTTTCTCTCTTCCCCTTTTTTTTTCCTTTTTTTTCTCTCTTCCCCTTTTTTCCTTTTTTTCCTTTTTCCCCCTCTCCTTTTTTTCCTTTTTTTTTCCCTTTTTTTCCTTTTTTTCTTCCTTCCTTTTTTTTTTTCTTTCTCTCCCCTTTTTTTTCCTTTTTTTTCCTTTCTTTTTGTTTTTTTCCCTTTTTTTTCTTTTCTTTTTTTTCCCCTTTTTTCTTTTCCTCCCCTTTTTTTTCCTTTTTTTCTCTCTCCCTTTTTTTTCCTTTCTTTTCTTTTTCTTTTTTTTCCTTTTTTTTTCTTTCTCTTTTTTTTCTTTCTTCCTTTTTTTTTTTCCTTTTTTTTTTATCTTTTTCCTCCCCTTTTTTTCCTTTTTTTTCTCTCCCCCTCCCTTTTTTTTCCCTTTTTTTTTCTCTCCCCTCTTTTTTTCCTTTCTTTTTTCCCCTCCTCTTTTTTCCCCTTTTTTTCTTTCCCCTCTTTTTTTCTTTCCTTTTTTCTCTTTTTTTTTTTTTTTTTTTCCTTTTTTTTCTTTTTTATTTTCTTCCCCCTTTTTTTCCTTTTTTTTTTTTCCTTCCTTTTCTCTTCCTCTTTTTCCCTTCTTTTTTTCTTTTTTCCTTTTTTTTTCTTCCTTTTTTCTCTCTTTTTTTCCTTTTTTTTCTTTCCCCTCTTTTTTTTTTTTTT
>JACEEZ010012734.1:30000-37500 GCA_016584305.1 Chionoecetes opilio
GGTATAGACAAAATGAAAAAAACTAAAAGAATGAAAGAAAGAAAGAATGAAAGAAAGGAAACAATGAAGGAAGAGATGAAGGAAGAGATGAAGGAAGAGATGAGAAAAAGATGAGAGAGAGAGAGAGAGAGAGATAAGTTTTAAACCATTAGGAAACATATAAGCAAATATATACGGATAATTTATAGTTTCACCCAACCAACGATTTTCTGATGCGCCTTATATTTTTCTGGTGTGTTTTTATGTGTTTTGAATGAATCTGCTCACCGTTTCTGTCGCAATTATTGGGGTTTTTTGGTTTTTTTTTAGGTAGATAAAGGTTAGGTTTTTTTTTGGTTTTTTTAGTTAGGTAAAGGTTAGGTTAGATATAGGTTAGGTATAGGTTAGGTATGGGTTAGGTTAGGTTAGGTTAGGTATGGGTTAGGTTAGGTATAGGTTAGGTTAGTAGTTAGTAGTAGTAGGTTAGGTTTAGGTTAGTAGGTTAGGTATGGGTTAGGTTAGGTATGGGTTAGGTTAGGTATGGGTTAGGTTAGGTATGGTTAGGTTAGGTATGGGTGTTAGGTTTAGGTAGGTTGGGTTAGGTTAGGTATGGGTTATAGGTTAGGTAGTGGGTTAGGTTAGGTATGGGTTAGGTTAGGTAGTTAGGTTAGGTTAGTAGGTTAGGTTAGGTAGTAGGTAAAGGTTAGGTTAGGTATGGGTTAGGTTAGGTATGGGTTAGGTTAGGTAGGGTTAGGTTAGGTTAGGTTAGGGTTAGGTATAGGTATAGGTTAGGTATTGGGTTAGGTTAGGTATGGTTAGGTTAGGTTGGTTAGGTATAGGTTAGGTTAGGTAGTTAGGTATGGGTTAGTAGGTTGTGTTAGGTTAGGTTAGGGGTTAGGTTAGGTAGTATGGGTTAGGTTAGGGTTAGGTTAGGTTAGGTTAGGTATGGGTTAGGTTAGGTATAGGTAAAGGTATGGGTTAGGTTAGGTATGGGTTAGGTTAGGTATGGGTTGGGTTGGGTTAGGTTAGGTATGGGTTAGGTTAGGTTAGGCTAGGTTAGGTTAGGTATGGGTAAAAGCTAGGTTAGGTTTAGGTTCATTTTTTAGTTTTTTTTTGTCATTCTTGCAAAAAAAAAAAAAAAAAAATATTGCGACAGAAACGTTAGCAGATTCATCCAAAACACACAAAAACACACCAGAAAAACATAAGGCGCATCAGAAAATCGTTGGTTGGGTGAAACTATAAATTATCCATATATACTTACTTCAACATCAGTATCTAGTTTATCTGTATTTCAATTTGTAAAGCCTTAGATCTATTTAATTTCCATCTAACCTGTTTATCTATCTATCTATTTCACTATCTATAAAATTAACAGTTATTCTATATTACTGATCAGAAACAAATATTTGTATCTGTATATAAGTATCTATCTATCTATATATCGCAATCTATTTATATATATTAAGCTTTCTATAATGTTAGCGCGGGAAGCTTAGTAACTTAATATAAAGGCCTGAGTAATAGAAAGATTGATGGTGCAGTAATATCAGAGAGAGAGAGAGAGAGAGAGAGAGAGAGAGAGAGAGAGAGAGAGAGAGAGAGAGAGAGAGAGAGGGTTCGTTTGTCAGGAAAGAAGGTGGTGGTGGTGGAAGGGGGAGAGGAGGAGGGGAAGGGAGGAGGGGGAGGGAGGAGGGAGGAGTGCTATGGCGTTATGTTGTGGAAGAAATTATGAACGTAAATTAAATGTGTGTGTGTGTGTGTGTGTGTGTGTGTGTGTGTGTGTGTGTATCGGTAGTGGGGGTGGGAGTAGGGAGACGGAAGGGAAGGAGGAGGAAGGGTAAGGGAGGAAAGAGAGAGGGAGAGAGGAGAAGGAAGGAGGGAGGGAGGGAGAGAGGAGAGAGGAGGAGGAGGAGAGGAGGGAGGGAGGAGAGGAGGGAGGAGGAGAGGAAGGAGAGGGAGAAAGAGAGGGAAGGAGGGAGAGAAGGAAGGAGGAGGGAGGTATGGAGGGAGGTAGGGAGAGAGGGAGGGAGAGAAGGAGGGAGGAGAGAGAGGGAGGGAGGAGAGAGAGGGAAGGAGAGAGGGAGGAGAGAGAGAGAGGGAGGGAGAGAGGGGGGGGAGGGAGAGAGGGAGGGAGGAGGGAGGGAGAGAAATGAGAAAAACAGCGGGAGCGAAAGAATAATGAAAGCTAATATTATTATCTCTCTCTCTCTCTCTCTCTCTCTCTCTCTCTCTCTCTCTCTCTCTCTCTCTCTCTCCACACATACACAACAAAAAACACAATTATTCAACACATAAACAAGTCGCTAAAATAAAAGCACCGTCAATAATTGCAATGGTATATACAGTTATCAGCATACTTTAATCCCTTGAGGCCCAGAACGTAATTTCCATTGTAATTTGGGTACCATTAGACGATTTTTAGTGACTATAAGCAATGTTCTATAGATATGACCTGTTTAGTATCCTTGTCCACTAACTCATTTGGTATATTCAGTTATTTTTCGTAATTTTATGGCTAACAACAGACGATTTTATATAGCAAAGGAAAGATCTGGGCGTGAAGGGGTTAACACGAGCGAAGGGGTTAACACGAGCGAAGGGGTTAACACGAGCGAAGGGGTTAACACGAGCGAAGGGGTTAACACGAGCGTAAACATACATTCAGTCCTTGGCAAGTTAGGTTTTTTTTCTTCACATCTATTACAGTTTGACAGAAAACAAACAAACAAACAAACAAACAAAAAAAAAAAAAAAAAAAAGAGCTAGAAAAAAAAAAAAAAAAAAGTTAGGGTGGTTTCCGTTGATTCCCTGTTACTAGGTATTATTCACATCTTCATTTCCTCTTTGATCTACAAAAGGAGGCATTCACGACGATTTTAAATGTGACCATCATATTCAACACGTCTACCGTACATAACACTATAGTCGCCAGTCACTCGCCACAACACTAATGTCGCCAGGGGCCATATATTACCCATTTTAGCATCACTACAGACTTGTATGTGTCACTGAAGCGGCAGGCACAATAGTTTATATTATGTAGTAGGGGAGAGCGGGGCAGGTTGCATCGAGGGTAGGTTGCATCATTGCCTCTAACTCGCATTAACTTTTTTTATTATTATTATTGCTGTAGTTGTAGTAGTAGTAGTTTATAGTAGTAGTACTAGTAGTTTATAGTAGCAGTAGTAGTAGTAGTAGTTTATAGTAGTAGTAGTAGTAGTAGTAGTAGTAGTAGTTTATAGTAGTAGTAGTAGTAGTATTAAGACGATGTACGTGTGATACCATGCGAGTTAGAGGCAATGATGCAACCTACCCTCGATGCAACCTGCCCGCTCTCCCCTACCTACATCACACTACATGTCTTCAGTGGCACATGCAAGTCTGTAGTGATGCTAAAATTGGTAATATATGGCGCCTGGCGACATTAGTGCAGTGGCGAGTGACTGGCGACTATAGTGTTAGGTACGGTGAGTATATAGGAATAGAGTAGTTATAGCCTCGTACTCAATTACTGGTTGTAAGTACCATAATACGGATGGCCAAACCGCACTTCACACCTCGCTAACATAACACTCGCTAACATAAAAAAACCCATCAATAATTATAATTGGTAGTTATCAGTATGCTTTCACACGAGCGATTTCTGCCGCGCGGTTTAGAAATACATTGAAGACGAAATACATTGAGATACATTGAGACCTTTTTTTTATAGTAGCCAACCATTAGCTAACCAACTTCTATGTATGAGGTAAGAGTACGAGGGAGTTAATAGTAGTAGGTAGGGGAGAGCGGGGCAGGTTGCATCGAGGGTAGGTTGCATCATTGCCTCTAACTCGCATGTTATCACACGTACATCGTCTTAATACTACTACTACTGCTACTACTACTACTATAAACTACTACTACTACTACTACTATAAACTACTACTACTACTACAACTACAACAATAATAATAATAATAAAAAAGTTAATGCGAGTTAGAGGCAATGATGCAACCTGCCCTCGATGCAACCTGCCCCGCTCTCCCCTAGTAGGTACAGCAAAATCCTTCCCCATTTACCCATCTGGGAATAAAGAAGCTATGTCATAACTATACCATCGAAAAACTAATATAAATAAAAAGTCAGCAAAAAGTCAGTAATAAGTCATAAATAATAGTCAGTGAAAAGTGTTTGTTCGCTCGTGTTGCTAGGGACGCCGGTGTTGCAGAAAATAGGTAGCGACGCGAAATAAGTAGCGCCTTACCTCCCCCCCAAGCCGTTCCTTACTTATTTACCACAAAATACTCCTTTATAAGTGATTAACCAGGACGTGCGTGGTACTGTGGTTGCTGGAGGTTAAGGTTAATCACTTATAAAGGAGTATTTTGTGGTAAATAAGTAAGGAACGGCGGGGGGGTGAGGTAAGGCGCTACTTATTTCGCGGTGTTACCTATTTTATGCAACACCGGCCTTCACACCACAGGCTGTCCCGCGCGCCACCTTCAACACCCTGATTTGCAACACCAAACAGCGGGTGTGCTCTATAATCACGCATGCTAACTCTTCATAGCTACATATTGAGAAAGTATAATAGTATAATCGTCGGTAGTTAGTGGGGAGTCAATAGGGAGCTTGAAAAGGAGGCTAGACAGTGTTATGGATGGGGATGAAAGGTGGATGTAGGTGATGTTAAGTAACAGGAACTACCACGTGTAGGTCTCCCTCCCAACCTCTTGTAGCTTCCTTATTTTCTTATGTTCTTATTGAAAAAAATATAAGTGTTCATCAAGCCACTGGAGAGAAACCACAGCGGCATTAATATAACTACTCGTTAGCCAGCCGCCCGTGAATGCCGCCCTGTGATTGGCTGACGGCTCCTCGAGAATGCCGCCCTGTGATTGGCTGACGGCTCCTCGCTTAGAAATGCCGCCCTGTGATTGGCTGACGGCTCCTCGAGAATGCCGCCCTGTGATTGGCTGACGGCTCCTCGAGAATGCCGCGCTGTGATTGGCTGGCGGCTCCTGATGGACGCGTGTGATTGGCCGCTTAGGTAACCCACTCATAACTTGCACCAACAGGCTTACTTCATCAAAACTACTCATATATACATTACCACAGGTTATCTGATGGTATACAAAGCCTTAACGTAACTATACAAAGCCATAAGTAACCACAAAAACACATACTATACCCTGAGAGAAGTAATAGATGCCTTGATAACTATAAAATCCCCATATCGAGGTAAAGTTAGGTAGTCCCGTCTCTTATTTTACACCATATCACCACTTTACACATATCTCAAGGCCTATTAAGTAACCTAGGCATTCTATAGGGTGTAAAGTAACTGCAGGTAGAGCCATGAGTGTTGAGACAAAGGAATAATGGTAATATTAACGCTTACATAACGAGTGGTTAAACGCTACCCTCATATCCAGTTACCAGCAGGTTAGGTATTCCGTCTTATTTACGCCATTTTCACCACAATTACACATATCTCAAGGCCTATTAAGTAACATAGGTATTCTATAGAGTGTAAAGTAAGTGCAGGTAGAGCCGTGAGTGTTGAGACAAAGGAATAATGGTAATATTAACACTTACATAACGAGTGGTTGAACACGTCTTCATACACAGGGTAAGGGTCACGAATGGCAGCGTGACGTCATAAAATTCTCCACAGCGGGTTAATATTTTTGTCTTTTATGAATTTCTGTTTTCTTGCTATTATTAAGCTTCCTATCCTATCTAAAAAGCTTTATTATATTTTTTTACTTATAATTTCGATGTTTTTATAAGTGAATATAATTATAAGTTTTATAATTTGAATAACCATAGCGGGTTAAATTTTTTGTTTTCATGAATTTGTTTTTTGCTATTATTAAGCTTCCTAACCTATCTAAAAAGCTTTATTATGTTTCTTTACTTATAATTTCGATGTTTTTATAAGTGAATGCTCCGTAATTTCAGATATTGTGACGACCTGTATATATTTATTTTTCAGTTTTCGTGTTATTTTGCTATTATTAAGCTTCCTGATCTATCAAAAAAGCTTTATCATATTTTTACTTATAATTTCGATCTTTTTTTATAAGTGAATGTCTCCACAGCGGGTTAAAAATTTTGTGTTTTATGAATTTCAGTTTTTTTGCTATTATCAAGCTTCCTAACCTACCTAGAAAGCTTTATTATATTTTGTTACTTATAATTTCGAAGTTTTTATAAGTGAATGCTCCGTAATTTCAGATATTGTGACGACCTGTATATATTTATTTTTTAGTTTTCGTGTTATTTTGCTATTATTAAGCTTCCTGATCTATCAAAAAAGCTTTGAATGTCTCCACAGTGGGTTAAAAATTTTGTTTTTATGAATTTCAGTTTTTTTGCTATTATCAAGCTTCCTAACCTACCTAGAAAGCTTTATTATATTTTGTTACTTATAATTTCGAAGTTTTTATAAGTGAATGCTCCGTAATTTAAAATATTTGTATAACCTGTTTTAATATTTCGATTTTTCACTTCTAATTTCGTGGTGTTATAATATTTTTGTTAATTGAGCTTTTGAAGTAAAGAAAATAAGTTAATTTTATTTAGATTGACTTTATATGGTTCATTTTTACTTTCTAAGGCAATTTTGAGCTGATTCTTTAACTGACTGTATGCCTGACTTGACTGACTGACTGACTGTATGCCTGACTGACTGACTGTATGCCTGACTAACTGACTGTATACCTGACTAACTGACTGTATGCATGCATGACTGACTGACTGATTGTATGCCTGACTGGATGACTGTATACCAGACTGACAAACTGTATGACTGTATACCTGACTGACTGTATGCCTGACTGACTGACTGACTGTATGCCTGACTATCTGAGTGTATGCCTGACAGACTGATTGAACACCTGACAAACTATCTGAATGACACAATGAATAACAAATCAAGATATATAAGAAATCAAATGATATAAAAAATCAAATATATAAAATCAAAATATAAAAAATAAAAAATAAAAATTCCCCACAAAAAATAAAAAATAAGTCTAAACAATAAAAAAATACAAAAAATATAAAATCTGAAATAAAAAAATATAAAAAAAAAAAAAATAAAAAAATCAAATATGAATCTAAAAAAATAAATAAAAAAAACTAACCTACACACACACACACACAGGACAAAACACACACACACACAAGGTCAGAATGCATTTATCTACACTACATCAATATATACACACACACATACATATACATACACAGCTAACATACATAGAGCTGTACTAATACACAAACCAACACCAACATAGGCAACATAGCACAACATAACGGTATAAAATATGGCAACATAACAAATTAGCATCATTATACAAACATATTCAATTCATTCATTACACATTATTTCAAATTCATTATATTTTTTTCTATACAATAACATTCATAGTTTTGATGTATGTTTATATTATACATTATTGGCCGTCATTTAAATACTCTATACATCATTTAATAGGGATTTAAATACTCTATACAGCATTTCAAAGG
>JACEEZ010012734.1:42500-57500 GCA_016584305.1 Chionoecetes opilio
ACACACACACACACACACACACACACACAGCCCTCAATCTAGACCTTATCCTTCACCTCAAATGACCTTAAATATTAAACCCTAAGCTCTTGTTAATTAGTATACAAATGACCTTTTTTTTTCTTTTGTAGTTCAAAACATGTTAAAAAAAGGTCAGTTTATGTTTTCTGGTACATTATTTTTACACTTTATCTCACATAAGGTCAATACATTAGACTAGATTTGCTGACCTTTTTTCCTGACCCTAATAAAACATGATCAGAATAAGGTGTGATGACAGGAGGGGGAGAGGGTGGTATGTAAGGTCACTGTGCCTGATTGGAGGTCATACAGTGTCATGTAAGGTCAAAGGATGCTGAAAAAAGGTCAATAAAGAAGAGATGGCACAAAAAAAGGTCAAATTATGATATGGATTAAAGGAAGAAATAAAATAAATGTTCTATAAAGGTCAGGAAATAACTTTTAAGGTCAGGGAAATAACTTATAGGGTCAGGGAAGGTCAGGACAAAAAAACGAAAACACAAAAAAGGAGAAAAAAAACAATGCAAAATAATGAAATGTTAGGTTAAAAAAAAAAAAAAAAGGGGGGAACAAAAAAAACAAAAAACATACTCCATAGGTCAGAAAAGGTCATGTCAGAAAAAAAAAGATAAAGTAAAAAAAAAAAAAAAAAATCCAAAACCTCAAAAAAGGTCAGGAAAAAAAAAGGGGGAAAAATATACTCCACAGATCAGGAAATTAGGTCAGGTCAGGTCAGGTCACACACAAAAAACATCCTTACACAGCACTACACCTATCACATGCCGCCTCTATTTTTCCCACTACTGTAATATACTATAGTCTCTGCTCTACCCTCCCTTGCTATTCCTCCTCCCACACTTTTATCTATCTATTTATATCTATCTATCACATCCCCTATGTTTGCCTACTATACTGTCTCCTACCCACCTATTTTACTACCTATTTAACTACCCATCTCCTAACTTACTACCTATTTAACTACCTATCTCCTAACTTACTACCAATTTTACTACCTATCTCCTAACTTACTACCTATTTAACTACCCATCTCCTAACTTACTACCTATTTTACTACCCATTTCCTAACTTCCTACCTATTTAACTAACCCTCTCCTAACCAATTTTACAACCCATTTCCTCACTTACTACCTATTTTACTACCCATCTCCTAACTTACTACCCATTTAACTACCCATCTCCTAAATTACTACCTATTTAACTACCCATCTCCTAACTTACTACCTATTTTACTACCCTCTCCTAACTTACTACCTATTTTACTACCCATCTCCTAACTACCAACCTATTTTACTACCCTCTCCTAACTTACTACCTATTTAACTACCCATCTCCTAACTTATTACCAATTTTACTACCCATCTCCTAACTTACTACCAATTTTACTACCCATCTCCTAACTACCAACCTATTTTACTACCCATCTCCTAACTACCAACCTATTTTACTACCCATCTCCTAACTTACTACCAATTTTACTACCCATTTCCTAACTACCAACCTATTTTACTACCCATCTCCTAACTTACTACCTATTTTACTACCCATCTCCTAACTACTACCATTATACCTATTCCTAACTACTACCTTCTAACTTACTACCATTTTACTACCCACCTCCTAACTACCAACCTATTTAACTACCATCTCCTAACTTACTACCTATTTTATACCTACCTCCTACTACTCCTATAACTACCCATCTCCTAACTTTAACTACCTATCTCCTAACTTACTACCTATTTTACTACCCATCTCCTAACTACCAACCTATTTTACTACCCATCTCCTAACTTACTACCTATTTTACTACCCATCTATCAACTCTTCACTATACAGTCTCTACATTCCCTTTCACCCTTCCTTTCCGAATGGGGCTAAAATCGGCAGACCCCAAGCTACCCTGGGGCTTAGTGGCGGGGGGCGGGTCCTCACACACACCCTCCACCCCCTCCACCTCCCCATTCACCCGCGGCTCAAACACATCGTACGCAGAAACTCCCGAAGGTGCGGAAAACGATGTCTCGGTTTCTTTGGACATCTCCGTTTCTTTACCTCTTGGGGTGTCGGTTGTGGCGGTAGTGACGGTAGTGGTTCTTGAGGGGTTTTCAAGAGGTTCCGGGGGGGTTTGGTCGTGTTGGGGGCTGTCTGGAGGGGTGATGGGCCTGGTTGGGGGGGCGGTGGTTGGGGGTGAGGTGGTGGGGGTCTCCGTAGTGGTGGTAGAGGTGGTAGAAGTGGTGGTGGTTACTTCTATGTTTACCTGTTGTGGTGATGGAAGAAATTATTATTATTGTTATTGTTATAGAAATGCTTTTATAATGTGTGTGTATATAATGAATAAATGTTTGTTTTGGTTACTTAAGGTTAGGTGTTTTAAGGTTGTTTTGTGTGTGTGTTTGTATAGGAGTATATAGGAGGCGCTTATTTCAGTAAGTCGATAAGTGACATCAATCAAAAACTAAGAAAATGGCTTCAAAATGTTTCAATGTTCAAAATGTCATATCTTTTGAACATTGAAACATTTGTAACCCCTTGAGGCCCAGAACGTAATTTCCATTGTTTTTTTTACTACCATTAGACGATTTTAATAAACATAAGCAATATTTTACAGATATGACCTATTTAGTATCCTTGTCGACTAGCTAATGTGGTGTATTAAGTCACTTTTTGTAATTTTATGGCTAACAACAGACCATTTTATATAGCAAAGGAAATATCTGGGTGTGAAGGGGTTAAGCCATTGTCTTAGTCTTTTCTTGATGGCACTTATCGACTTTCTGAAATAAGGGCCTCATATAATGTTCATTTTTCAGGTTATTTCTTGTTATTTGTAGTTTAATAATAGTGTTGGGGTGTGATGAAGTTTATACAGTAAAACCTCTCGTATTCGGACTTTGACATTATTCGGACCTCCTCCTTTTTTTTTTTTTTTTTTTTTTTTTTTTTTTATAGGGGTCGAAATTCCCTAGCAATAATATATACACCTAGAATTTTTTTTTTTTTTTTTTTTTTTTTTTTTTTTTTTTTTTTTAGGGGACGTAATTTTCTAGCTATATATATTATACACCAAATTTTTTTTTTTTTTTTTTTTTTTTTTTTTTTTTTTTTTTTTTTTTTTTTTTTTTTTTTTTTTTTTAACATATCCCCCCATATATAATTCCCCCCATTATTCGGATCCTTGCATTACTCGGACCACTCCTTGGCCCAATTAGTCCCAATATGAGAGGTTTTACTGTATAAAGAAGGAGAAAAGTTGTTTTTTGTATATATAAAGTTTTGTATAGGATATTTTAGTGACCTGGTTAGTTGTTATGGTTATAGAAATGTGACGGTTTTTAATTTTTTTTATAAAGAAATGGTTTTTTTTGTGTGTATAATGTTTTTTAAGGGTTTTCTAATGGGTTTTTTTTCTTTTGTGTGTGTGTAGAATGGGTTTTATTTGTGTGTGTGTGTGTTGATAATATTTATTTTCTAAAAAGAAATTTATTATTATTATTGTTATTATTGTTATTATCATTATTATTGTTATTATCATTATTATTGTTATTATTGTTATCATTATTATTGTTATTATCATTATTATTGTTATTATTGTTATCATTATTATTGTTATTATCATTATTATTGTTATAGAAATGTGACGATGTTTTTATTTTCTATATAAAGAAATGGGTTTTTTTTGTGTATAATGTTTTTTAAAGTAATCGTCCAGACCCATTTTTTCTTTGCATAATTATGTTGAAGGGACATTCAAAATACCTAATCCACAAAAAATCATTCATTTCCACGCCTTATTTCCCTAAAAACATGACTTTTGTAAAAAGCGCGGGAAAAACATCAGCCCCCTTCCAGCCGTGGCGCGAAACTTGCTGGTGACGTCACATTACCTTGCCTCCCAGGCCAGCCCTATACAAATACAGGGAGACTGAGAAAAAAATATAGTACTTGAAGAATTTTGGGTGTTTCTGATATATTTTTTGTGCGATATGCCATATACTTGCATCCTGTATGGGTGCAGCAAGAAAGCTGTGCCTTTGCAGAGAGCTTAGCACCCATTTCCGACCTATTTGGCCAGGTTATGTGTGTGCAGCGATGGTAGGAGGCGGGGGAGAGGCGCGCGGTGTGAAGCACATTATCTTGCCGCGCGCCTCTCCCCGCCTCCTACCGTCGCTGCACACACATAACCTGGCCAAATAGGTCGGAAATGGGTGCTAAGCTCTCTGCAAAGGCACAGCTTTCTTGCTGCACCCATACAGGATGCAAGTATATGCCATATCGCACAAAAAAAATATCAGAAACACCCAAAATTCTTCAAGTACTATATTTTTTTCTCAGTCTCCGTGTATTTGTATAGGGCTGGCCTGGGAGGCAAGGCAATGTGACGTCACCGAGCCGTGGTCCGTCGTCTGCTGGTCGCCAGTTCTGTTTTGAGAGCTCGGGGAATTTACAGGTTTTGAATGCGGATCGGGTGACTGGATGCAAAAAGTGACGACATATTGTTGACACACTCAATAATTACTATATTTTGACTGCATTAAATCAGGAATGATGAAATGGTCTGGACGATGACTTTAAGGGTTTTCTAATGGGTCTTTTTCTTTTGTGTGTGTATGGAATGGGTTTTATTTGTGTGTGTGAGAGTATATATAAGATTTATTTTCTTGACTTTTGTGTGTGTGTATATATGATGCATTTTTTAAGGTTATTATTATTTGTTCTCTCTCTTCTCTTGTATATTTGTTGTTAGTTTGTGTTGTGATGTCATGAAGTTGAGAGAGAGAGAGAGAGAGAGAGAGAGAGAGAGAGAGAGAGAGAGAGTACATAGTTCTAATTTTCTCTGTAGGTGTATAAGCCAAAGGAATTTTTTTTAAATATACTATACAAGAGGAGGAGGAGGAGGAGGAGGAGGAGGAGGAGGAGGAGGAGGAGGAGGAGGAGGAGGAGGAGGAGGAGGGAGAGGAGGAGAGGAGGAGGAGGAGGAGGAGGAGGAGGAGGAGGAGGAGGAGGAGGAGGAGGAGGAGGAGGAGGAGGAGGAGGAGGAGGAGGAGGAGGATAAAATAGGTAATAGGAAGAGGAGGAGGAGGATAGGTAGAAATAGGAAGATAGGAGATAATTACATAGGATTACAGAGGAGTGACAAACAGCCGTACACCAAAATTCCGAAGAGGTTGTTAGTTTCTTTCTATTTTCTATGCTAACTAAGTACTAGAATTAGAGGAGGAGGAGGAGGAGGAGGAGGAGGAGGAGGAGGAGGAGGAGGAGGAGGAGGAGGAGGAGGTGGAGGAGGAGGAGGAGGAGGAGGAGGAGGAGGAGGAGGAGGAGGAGGAGGAGGAGGAGGAGGAGGAGGAGGAGGAGGAGGAGGAGGAGGAGGAGGAGGAGGAGGAGGAGGAGCTAAATGCAGAAATTAGCCAAACTATTTTTTAAGCAAGAGAACAGGAGACTTAATATCACACACACACACACAACACACACACACACACACACACACACACCACCCCTTTAAGCTATAACTTGAGGGGGTGGGGGAGGGGGGAAGGGGGGTAAGGGGGGAAGGGGGGAGAGGGGGGACTATACTATATAAACATGTATGGAATTTCAACTACACTACATTTGTATCTATGATGAGCAGACTAACAGGGCAGTTTTCTACGGGACGAGCGACTCAGCCATTAACTACGTCGTTCGGCCAACTCGCTGACGTAACTACATAAATACGTTAGGCTTGGGTGAAGAAATATTTGTTATTCTATACACTACAAAAACAAAGAAAAAAAGTCATGGCAAAACTATAAAAAAAAAAAAAAAAAAAAAAAAAAAAATACATATATGGAATGATGAAAAAATTTGTATATTAATTAAGAAGATATTTATTATGATTTTGGCGTTTTTTTATTTTTTTTTATTTAAAGACTAAACTAATAATGGATTTTCACACTTAACTACAAACTACCTCTCTCTCTCTCTCTCTCTCTCTCTCTCTCTCTCTCTCTCTCTCTCTCTAATACACAAAATTTTCAGTAGTACAGGTTGAAGTTCCCAAACTCGGCATCCCAAGACTCGGCAACACCCAAAACCCGGCTATGGTTCCGGATTTTCCAAAACACGGCAGAACACCCAAAACCCTGGGCGTAGTTGCCGGGTCGGCCGCTGGGTGCCACCACACTAGGCCGCTTGGTTTCTCCCGCCGATTTGTTTGTTGTTATTGTTCAGTGGTGTTGTGACTGTAGAGTTGTGTACACTGTTATTTTGTGTACTTCTACAGGTCTGTTATTGGTATTATGGCTCCCAAACGTCCAGGAACACCTACTGGCGGAAGTGAAAAGAAAAGGAAGAACAATGTGTTGACTATTTCTGAGAAAATTGACCTTTTGAAGAAGTTGGATGGCTTTTTTCCCCTTAATATATCTACGTTCTAAAAGTCGGAAAATTCCATTACTCGGCTCGGCGCTGGTCCCGAGGTTGCCGAGTTTGGGAACTTCAACCTGTAGTCTCATAAAAAAAAAAAATCAATAAAAATCAGTTCTTACCATACTAGAAAGAAGATGTTATTCACGACATACTTAGTGAATAATGAAGGAAATCTTAAATCAGGATTACTAGAGATTAACTAATGAACTAATGGTCTGATAGATAAATATGTAACACTTTGAAAATATATCAGAGAAAAAAATAAGAAGGAAAACAGAAAGTAAGAAAATAAGAAAGAAAAGAAAGAAAAGAAGAGAAAGTAAAAAAAAGAGAGAGAAAGAGGAAAAATACAATGACAATAAAATAGATAAATAGATAGATAAACTTAGACACATATCATAAAAAAATCTATGTATACACTATCAAAATGAAAAAAAAAAAAAAAAAAAAAAAAAAAAAAAAAAAAAAAAAAAAAATACATAAAAAATAAATAAATAAATAAATAAATAATAAATAAATAAATAAATAAATAAATCAGAAATAATAAAAACCGCCCAGGACGCAAACAAACAAATAAAAGGTCGCGAGAGAATCCCATCAAATATTAACTGTAATATGAACACGACTAAAAAATAATAATAATAATAATAGTAGTAATAAATAAACATAACGGAAAAAAAAAAAAAAAAAAAGGAAAATAGATCAACCCATAAATAACAATAAGCTAAGTCAAAAAAAATATATATGATGACTCAAAAAAAAAAAAAAATGTAATAATAATAATAATAATAAATAAATAAGTAAATAAACACAACGGAAAAAATCAGGACAAGAAATCAGTAAGTAACGCCATGAGTGACGGTAACAATAAGGTGCCGCGTGTTTACCTCGGGGAGTTAGGTATAGCGGCGCCTGACTGGCAATGTGGCCGTCTACAAAGAGATAGTGGTCGTTTGTTAGTGCACACACACACACATGCACACACACATGCACACACACACACACACTCATACAACCCAAACACCTACACCCTCTGCCTAGTCTGTCATATACGTGCTGATAATTCTTAGAAAAAATGTGGTAAATATGCAGTTTCAACCAATCTCCCTATTGACCAAGACAGACCCGCCTGCTAGTTAACTAACCTTACCCAGGCATTGATTACGTAACCTATCCTCACCCCCAGACCCACGTTGTGTTATTTTGTGCTTGCGGCGGCTGTTGTGGGGGTTACAAAGACTCTTATGATGAGAACCAAACGTTCAGGATACTTAAAACCCCCCACCGTGTATTGGTTTAAAATGCACTTATACCAAAAAATTATACATTCCCTTTGAAAAGTATACATATTCACTCATACATCCCATTCATTCATCTAAAAAATATAGTTATTGATGTATACTTTGCAAGTATTATTATGGAACAAAGCATAAACAAACAGGTATTTCAGCCTCTTAGCCCCTTCACTGCGGATATCAAATTCATAGGCCTACTATGAGGCAGGTTTAATTAAAATATAAAATAATTACTGATCATATTTTAAAGTGCCTAAATGAATAGGATGCTCATTCCATACCAGAAAATCTATGTTTGGTCTTGGTGGAGGCTACCAGCTAAGTGAAGAGTTACGTCAAAGTGCAGCAACAGGGCCGTGACCGTGCTGCCAGACGCACAATGAAACTACTTACTACTCAACATAATACAGCTTATTTTGGTACATAAATGCTTCATTCATGCATTCATTCATTCATTCATACTTCCGTTTTATATCCATCAAGAATATGTTGAATATCTTGACTATTTAGCCTCGCCATTGAAGTAGAGGGCGCGGCAGCGTCAACACGTCGTACTGTACCGCTTGACCTTATTACTCACACTAACTCACTCAAGCAGAAAAAGAGGTTCTATTATATCGCAACACTTGACACTGTTGCCATACAAGCCTATCACAGCGAATATTTACCCATAATATCATTGAGCGCGCAGTTTAAATACAGAAACCATATATGTACTGTAAGGAGCGCTGGCTTGTTACGCTCGCCAACTGCTCCGAGGCTTCAGAGTCGGCGGCACGGCTCAACAGAGTCTACAGCGGGCCTGCCATGTTACCGAGTGAGAGTTCCTGCCCAGCCGTCACCCTAGCCAGCCACACTACCTACACCACCAACTCGTATACCTGCACTTCAATTTGCACTTGTAAATATTCTTATTACACAAGTAAAGTTTGCACCTACGTGCTGTTTACGTGACCTTATACCATGGCGCAGTGACTACAGGAGCAGCGGTATAGTTGATACCACGCCAAGATGCCGGAGACTAGGAGTCAAGCAGAGCGCCCGAGGACCAGCCGTCAGCGGAGTTGTTTACGGCGCAGGTTGTGGACAAGCTTTCTTCGTTGTTGGAGATGCAGCAAGCACATGCCACAGAAGATCGCCGTGTGATGCAGGAGCTTCTGTCACGTGTGTTGGCAACCCGGGATGGTGCGAGTGGCGGAGTGGCTGATGTGGGGCGCCGATACCCGCACCGCGTCACCACGTTAGCCGCCCCCAAGCCCAGGCACCACACAAGCTTTCTCCCAACATCTCCCTGCGTGAGTACAAGGTGTGGCGCAGTGCATGGGCGGACTATGAGGAACTGTTGCAGCTTCGGGAGCAGCCCGTACGGACCCAGCTGGCACACTTCCAGTCATGCATCACCCCTGAGATGCGCGGCACGTTGGCGCACGCCGTCGGCATTGCTGAAGACAACGACACGTTGCCAGTGAAGGAGGTTCTGGATCGACTCACTATACACTTCCAGCGCCAGCGGAATGTTGCCCTGCGGCGTGTGAAATTTGAGGAACGCCGGCAGCAGGAAGGTGTCATTTGACGAGTTCTTTGTCACCCTCAAGGAACTTGCTGACGACGCGGAGCTGTGCAGCAGCTGCCTGGACGATAGATTGGTGACCCGCATCACGTCCGGTGTGGCTGACCAAAACCTTCGACGGAAGCTACTTGCGATAGATCCTCCCACAAGTCTCCCCGAGGCCTTGCGGCTGTGTCGTAGCGAGGAGTCTGCTCTTAACACCGAGACGGACCTCACCAGCACTCGCAGGACTGTTGGGAGAGCAGTAAGTACGAGACACCGATACCAGAGCGCATCTCGCCACCGCCATCATGAGGGTGGTGCCAAGTGTGAAGGGTGTGGAGGTGAGCCTCACCCACAAGGACGCCAGAAGCAGTGCAAGGCATGGGGTAAGCGGTGTGACGCCTGCGGTATCACAGGACACTACAGCAAGGTGTGTCACAAAAAAGGCATCCACCAAGGTCGTACTAGTGAAGGTAGGGCTGCCCAACCTCCTGGTGCCCGAAAAGCCCATAGTTTACGGATCAGGGACGTCAGACTCGCCGTACCGAAACATCGGGCGCCGAAGGTTTTCATCGGGGTCGCCAGCTCAGAATTCCCTATAACTGGCCAGTGTAAGTTGCAGTTCACTCCCGACACAGGTGCCGAAGCAAACGTGATTGGTTTAAGTCAGCTTCGTTGTCTCGGCCTCAGTGAAAGTGATCTCTCAAACTGCCAGGATGAGGTGTTGGCCGCTAACAAGAGCCGGCTGAGCCCCGTTGGCTCGTTTAAGGCCACACTTACGCTCGGGGAAGCCACTGTTAACACTACCATCGGTGTGTTTCGGGGTGTCGATGATGCTCTTCTTTCCTGGTATGATTCCCGTGCATTACACATAATTCCCGAAGATTATCCGAAACAGATTTCTGCGGTGCGTTGTAACGAGACCTCCCCCCATGCAGAGACCTCTGCATCACATTCCAGCACAGAGGGACGACAGGTAGACAAGGATCGCAAAGCATTCCTGAAGGAGTTCTCTGACGTCCTGGTGGATTCCGGAGACTTTGACAGCGGTGCAAGGCTCGCCTCCATGGTGGGGCCTCCCATGATGATCCACCTTCGTCCTGACTCCCGGCCCTTTGCTCGCCACACGCCCAACAGTATTCCGTTGGCTTGGCAGGCGGATACGAAGGTCATGCTGGATACTATGGTTAAGCAAGACATCATAAAGCCGGTAGGTGCTGAGGTGTCTGATTGCTGTCATCTCATGGTTGTCGCTCAAAAGCAGTCTGGCGGTGTTCGAACCACCGTTGACTTGTCAAAGCTAAACCGGCAGGTGCTTCGCCCGACGCATCCATCCCCGTCGCCCCGCTCCGCGGCGATGCAGATAACCCAGGGCTCCAAATATTTTTCCACCTTAGACGCTATGTGGGGTTATTGGCAAATTCCCTTAAAGGAGGAGTCTCAGCCTCTCACCACATTCATCACACCCCGGGGATGGTATAAGTTCCTAAGGGGACCGATGGGATTTGTCTCCACAGGTGACGAGTTCTGCAGGCGTGTGGACATCGCATTGGAAAGTGTTGACAACTGCACAAAGGTCGTCGACGATGTGCTTGTGTGGGACACTACTTACGAGGAGCACCTCGACCGGGTAAGGCAGATATTGGAACGCTTCCGGCTTCACCGCATCACCATCAACCGGAAAAAGTTCATGTTTGCCTCCCCAACCGCCCATTTCTGTGGGTACATCATCTCAGAGGACGGTGTTAGTGCTGACCCGGGTAAAACAAAAGCGGTGGCAGATTTTCCAGTTCCCACTAACCTAACAACCCTTCGCTCTTTCTTTGGTGTTGTCAACCAGCTAGCTGATTTCTCCACAGAGGTCGCCGAGGCAGCAGACACACTTAGGGCGCTTCTCAGCCCAAGGAAAGAATTTGTTTGGACTCCAGCTCATCAGTCCTCCTTTCAGGCGGTGAAAAAGGCCCTCTCGTCGAACCCCGTCCTGGCTCACTTTGACCCTGCTCTACCTACAGTCCTGCAAACTGACGCCTCCCGTCTCAAGGGACTTGGTTACGCCCTGCTCCAGCGTCACGGTACCAAGTTGAGGTTAGTGCAGTGTGGGTCAAGGTTCCTGAGCGATACTGAAACTAGGTATGCTGTGGTGGAACTAGAATTGCTTGCCGTCGTGTGGGCTATGAGGAAGTGCCGGATGTACTTGCTTGGCCTTTCTACCTTCGAATTGGTGGTTGACCACAAGCCGCTCGTTCCCATCCTTGACCACCACACCCTGGATGCAATAGACAATCCTCGCATCCAGCGGCTGAAGGAGAAAATAGCATCATACGTCTTTTCCACCATCTGGCGTAAAGGTAAGGAGCACGCACTCCCAGACGCACTGTCCCGCGCCCCCGTTGCTGTGCCAACACACGCTGATATGGAGGCAGAGTCTCAGGTCGCCACACACGTTCGTACATGTGTGTTGGCCAGAGCCTGTGAGATTTCTGAGCCTAACTCGGACCCTTACGCAGACCCAGTCATTATTGACATACGCGAAGCTGCGAGGACGGATGACACATACCAGCTTCTAATTAATAACGTCTCTTCAGGTTTTCCAGCAAACCGGCCAGAGTTACCGGCTGCCCTGCAAGATTACTGGAAGCTCCGCGACGACCTGTCCACTGAGGATGGACTGGTGCTATATGGCTCGCGGTTGGTCATCCCTACCTCGCTCAGGAGCCATGTCCTTTCCCGACTACATGACTCCCATAGAGGCATCGAGGCGACGAAGCGTCGGGCCCGTCAAACTGTGTGGTGGCCCGGCATTAACAGCGACATCACCAGCACGGTCAGGGGCTGTGACGCGTGTCAGGAGATGCTGCCATCACAGCCGAAGGAGCCACTACTCTCGGACCCTCTTCCATCACGGCCCTTCCAGGAAGTCTCGGCAGACCTCTTCACCCACGCTGGTAAGGATTACCTAATCTACTCCGATCGCTTGTCTGGGTGGCCGTGCATTGCAGAATATGGTCGGGAGGCGACGTCGCGAATCACGATGAAGCTGCTGTGTGGCATCTTTAAGGATGTGGGTGTACCAGTTCGGCTCCGGACTGACGGAGGGCCGCAGTTTTCAAGCTTTGCGTTTCGGTCCTTCGTGAAGAGATGGGACATTAATCATGTCTTATCTTCCCCCAGTTACCCCAAGTCTAACGGCCACGCAGAGGCTTTCGTGAAGAAGGCGAAATATCTCATCGCGAAGGTCCGCACAGCAGGTGGCAACGAAGATGAGGCCTTCGACAGGGGCTTGATGGAGCTCCGAAACACTCCCCACCCTGATGGTCGATCTCCAGCCCAGATGCTTTACGGTCGTCCTCTCCGGACGGCAGTACCGGCACACCGGCGTGCATTCGCTCCCGAATGGCAGGCAGCCGATGAGGAGTGCGACGCCAAACTGTCCGCGGGAATGGAAAAGGCAGAGTGGTACTATAATCGCTCCTCCCGTGCCCTACCGCCGCTTCATGTCAGCACCCCTGTACGCATACAAGACTGCAAGTCTCGGCGCTGGAACAAGCAGGGGGTGGTAGTTGGTGTCGGTGAACACAGAGATTACCACGTCCAAGTTGCAAGTGGGAGGATATTTTGGAGGAACCGCCGCTACCTACGCCCAGCACCAGCTTCGACCTCAGGTGAACCCCAGGCCGCTCCTCCTGTAGGTGATCGCCGCAAGGTGCGGTTCTCGTCGCCATCGCCAGCCACCCAGCCGCAGCGCCGAAGCTTACGTGAACGCAGACGTCCGGACCGCTTCGTTCCGTAACCTCTTTCCCCCCGGAAGGGAGATGTAAGGAGCGTTGGCTTGTTACGCTCGCCAACTGCTCCGAGGCTTCAGAGTCGGCGGCACGGCTCAACAGAGTCTACAGCGGGCCTGCCATGTTACCGAGTGAGAGTTCCTGCCCAGCCGTCACCCTAGCCAGCCACACTACCTACACCACCAACTCATATACCTGCACTTCAATTTGCACTTGTAAATATTCTTATTACACAAGTAAAGTTTGCATCTACGTGCTGTTTACGTGACCTTATACCATGGCGCAGTGAACCCTTAAATAGCTGAGAGACCGTATTTGTACCAGCCGCAGTGAAGGGATTAATTAACCTTTATAGCACCTGTCTTAACACCTGTCCTCAAAAACACCTGTCAAAAAACACCCAAAACAGGTATTTCAGTCACTTAATTAACTTTTAACCATAAGAACATAAGACATAAGACATAAGACATAAGAATATCAGACATAAGACATCAGACATAAGACATAAGACATCAGACATCAGACATAAGACATAAGAACATAAGGCATTAAGACATAAGACATAAGACATAAGACATAAGACATAAGACATAAGAACATAAGACATAAGATATAAGACATAAGACATAAGACATAAGAACCCTACACTTACCTTAGGCATAGACAGAGACGCGTGTTGTAAGTTGCCCGTTAATACCATGTCTTCTAAAGGTATTTCTTCACTTCTTGGTCTGGGCCGAGATGAAGACCTCCCTCCTCTCTCGGGCTTGGAGGAGGAGGAGGTAGAGGAGGAGGAGGAGGAAGGAGGGTGGCGGGTCAGGTGTCGACTGCTTCTTCCTGGACTTAAGATTCCTGCGGCATTTCTTCCTGTTCCTTCCTGATTTTCCTCTGTGGGGTAGTGTGTGTGTGTGTTAGTTGCATACATGGCAGAGCACACACACACACACACACACACACACACACACACACACACACACAACACACATACACACATATTAGATATAAAATTGACCAAATGAGATATGGAGACGGGACCACAAGTGTAGCTCCTTTCCCTTCTATCACAACGAGGTAAAAACACACACACCCTATTTTATGGCTTATAAGACGCACGTTTTCCCCTAAAAAATACCTTGAAAAACACTCATGCTTCTTCCAAGAGAAATGTTGTAGGAGGTTAACTTAGGTAGCTCTTCAATGCAGCCTTTTATATGATGTAACCTCAGTACTTACCTATTACAAGTATTTTGAATACCATAAGACATTCAAATCAAGTCATCTATCCTCACGCTGTGATGTTTACTGCGGTACTGGCGGGAGCCTTTCCGCCTCGGCAGATTGGCACCAACCATCGTCTGGCAGTGTTGATGTATCATTACCACCAGGCTGTCACACGTATCACAAGCTCTTTTCAGTCCTGGAAATTATCACATTGTGTGGGTTGTCACCGGGAGGCGACCGTAGTGTAACGGTAGCACGTCCGCCCGGCAAGCGGAAGGTCTCGGGTTCGATCCCCGAGCGGTGCCTGCCTTTTCGGTGAACCCTCTACCTCGAACACACATACAAGCTAGAAGTTGTGCGATACGCCAAAGCACATGGGAACAGAGCAGCAGAAAGACACTTCGGACCACTGACTACCCAGAAAGTCTGTAGATTTTACTACCGCCTATCGGTAGAAAATCTGTTTGTTTGTTTTTTGTAGAAATTTCCTTCCAAAATCAAAACGTCTTCCAAGATGCAGCGTCCTATAAGCCATAACATACGGTAGGGGCAATTCTCATATATACATTCCTCCTTTCTCCTTCCACTCCATTCATTCTTCCTCCCCCTCCCCCTCCTCCTCCTCCTCCTCCTCCTCCTCCTCCTCCTCCTCCTCCTCCTCCTCCTCCTCCTCCTCACCTCCCTCTCTCTTCAGGGCAAAGCC
>JACEEZ010012734.1:62500-65000 GCA_016584305.1 Chionoecetes opilio
AACAAATGAGTGAACCTAATTACTACAAAACTACGTGACAAAATAAACACACACACACACTGGTGGATTTTAGGGGGGGCTTCCTGGCCAACGACCCCCAATCAAAAAGGAAAATTGTGTTGTTTCGCCCCCGAGATGTCTGAAAACACATCACGCATGCATACATTTCCATGCAACTCAACGCATCATTTTCCACCAGATAAATTTTGTGCACTGCGTAGGTGTGTACAGTGCAGGCTGTGTGTGCCTTCAGGGTGCCTTCAGGGTGCCTTCAGGGTGCCCTCAGGGTGCCTTCAGGTCACCGGGCCATTTAGCCGTGGCCACCCACCCAACCCCCCCGAAAGCTTATCTGAAAATCCCCCAGTGCACACACACATAAAATAATACTTACATTCAAGGCATACATAGGGCTACACATATAAATCCACATACTAAAACACACATACAAAAAATAATACTTACATACAAAGCATACATTGACAGGAACTACCACGTGTAAGTCTCTTGTAGCTTCCTTATGTTCTTATGTCCACACACACACACACACACACACACGTACACACACACACGTACACACACACACACACACACACACACACACACACACACGTACACCCACAGCCACACACTCACGCTGTGCCTCCTGGCGCATGGTGTGGAGGGCGTGGGGCGGGGGAGAGGGGCAAGGCTGCAGGTGGCTGGGCAGCTCTAGGAGGCGCGCTATCTGGTGCAGCTTTCTCTGTCTGGCCTTCATGCGCCCCTTGATCAACCTGGGGACGGGAGGTGCGTTGAGGGTGTGTTAGGGGTGTGTTAGGGGTGTGTTAGGGGTGCCTTGAGGGTGTGTTAGGGGTGTGTTAGGGGTGTGTTAGGGGTGTGTTAGGGGTAAGTTAGGGGTTTGTGTTAGGGTGTTGCGTTGAGGGGTGCGTTGAGGGTGTGTTAGGGGTGTGTTAGGGGTGTGTTAGGGGTAAGTTAGGGGTGTGTTAGGGGTGCGTTGAGGGTGTGTTAGGGGTGCGTTGAGGGTGTGTTAGGGGTAAGTTAGGGGTGTGTTAGGGGTGCGTTGAGGGTGTGTTAGGGGTGCGTTGAGGGTGTGTTAGGGGTGCGTTGAGGGTGTGTTAGGGGTGCGTTGAGGGTGTGTTAGGGGTGCGTTGAGGGTGTGTTAGGGGTGCGTTGAGGGTGTGTTAGGGGTAAGTTAGGGGTGTGTTAGCGTCAACTCACATCAGCCTGATCTATCTGAATATGGTATGAAGAGAGGTGTGTTAGGGCTGCATTAAGGGCGTGTTAAGATGTGTTACCGTAGATAACAGTAAAGTCGCCACCAGCAGTGAAGTCGCCAGGCGCCATATATTACGAATGATAGCATCACTACTGCTGTGTATGTGCCACTGAAGATGATACACAGTAGTTTATAACATGACTGTATAATCTACCCTGTTTCAGCCTTGTTTTATGCTTTGTATCTGCAAGTATAGACGGTTTCAAATTTCACTACTCGGTTTTTTTCGCGAGACGACGACAGCGGTACGACACTCAGAACATAAACACTGGATGGCAACCTTAGTGTAGCCCATTATCAACGTCGCCACTCGGTTTTATTTTTGTAATTTGTTCATTTATAGCCATACTATGACACAGATGAAGACACAAAATGACACAGACTCTCCAGATAGCCCCTTCTAACTGTCCTGAAATCATGGATGTAGAAATGTAAGTATTAACGCCACCAGACTTCTGAAATAAAAAAGAAACTTTGTCCTGGCGACTTTAGTGTTATCTACGGCAGGGTGTGTTAGGGTGTGTGTTAGAGTGTGCGTTAAGGTCTTAAAGTATATAGCCGTATTTTTGTCGTCCAAGCACCGTCTTGGATACGAAGACCGTTTTTTGTCGCGTTTGAAAAAGGATTGGTTTCAGCGACAAAAACACAACAAGCTTGGTAGGGGCCGAAATAATAATCAGTGCAAAACATGGCAAACAATATCACAAAGTAGTATAACACACATTTCATCAAGTGTTATTGGAGTGGTCTTCGTAATCCAAGACCGTGCTTGGACGACAAAAACACGACGTTGGGGGGGGGGGGGGGCAGATAGGCAGACATACAGAGATAGAAAGACAGACAGACAGACAAAGAGACAGAAAGACAGGAAAAAGAGAGGGGAGAGAGAGAGAGAAGGAGAGAGAGAGAGAGAGAGAGAGAGAGAGAGAGAGAGAGAGAGAGGGGAGAGAGAGAGAGAGAGAGAGAGAGAGAGAGAGAGAGAGAGAGAGAAGAGAGAGAGAGAGAGAGAGAGAGGAGAGAGAGAGAGAGAGAGAGGAGGAGAGAGGGGAGAAGAGAGATGAGAGAGAGAAGAGAGAGAGAGAAGGGGATATATTTGAGTTAAAAAAAGTTGTTCCTCACCTCGTTAGCGGCCATGCACTGATGTGGTCGTCGAAGATGAACTTGGCGGCCAGGAGTGGCTGTGCGGGCCGGCCCGAGGAGGAGGCCGGGCGGTGGATGGTGAGGTGG